>JAIFZK010000002.1:20135000-20613189 GCA_027481765.1 Tenualosa thibaudeaui
ATAGGGAACAGGAGCACTAGGACAAACAGGGGGCAGCTGAAACTCATCATGGGGAAAACAGAATCATGAGGAGCAGGTGTACAGCAGGGGAGGAGAAAGGGGCAGGGCAGGCAACAGAACAGAAGCACATGGGGAATGAAAACAAAACACAGAGGTTGCAGTTCATTGATAGTCCAGTGGGGGTCCAAGGTATCAGGAAGCAGGACCATGACACATACCATTTCCTTTCAAGGCTATGTGCAGCTTGTTTCAGTGAGCAAGTCTGTGTGGTATACCATGGGACAATGTTTTCTTGTTTTTTTAGTTTTCTTTTTAAGTGGTGCAATGGTGTTGAATGTGGAGTGGAGTGCATTTACAACATTATCAGTCAACGTGGGATGGGCTTGGAGTAGAGTCTTCTAATGTAGGGCTATATAGGGTCAGTAAAGGGTTGAGGTTAAAGGGAATTTTTGCTATGAAGTCATCTGTAGTTTAGGGGGATTATGCTTCAAGTGTAGCAGTACATTGAGTTAGGTGCTACATAGTCTAATGTGGTTTTTAGAGTTACTAAGTAGTGGTCAGTTATTGTAGGATGTTGAGGTAAGATTGTAAGCTGTTCTATTTGTACTCCATATGTTAGTACAAGGTCAGTGGTGTGGTTACCTTGATTTTTAGCTGTATTTACATTTTGGCAGAAGCCAATGCGATAGAGTAATGATTGGAACACAATTGCCAGGCTATCATTTGCAACATCCATGTGGATATTAAAATCACTTTTAATTATCTGTTTTAATAACTAAAGAGGACAGGAAGTCAGAGAATTCTGATAAGAATTTAGTGTAGTGGCCTGGAGGTCTACAGTATATAATGTTACAACTGTTAAGGGTTTAGCACAATTCCTGTTTGGTTGAATCAAATTAAGGAGAAGAACCTCAAAAGATTTAAAATTATATTCAAGCTTGGGGGCCATAGTGAAGTTTGAGTTGTGAATTGTGGCTACTCCACCTCCATGGCCATAATGACAAGGTATGTGGTAATTAAAACAACTTGGGGTGGTAGCTTCATTTAGTGGGAGGTATTCATCAGGTTTTAGCCAGGTTTCTGTAAGACAAAGTATGTCAATTTGATTAGTTCATTTATTAGAGCTGTCTCGAGAGAACAAATATTTAGTAAGCCAAATTTCAGTTGTGATTTCTGGTTATATTTTTTATTTTTACATATACATTTACATTTACATTTAGGCATTACAAAAGAGGATAACATTCAAGCTACAAACACACTGAAAGAACGAACAAGGAGTGCATATTGCTAACATAGAAACCGCACCATCTTAAGTTGAAAGGTTGTTAAGTTGTTACGTTTACGCCAGGAGATATTCTTGGAAGAGCTTCACGAGTTTCTTGAAGGTGGAGAGGGTATCAGTTGATCTGGTAGCACTAAAAGTAATTAGTTTGTAGTAAGAATTGTTGACTGGTGGCAGACTCCGGAACTTCAGGAAACAGGTTTAATTGTTACAATGGCGCGCGTCAAGGGAGACATAAGGGTTTCAGCCCGAAAGCATCCACCATTAAATCTGACTTAAACAATGAAAGTGTTCCACTTAAATACACTTAACTGAGGGGGGTTGCATACAGTTAGCATACAGTTTGAAGGAAGTGCAATGGAAGGTGATTGGTTCTTTACCTGGCGCCATTGTGTCTAATGACCCAAGGACACACCTATGACAATTAGCATTGTTAAGTGGAATCTTGGTGTATGTATACACCAAGATTCAGAAATATTACTTATGGATTGTTCTGACAAGTCCTACACCTTGACTATTACACTCCTTGTACTGAGACAATACAGATGATACCAAACATGAATAGGTTCACATTTCATAACATACAGAAATACATTCTAGATCTACCTGAGGTAGGTTTGTCTTTGCAATGTAAATATGAACAAAAGGTTTTACCCAACCACAGGGGTATCAGCAGTTAATTTACATTGATCACCAGGGAAGGATGGTTCCTATTGTTTCTGTGCCAAATGGTGGCGGCTTCCTGGCTGTCTGAGGCCGAATACACTTCTAAAATTATTGCTATCAGCACTTGGGAGGTCATTCCACCAGCGCGGAACCAGATATGAGAAGAGTCTGGATTGACCTGCACAAGGTGTTGGCTGTGCTAGAAAACTTTCCTTAGAGGAGCGAAGCGGTCGTCGGGTGACATAGGGCTTTAGGAGAGAATTCAGGTAGATGGGAGCAGAGCCATCGTTCACCCTGTAGGCCACCATAAGTGCCTTGAATTAAATGCGAGCAGCCAATGATGGATTTTGCTCTGTCTCACTCAATTTTGCCCTTCAAGTCATATCACAGCCTAACCAAAAACATGTTCATTCCAGTAGCCTACCAGTCATTGGCAAGCACAGCATTATGCCACCATGTGGCCTACATGGCTATAAGTTCTTCCTTTTTCTTTCAACTGCTGGTGGCAGTCTCATGCTGGTGTTTTAATTTTAAAATTGTAATTCCCTGCAGTCCGTTACTTTACACATTTATTTAGGATAACACGGTGCTCAGCCACAACAAAGTCGTCCACCCTTGCTGTGTGTCAAAGTAGGGACAAAGTAAGCCTCCCCACTACTTTGGCACTACTTTGTGCAGAGCGTCAGACAGGACTAGCCATCCCAACAACATCTGGCACCAGACAGATATGCCTTTTGTGAACGCCAAGGGTTACTGTTTCAAAGGGTCCCAATTACTCATGGCGGATACAATTCCAACTCCTTGTTCAGGTCACATGATGGGGATTGACATAATTTTTTCCTTCTCAAAGAGTTGTAGTAGTGGTCTACTACTCTAAATGTGTAGAACTACTTACTACACGTGACAGCAAAACCCGACTGAAGAAATGTTTACCCGCTGGGGAACCCCAAAATACTTGCTGTCAGACGGGCAGTAAGTTTACTAGTCACCTGTTAAAAGAAGCCTGTGATCTTGGGAGTTGTCACTACCATCCTTAGACAAATCTGACAGAGTGTGTGTCTCTGAAGACACAAAATCTGAAGAGAAGGATGGCTTCGTACATTGGGATGAAACATGACAACTGGGACCAGTGGCTTCATGAATTCTGTTGCGCCATTATCTTTTTTAATCCAACAGATTTCCTCCAGCTTTATTGCATCTGGGGTGATCCTTGAAGGCCCCCTTTGAACAACTGCTGTCAGTGGCCCTGTTGACACATTCTTTTAGGCAAACCTTTTTGGATCCCCAACAAACACAAGGTTGGTTGCTCAAAATGTCAGTAAAAGATGCAAAAGTCAAAAAAGAAACAAGCCAAATACTATAATAGCAGAAGACAAGACAAAGTTTGAAGATGGAGATGCTGTTTGAGTAAGATCTCACCCATTGTCAGATGCAGCAAACATTTTCAGCCAAGTTAGCTCCAAAATGGATTGCTCCAAAGTAGAAAATAGGCTAAGACCCCACATTCTCAGACACATTCAATGTACTTTAAAGGGAATATGCGTTTTTCATGTGTCTTTTTAAAGTGTAATACATCCAAAAATCAACTATGCATATTGATAGAGTGTGAAAAAATAACAGCATTGACATCTTGTGAGTGAAGTATATGCATTGCATTACGGAGATCTCCCCCAGAATTAGTATGCTAACTGACTAGAGTCAGTTGTAATACCAGTTTATGTCTGGGGTGGCGATAGCAAAGACACCTAAAGACAAAGAAGCGGCTTCTGGGCTGCTTGAACAGTGGCAGGAGCTTGCTAGAGCTTGTTTATGGGTTGTTAGCTTTACTGTCTATTACCATCAAGCATTTTCAGATCTTGTAGTCATACCTGTGGAAGATACTAGACCCCTCACAACACCATTAGAATAGAATAGGAAACTGAAATAAATTAAAAGTTAATTTAACAGTTAAATGTTAGTCCCACTGGACTAACGCTGCATTGCAGCTTCCTTGTTTGTATCTTCCATGTGCTTCTGTTCTGTTTACCTGCCCTGCCCCATTCTCCTCCCCTGCTCCACACCTGTGCCTCATGATCCTGTTTCCCCGTAATGAGTATCAGCTGCCTCCTGTTTGTCCTAGTGCTCCTGCTCCCGATATAAACCCCAGTTTGTTCTATGTTCCTTGTCTGATTGTCTGACCGCATACCTTGTGTTGTAAGTCCGTCACCTAGTCCGTCACCTAGTCCGTCACCTAGTCCGTCACCTGCTGATGATCCCTGTTTTCCCGTGCTTACCCCGATCCCTGTTTCTTGTATTTGCTTTATCTGAGTCTTCTGAGTTTTTTGCTTTCTTGTGCCTTGTGGATACTTTTGGATTTGAACTGCCTGTTAACGATCTGGATGTTTGGTTTTTTTGTGATTCCTTCCTGCCCGTTTGATTCCTGATTGACTTTGTACAGTATTGATCTTTTGTGTGTTTTTTCCCCGGACCCAGTTTTTTGGAAACCTTTGGACTACTTGCGCCTTTTTTCTTGTTTTCGATCTTCTGAGCTTTTTTCCCCTTTTGTATAATTTTTTGACCACTGTAAATAAATCCACACTGATCTGCATTTGGGTCTCCGTCTGAATCTCACCGAACATTAAATCCAAGGATAACTGAAGTGAGAAATCACCTCACCACCACCGCAACCACCCTCTGCCGCCACAGAGGAATTATGAAAACTGTGAAAAAAAGTGAAGCAAAGAGACAATACAACAGGCTAATAGGAAATCAAGATGAAATAAAGTTTGCTGCGGAACTTTCCACTTCGGAGTTAGGTTAGGTAGTTGAACAAATCGCTGCAAATTTGTCTTGCTAAGGGAGTAATGTAAGCTGGTAAGCTACCTAACTTAGCTTTTTGTCATGAACATGTTTGTTACGGAATTGTTTCAACGATGATGCAACTAACTAACCTTAGGTTGTTTGGATGACATAACGTTAGATTGATGGCCAAATTACATCCTATGTAGTGGCAATCGGCTGGCCAGGTGGGTTGAGTACCTGGAGATGAGGTGATCTCTCGCTTCTGTCATCCTTGGATTCAGTTTTGCTGTTCATTTATTACAGTTTCCTATTCTAATTTAGTGTATTACACTTCAAAAGACACATAAAATACACATATTTTGTTTAATGTCAAACCCATGTTTGAAATTAGCACAATTAGCTAATTATTAAAAACAAGTGGTAGCTGCTGTTTTTTTCAGGTAGGGGAAGTTCAGATTAGGTGAATGGTCATTTTACTACTTAAATGATTTAATTCTGCTTTCAGTCATGGATTGCCATGACTGTATTTTAGGTTTTATTGAAATTATTTAGTTGTATTAATTGTATGCAGATTATAAACTGTTAAATGCAGTTGCATTTGAATGACAGTATAGGCTACCCACACTCAGAAGCACTTAGTGTATTTTAAATTCCAAATTTTAACTTTTGGATAAAGTTGGATAAAGTTGAGGATGAGTGGACAAGGGCAGGCAGTAGTGGTGGCAGATAGCTCATCTGTCTAAAACAAAACACAGTCGCACACACACTCACAGTGGCTCAATGAACGCAAGCAATGTACAACAAAAACATGAATTTCCGTGCTCATTTGCAGAGTAATATTAACAACACAGAAAGTAAATTGAATTATCTACCCTCTGCATCACTGTTGTTCGCTGTCACCATCACTAAGCTAGTAGCCTAGCCACATCAAACCGGAAAAGTGTGTGATACAGAACGCTCAATCAAAGAGGTTCAACCTCATTGGTAGCTTGTCCAATCATCATACAGAGGCTCAGCTGAGCTTCCCTGGAAATTATGTTTTTTCAGAACCAGCCTGCATCAGTCCAATAAGCGTTGAGCTTTGCGTTGAGCGTAGTCCATTGCATAGTCCATAGGGGGACTTCTCTGTGATTAAATGAGTCAATGGGATCTCAATGGTAAAACTAACGTGATGTTAGGGACCCGAAATTACACTTCTGAACGATGTAACCAAACATTTTATCTAATAATATTAATGTTAAGTGGCAGTTCAAGCGACTACACACTTTAACTTGTTTTATAAATATTTTATTGAGGAACTTTTTGTTGATACTTTAGAGGACACAGAACCTCCCTTGAACTTCCCTTGTAGTTGATTTTAAAATACTCCTCCTAACCTACAAAGCCTTCAGTCGCCATGCTCCAACATATATTAAAGACTTTCTTATCCCTTGCCACCCTCCTAGAGCTCTAAGATCCCAAAATGCTGGTCTTCTTGTAATCCCTAGAATATCAAAATCCTCTATAGGAGGAAGAGCCTTTTCTTACTATGCGCCCCTCCTGTGGAATAATCTACACCCCCACATCCGACAAGCGACACTCTCAATACTTAGACTCTCAAGACCACTCTCAAGTCTAGACTTAACACCTTCCTCTTTACAGGGGTCATGCTGAAAAATTACAATCAGTAGTAACCATGACAGACTACAAGTTGCCTATGGTTTTAGCTAAGGTTCATAATAGGTCATAATAGAGTATTATCCCACTTTACATTATATGGTAGTCAGTCTATAGGTGGTTATCAGGAATTATGGCTCGACAATGTAGCAGCGGCCAGACATAGTGTCAGACTCAAAGGAATGAGATGGCTCATGGGGGTAACAGTAAGGGTCCATTTGACAGTGCCATTGTGAGGGGGGGTCAATCACAAAGCCTCAAGGAAGGGGAGTCGGGCCTAGCATGGGCATCCAGGAAGGGCCTCTATGATGGAGAGTCGGTCCTGACATGGGCCTCCTTTAGTGTTGGTTGTAGTCCACTAAGGAGGGGAGGGTAAGAGGAGTCCGCCAGAGCGAGGCAGGGATGACACCCAGCAGAGAGGAAGAAAGTGAATTAGGCCAGGCTCACACATCAGAGAGCAAATGTGTAATTTGGGTATACATATATGTATATGTATATGTATATGTATATATATATATATTGAGAGAGAGAGAGAGAAAGAAAGAGAGAGAGAGTTGTACAGCATGACACATGAAGCTTTTGTGGCGGCACTAGGCTATAGCAGCATAACTAAGGTATGATGCATGGCAACCCAGCACCACTGCAGGGATGGTCATAATATATGATAATATATACATATATGTATGCACAAATGACACATTTGCTCACTGATGTGTGAGTCTGACCTAATTCATTTGCTTTCTATGTCCACAATCATCTCTGCTGAGTGTCATCCCTGCCTTCTTCCAGGGGACTCCTTTCACCCTCCCCTCCTGAGTGGACTGCAGCCAACACTAAGGGAGGCCTATGCCAGGACCGACTCTCCATCATATAGGCCCTTCCTAGACACCCATAAAGTGGGATAATACTCTTGAACTATTATGAACCTTAGCTAAAACCACAGAGAACTTGTAGTCTATCATGGTTACTACTGATTGTAATTTTCCTGCATGACCCCTGGCAGTTGAGTTAGCCCCTTGAGTTGTGAATCTGCCCAAGGTTTCTTCCTAGACTAACTAAACATAAGGGAGTTTTTCCTTGCCCCTGTTGTTCTTGGGTGCTCCTTCTGTAAAGCACCATGAGGCAATAATATTGTAAAAGGCGCTGTATAAAAAAACTGAATTAAATTATGATAGCTGCCTCCAGTGGGCGTCATCGGAGGCAGGACTGTTCAAGGTAAATGTGAGACTTTTTAATCGCGCGACAGAGGTGGGATAAACAAAGAGAAAGGATGCCTCAGAGGTTTAGACAGAGCATTTTCTCTTTTCTGTACAAGAAAATTCTTGGCAGCACCTGTCAAAATAATGTATGATCAGATTCAATGGCAGGAACATGTAAGCATGGAACAAACACAGATCTCTTTATTTGAGGCTCATGTAAACAGTTCGGTTAGATTCTTTTAAACTGATTAAATTCAGTCGGATTGAAAAAAGTATCAATGTAAACGTGACTAATAGTATGACTTATGACTCACTTAATGAATTCTATTTCTCAGATTGCTGAAACTTCTAATTCATTTCTGAGTCGCATGTTGAACAGAGACACCATCACAAGAATTACATATAAAAGTAAGTACAAGAACTTTTCTCTTTGCTTTTAAGGACAGTTAAGCGAAACAGGAGGTGAGAAAAGAGAAACAGGAAATTGGTGACATATGAGGTCACTGCATGAAAAAAGGTGTATCCAGAACTGGGATTCTATACAGTATACATGGCAGATACTCCAAGGTATATAGGGGTATATGCCAGGATTTGGCAATGGAGATTTGCAGAGATATACTGAACCACTGGTTGCTATGTGAATAATCTACCTAAACCACTCCCCTCTGCTAAACCTGACTTTCTCTTTAAAAGATGGGGTATAAAGAGTTTAAAGCAATAAAACAAAACTGCAGAGAATTACTAGTAAAAATGTTTTTATTCAGAGTGGAAGAAAGATTAGGTTTAGCATAGCTGGCTTTGCACGTCACGTTGTTTTGGTCAAGGTTGCTTGGAAATGGTAACGGTTTAATTCTGTATTCAGCAAACATTACATAACCTTGTGTGGCTTCCACAAATTGGTGCTGAAGTGATCCCTGCTCATAAAGGCAAACGCAAGTGAAAAATGCTGAAAGCCAGGCTGAAAGGGAGAGACGAGCAGTGTTACAAAGGAAAGTACCCATTTCCTCTCTAGGAAGCAGTGATGCCATAGACAGTAAAAGAAGTGGACAGCGGGATCACATCAATCTCAGTGGGAGGTGTTGAGGCCAAATTTTCAGCATACTCGCATACTCGCATGCGCATACTCCTAGCCAACATAGTCACATTGATCTGACGAACCCAAACATTGTAATTTGACTTGAAGGTGTAGCAACATAAATTCATACACACGAAAATCTTTTACTGTCTGTGAAACATAACCATCCTTAAGTGTCTCTAAGCATTGTGTTTAAATTACTTTAAATGTTAGCTATTTCATTATGTATATATGACGTTAAAATACCTGGACTCCCAAAGTCTGATGGAAGACTATCCAGAAAGCACGGTAAATTCCCTCCTGTGCGAAGAAAGTCACTAGCTGTCGCTGAATTTGTGTTGTCACTCTTAGCATCGCCACACATAAAAGTTTCTTACAAGGGAATAACATGACAGGAGATAATGGAGCCGATATGCATTGTTGTGTTTACTCTGGCCAAAATCAAAGCAATGGGAGTTTCACATGTTTAACAAGTTATTTGATGATGATGCTAAAATGAATTCCAGCGAATTCCAATGAAACACTAACGGCTAGGGGGCCCTTTCTGTGTGGAACCAGCCGGGAACAACCTCCATGGGTGTTTCAACTGCATGTATTCCTACCCCCTTGAGTAATGCACGTGAACGACAGTCTGTATGCCATATTTTTCTTTCTGCACGCCAAACAGAAATTGTCGGTTTCAGATGGGTAAACCTGCTGCCCACATCAAGCTGTCTGTGTAAACGTGACCTAAGGTATGTTGAACTTGTGTTGATATTGACATTTGGGAAAATTGCAGTCACAATCCGGTGTAGGCTAACTTTCCGGAGACAGTGACACAAGTGAACGTCTCTTAAACTATCTGGTTTACTGCTAAGTTAGATGACAAAACATAAGTAAACTCATCGTAGAAGTGCTTTCTCAGATATTGTATCCCATAACATCTGTTGTGGTTAGAAAATGCTTTAACTGGATGTATTTTCAGCATATGAAACATTAGATAGGTAGGTTTAGGCAAAGCTACAGCTAAAGGTAGCTAGCATTAGTATTAATATAATTAGCCACTTCACTGGCCATAGCAGGTAGAGGCATAGCAGAGTTGAAATTCGGCACATTGAACATCGTCAATGTTACTGGTTCAGACCGAAAGGTCACGACAAGATGAGACTGTGGTGAGTTGTGGTAGTGTGAATCAAACGTTTCATGTCGAGGTAAGCAGTTCAAATATTCTACATGTCAAATCACAAGTTTTAGAATGTTTTACCTCATAGCTTCAGGTTAGGCTCCCTATGACACAATGTCACTCAGTCAGTCCAGCAGAGATGTCAGGGCAGAGCTTTGGTCAGTAGAGATAGAAATGCTTATTAGATATTCTTTTCATGCTAGAGCAGGTGTTAAATCTTTAGGTGAGGCAATACTGACCATGACCATGCAGACTGCAGCAGGGATTTAAAAATTATTTTGTAGCCTATTGTTCCTTACCATGCCCTAATTTGTCTCTCCTGCAGGAATTGATTTGGCGATGGACACTCAAAAATTTACATGGGGCATTTTTTATACAACAATGTTGCAAGGTCCCTATTAAATAAACCTTTAAAAGTTAACTTTGGAAGGGCTGATTTTCAAGCATGCAGGCATGTTTCCAATGATGAAGTCGAAAATCAGCTATTCCTGTGTCAAAGGTAGATAGTATGTCTGTTAAATAAAAACTGATAGAAGAAACTCTTAGCCTATGTTGAGCTATAGTAAAATGTTGCAATAGATTTTTCTTTTTTTTTTTGTTTAATCTTCTGTTATTTTGCTTTGTGACCGATGTAGTGTTATTACATACACTCATGCCAATGCAAGTTCTGTAACTCTACTTGAGAGGGATTTTATATGTCATTATTTGGTAGTGATCATGTCAGTGTGGTCTCATGAGATCCCCTGCCATGCTGGGTAGTAAAACCTTAACTCAGGTGCAAGGGGTCCTACTTCTATTCTACTTCTGTTGAACTTGGACAGATTTTTTTGCTCGGAGGGGGAAATAGGCTTATTTGACTTTTGAATTGAGCTGTATTTTCTTTTTCCACTTTAATTTCCTTCCTCTCAAGGGTGAAAGCCATCTTATTGTATTTACCTTTTCCAAAGCTAAATTTTAACAATACATTTTTAAACCTTGTCCTAGTCTGATTTTTCCTCTCCAAAGCTTTGTGGCAGTCGTGTAAGAAACCATTCCGTACCCCCAGTAGGAGACACGACAATACGTTAAATCCACACTTTTTTTTAAGTTGTTAAGTTATGCATTGTCATTACATCTGTGCATGTTTCATTATTTGATGCAGACAAACTATAAAACTTTACTGTTGCCATGAAACCTTGACTGAGAGAGTGTGACGTACAAAACCAGCGTAGAGGCCTGTAGTCTGGTTAGCAAAAATCAGTTCACCTGGCAACAAGGATCACAAACACCAAGTGGTAAAAGATAACAAGAGTGAATCAAAAATGTCTCAGACTTCTCAGAGCTTAATTATTCACAATCCGCATGGTAAAATCTTTTTGACTTTTTTGACATGGGACCAGTCGCAGAGTTTTGATTACATTTTGGTAATAACACTGCAGAGGTCTATTTAGGTAGTAGCACTGGATAACACAGAGCCAAGGCTGGTAAAACTCAGTTATCGGTCACTATATGCTCTCATGCATTTGATAACTGCCTGCCCCACAGAATTGGGCTAAATAGCAAGCTCCAGAATTTCTAGTAGCTATGCGAGGTTGGACCTGAAAACCAAAATGTCTTACGACTCATGAGCCCACAGGGGCTACATGCCCACTGAGTTTCAAGTGACACAATGTTTTGGTGTCCTGACACTCACTGACAGAAATGGGACATGGGCACATGGGGGTCAGAATGGGACATGGGCACATGGGGGCCAATTTTCATGTGACCTGGTGTTTCAGTCTCCTGGGGATCTTTGACAAGGCAAACCCTAACATTCCTAATTTTTAAAAGCTACTACCCACTTAGTTTCATATGGTGAGGTGTTTTGGTGCCCTGAGGATTGTTGACCAAAACTTATGGAAAAAAACAAACCGGGGAAAAAAAGGAAGGGGGAACAAAACAACTTTCATAACACCTATTCTAACTGGGTACTACTGCTACGGCAGTAATAAGAAGAAGAAGAAAGAGAAAAAACCTTTGAATAGCCTAGCAACCTGTGGGGCGCAAAATTGTTAGTTATTTTAATATTATGTTATTTTTATTATTTCCCGTGCTTGTCATGCAATCCAGTAAGTGCGATACATCCGACAATACCTCTATCGTCTGTGCACTACTTTTGTACTTGGTACTGCTTTTCTGCTATTGACCAAGGAGGTCTAGATTTTGCAAATGGATGCAGTGTCACCAATCCAAACAAACTCACGTATACCCAGGCAGCATTTGAAGGAAAAGAGGATCAAGAGGAAGGATTGTGAGCAGAATAAGGAGATGAAGTAAGCTCTACTTGCCTTCATCCACTCTAATGTATAGTCACTATAGAATAAATTAGATGAGCTGACAGCACTTGTGAAATTTGACTCTTGACTACTGGAACACAAGCCTGCTTTGCTTTACTGAAACGTGGCTGTCTGCAGATTCAACAGTGAGTCTAGATGGTTTTACATTAATACATGTTGATTGGGACACTGGTAGAACAGGAAAATCAATACGTGGCGGCAGGGCTCTAAATGAACTTTTTTGACCACTAACTAGTGTGGCTAATAGATTTGTGAAGTTCCAGCCAATCAGAATTTCCACTAGCCAAATTATTTATCATGCTTATCTGAATTATTTCTCAGAAAAGCACAAATGTCAGTGTATGAAACTTGTTCTACATCAAGTCATACGTCAATTCAAGGCTATAACATGTTGCAACTTATTCAGCATCACACTGAATAACCTGCAGATGTTTCTGCAAAACAGAACTCTTACTTGTGTTTGTTCCAGAAACAGGCCTAGTTTGTGAGTCTCCTTCATTTGTTTGGTTATGTATTTCATGCAGGCTACACTTAAACAACTCAAACATAATTCAAAACCGGATTACTTCACAATAGTTTGTTGCACAGACTAGCAAAAGGGCTTCTATCTGCTCTTTATTTTGATAAAGGGGCAATGGGCAAAGGGGCTTACTTAAGTATTCTGTTGGGGCCTGAACTTCCAACAAATTCTGGATGCAAAAGTGACTGCGTAAATTGCGCACAGCTCTGGTGAGCTCTGGCCCAATTTAACTTATGCTGCAGGATAAATATCCCAACTGAAATAATTTTTTTGTCAGCCAAATGTTTTTTTACCCACCAAAATAAATATTAACCTGCATTTGGCTGGTTTGTTGGTGTTCATTTAGAGCTCTGCATGGCGGACTTTGCATGGCTGTAGGCTAAATGACAGAGGGGCAACAAACTTCACAAATCATGAGAGGCTAGGTCTGGTTAACGCCCCCAAAATGTGAGGGTGGAGTTGGCATGGGGAAAAATCAGGATAAGTAGTGGTTGATTTATGCAACTGAGTGGAGAAGCACTGCTGCAGGTAGAGAAAACTGCTTAACAATAATATATCGCAAAGTAAAACTTAATAAACCACATATGATGTGATTTGTCTGATGATGACCTGTTTGCTTGCTTTGGTTTATACTTAAATTAATTTTTTATGGTTTGTTAATAACAGTAACACTGAAAGAAGTGTCACGAGTGGACTCATCATTTTACTTCTTTTAATGGCCAGCCTGATTAGCTCATGCTAGCAAGCTAAAGTTAGCCGCAATCAACCTGGTGATAAATAAAGATAGCAAGTTAGCAAGCTAACAAATCTAGCAGTTATCAACTAAAATTGTCCTCAATATCTCGTTTCGAGGTGTATCAAGTTGACAATGCACACAGGACGTAAATGAGTAAAGCTCCATCCAAATTGTGTCAAATATAACTATTAGCAGGGCCCAATAGACTTCCCCCATCATATCCACAAGGAGCCTTTTTTTACCAGACTTGCCATCTGTACCCAAACTGCACACCTATGCCTGTGCACCGCTGGGCCAGCGTAGGATCTTGTCATGTAGATGTCTCAGGAAGGTCGTTTGCTCACTGCTATAACATCTATAAAACATTGTCAATTCATCGGAAATGACCATGGGCCTACATTTAAAAGATACATCAAAATGGTGCCCCTTTTGTGCTCTTTTGCCCCCTCATAATTCTTTCGTACAAATTTACAGCAGCTGCTGTCTTTGGAGACCCTGATCCTTAATGTTACTTAAACCACTGAAAGTATCCATGAGCTAATAACGAAAACAAAGTTTTTAGCCAAACCACGTAAACCAAGAGTCAAAATAGCAGATGTTAACATTAGCTTACAAGTCGCTAGCTAAAGCATTGGAAACCCCATTGCTTGCAAGGTATCGATAATGTTAATGTTTGCCAGTATGGAAGATTACAAAAGTATGTAAGGGAAGTTTAATAGTTTAATAATGCTATCCATACATCAGATGACTTGGGAAAATTATTAAGCATGTATGCCTATAGGGAATCTTCATTACAGCATAAGCCATATATTTTCAAAGCTTTCCAAGTTTTCTAATAGCCTTTGGCACACAATAGCTTCCGGTTTGTAGGAAGAATTGCAGACTGGTGGCAGACTCTGGAAATTCAGGAAAGAGGTTTAATTGTTACAATGGCACGCTCCAGAATTTCAGCTCAAAAGCAACCAATTAATATGAATAAATATTAAATAAAGACAGTGTTCAACTTAAGTATACTTGACAAAGGGCAAAGTAAGTGGCAAAGCAATGTGATGTGATTGGTCCTTCACCGGGAGACAATCAATCTGATGACCTGAGGACACACCTGTGGCAGTTAGCATTGTTAAGTAGGCTATTCAGTTGTACATATACACCCAGATTCAGAAATATCACTTATAGATTGTTTTGATAAGTCATACACTTTGATTATTACTCTCATTGTACTGAGACCATTAAAATGGTACAAAACATGAATACATTTCATAATATACAGAAGGCTTCCAGGGCTCTACCCAGCCATGGAAGTACCAGCAGTTAATTTACATTCAATCACTGGGGGGAGGATAATTCTATTGTTTCTGTGCCATGCAAATGCATGGTGGCTCCTGGCTGTCTGAGGCAGAATACACTTCTAAAATTATTGCAATCACACAGCAATGGCAAACATATTTCTATATCCTGGTCAATTAAATAATATACACTATAAACACTATCTGCTGCAGTGGTATACACATCCTCCTGAAAATCCAGAATCCAGAAATCCAGGACAGTGACAATTCAGTCAGTGTTTACCTGTATTTTTCTAATCTTTTAATGCTGAATTCTTCATGAAATGTTGTGCTTGTGTGTGTGTTGTCTAATTTTAGTCCTTGATTCACTGCTAACACCAATATCACTTTAACAACAGTGCAGTTTTGAACTCATTGTTAACCTTAGTTGACAAGAGGGGGTGATAAGTTTGCAATGGTATATGTGATTTACATGAATACTTGGTAACTTTACTGTCAAAAAGCCAGTGTGGATGATGTGATGTGTAGCTAACTAACTTTGTGATACCTGTTACCCCCCTCGGCTACATGTCATTCTGCGCAGACAGTGTCATTCCAACTAAACAGTAGGGATGAGATGATTCCAGATTTTGATGGTGCAATAGTTGTGTCTCATGTGATTTATCATTTTATAGTCCTGATTCATTTATCCTGTTAAGAAACTGTAGTTGTGTGTAGTAGCCTCTGGTGGCTGCACGTGTGTGCTGCCGGTGTAACATTATTTTTGTTCTGTGCCAGTTGTCACTTAGACTGAAGTCACAATATATTATTTTTTCTTGATGAATACCATCATAACGATTAAAGGGAGCTTTAATTTGAAGTTTGAAGCATCTTTCCTCAAAGACTGTGAGGTGAAGTTAAAGTGAGATCATTCATTCATGCTACAGGTGGGGGTAATGCATCAAAGGGTGCCTAGTCTCACTTTTTAAGCCCTAAAAAGACAAAGAAGACATCCTACTATAACTGTGCTTCTACTACAGCCCCATGCTAATCATCTGAACTATGGAACTTGACAATCCAACTTACAATGGATAGTCCAAACAGTGTGTTGTGTAATGATGCATCAGGCTAATGTAGTTATTAACATTGTTAGTTTCATGAGGTGAATGGGAGTCCCAATTCTCCATAGTAGTAGGGCTAGGGCTAGGGCAACGTGGCCCTTCAGACGAAGAATTTCCACAACCTCACTCAAAACTAAGGGGAACAAGAGTACTTCCAGTGTACACATATAATTTCAGATGGAAGATCAGTTGCAAGGAGGGGGCGGTGTCAAAAAAAAAGCGTTGTACGCTCACTCAAGTGGGAAATCTACGCGTTTGTGACCGCGCGTAGAAGTGGGGGTCTGGAGCGCTTGTGTATTATCTATATTTCACCATTGTCTACACCCGACCAAGTGATCTCATGCATGCGACAAAACCAGACCAACAAATACCTTGAGCCATAAAGACAGCGGAATTATAGCCCTCATGACAATTTTAATTTCACAAAGTCAAACATACAAACATAGCACTACTTCAATGACACTCAAACAATGGTGTCTAGGTCAAGTGGCCTGAGAAATCTGGCTATCTTAGTAGCATAAAGAACCCACTTCTTCAGATACATTTACAATAATGCTTAGCTATCATCATGTAAGCGCCGTATAACTGGTCCATATCATGACCATGCAATCAAGCACCATATGCTACCTCATCAGAAGAGTTGAAGCCTTCAGTGGGATGTCGCGTTGAATCTTCTGAGGCGGAGATCTCACCGCTCTCCTTTGAATCTCCTACAAATTTGCCTTTTGTTCATGCAACATGCTGCATCTCTGCTCACTAAACACTTGTTTCAGTGTGGAAAAAGAGTTCTCGCACATAGCAGTCAATGCTCTGAATGTCATTGCCTATTTGAGGGCTGCAAGGACCTGATAGCACTGAATGCATAGCACTGAATGCATATCTGTGTTTGGTGACAAGTTGACTTAAAGTCATTGGCTGGCCACCATGGCTCCAGCTGTGCCTCATTTATTTCAGTATGGCTTAAATCCAATAAAGGTTTAAGTTTTTCGGTGTTCAAAAAAATCCTCACTTGCAGAGTCCAGGGCATCCAAGGCATCTGTGTACTTTTCATTTCTCTCACTAAAACGTGTAGCCATTTCTCTGAGTATGCCATCTGTGATAGCAAATAACAGTTGTTTGCTTTCTGGTTCACTCAATTCCTCTTGGTGAGTCTCAAAAGGCTGCGGCGGCTCTGCATGCCTCCATCTATCCTTGACATAACACTGGCCCCATTGACTGGGTATTTTGGCAGTGAAGACCAACCAGAACCAAATCAGTGAGTAGGAGTGTAAACGTGGGCCAAGTCTTTATTGTCTGTGTCAATGTGTAGTCAAACAAGGCCAGGAAAAGCCCACATCCCTTTTTATCTTGGTCATCAACTGCATAAAGTGCACTTCGTAGAGGAAGCTTGTTGAAAACTAAAAAGACAATAGTGTCTATAATCCTACACATGTACAGTCTGTTTCGGGAGAGCTGCTCAGAATTAACAAGAGTTGATAACTCACTCCCTGTTGTACATCGCAGCTCTTTTTCTTTCCATGCAGCAAGACAGCTAAGTGGTTTATTCCTATTTTAAAGCGGAATTAATTTATTCCTCAAACACGTAAATGTTTATTCTGCTTAAAAATAATTCTGGTCGTTCAGCGCATGCTCGTTGGGTTGCCCTTCAGGTGGAATGGCGCACAGCAAGATGGCGGCCCGCAGCAAACGTTGGTCTTGAGCTGAAACAATGAGTGTGCTGCAGGAACTGCAAATAATGAAAAGAGTGGACGATAATATTATCGAGCTGCTGCTCCCATGGACTATTTACCCTACTACCATCTGGCAGAAGGTTCCGCAGTATCACTGCCCGCACCTCCAGAACGGGGAAGAGCTTCTTCCCGCAGGCAGTCAGACTGCTGAACAACCTGTAGTGCAATTGGACTGAAATTTCTTACTCAGGATGCAAACCATGGCATGGTTTGTATCCATGGCGTAACAACAAATCGAGTTGACAGAAAAGCCAGTAGCCAGCTGAAGTGTGTGTTTTCTCCTGGTAGACGTTATATGTACATGTGGCCCCTGCCCAATCAGAACCCTTCCCGACCCCAGACATTGAGCGGAATTAAATAAAGTGGATTTAACGTGTGTTCCATGTAAACCTTAATTCGGAATTATTATATCCATGTAAATTCGAAGGTGAATATTTTAATTCCGAACTATTTAATTCTGAATAATACAGAGTAGTACAATGCTGCCTCCAAATTTTTGCCATGCTAAACAAAAAGCTGCAAACCAATCTCGTCCCGTATACCAGCTGCATATGAATGACCTATAGCAGTCATTTTTATGCTGCTTTCTCTTGGGGTAGGACGTAAGCTTTGCCTGGCAGGGCAATCGCAGCCAAGGTCCCCTGACTGATGAGTCTGACTAGCATGATTTCCAGCAGACCTACTTGCAGACTGAAGTGTTGGTTCAGCCGATTCTGCTGAATAAGTTGGCAAGGCTGTGTTTGGTGGTGCTGGTGTACCAAGTCCCAGGTCTTCTGTAGCTGAAAGAGGAGGCCTACTAGCCTTAATCCACTTTCAGATATACATTTTTTTAAATCAAAACTTTGCTAGCTGTCTTGGATGATTCACTTCTCCTAAACCTCACGCAATTGGCTCTATTTACAATGTAACAACAACATATCCTGAGCATTCCTCAACCAAACAAAAAGAATTACTGGCTTATTAGTTTATCTTAAAAGTGCAGAATTTTGTTCATTTATTGAACATCTTCATAAATAATCATTGAACAGCTTATTTTGCAGTATTTCATTCTTTTTTCAACAACCCTCAGTCCCACATCAACCGAGGGTGTGAGACCGTCAGTCTGAGGGGTTGTTGCCCCCAAACACTCTGGGCCTGGCTTGGGAGAAGGGGAAGGGGCAAGAAAAGAAATGGGATTCAGCCTAAACCTGACCATGCTTCTACATCAGCCTCAAAAGTCAACAGGACAGACCTCAACATGTTGGAGTTAATGGTCTAATATCCAGCAACATTCTTTTAAATACTGGCATGCCACAGGGATGTGTCTTGTCACTCATTCTTTTCTCCATCTATACTAATGACATCACCCGCAAAAACAATGGAATGTTACTTTTCAAATAAACTGATGATATGGCCTTGGTGGCCCACCTGGCAGATGAGCATTCCCTGTCCACATACAGGCAGTTTGTAAACACCATGGTCCTTTGGTTCAAGGATAGTTCCTTTGTATTTAATGTCAGCAAGACCAAGGAGCTTTGTTGTGGAGGGATCCAAACTCCTGATACCCCACACCCTCTCTCCAAACAGCTCTGTCTAAAAGGTCAGATGGAGAAACAGGTGAAGACCACAAACCACAAACTTCATTCATGCAAAATGCTGGTGGAATCTACAAAAAAGGACGACAGCACATGCTCCTACTGAGGAGGCTGAAGGGTTCAGTGTCAGAGAGCACATTTTAACAGTGGTATACCAATCACTCATTCAATCAGTCATCACCTTCAACGTCACATCCTGGTATAACTTGATAATGTAGAAAAGCAAGAACAAACTCTCAATCATAAAGCAGGCAACTAAAATCACTGGAGTGACTCAACTTTCAGGAAACAGTTATGCTGTGAAAAGAAAGACAAACTCCATCATCAAGGAACCACCACACCCTCTCCACTGTTCTCCAAACCCTTTCCACTCCCATCAGGCAGATGATTCAGAGCTCCTCTGGCCACAAAATAACTTACAAGAGGCTTTTCATTCCCACTGCTATATGCATGATAAACAAGGGGAAAAAACTGATACTACCCCTGACCCTATTTCCCAAGCCTCTGATCTAAGAAATGTTTATGCCACATTGTGATAGACAATAAAGTTTTTTGAATTTGTATTTGGAATAACAGTACAGTGCATTTTCATGCATTGTAATAACAATAAACACCACAAACACAACAATAAGTGTGGTCACTGAGCAAACTCACTTAATTAAATGATAACCAAATACCCAAATGCATTCTATTTCTATTGGGCGGCGCTTCTGGCAGCGGCCCCTTGCTCTCCCACCACAGGGGAGTGAGAAACGCAATTTCAATATCCTTTATATGTCTTGTACATGTGAAGAAATTGACAATAAATTTATACCATACCATACCATAACATTTTTTTTTTACTCAACAGATGATGCATATTTTCTGGGAGGACTGAATATCAAGGATATCTATCCAGACACCTCAAATTTCATCACTTATGAAGGTTCTATGACAGTGCCCCCATGCTATGAGACATCTACATGGATACTGATGAATAAGCCTATATACATGACAAAGATGCAGGTAACTCCAAAATCCAAGAAAAGTCATTGCATCGCCTACTGCATGGTCTTAATTCTTCACCCTGCTCTCTTAAAGCTGATTTTAGAGAAATTATGTCTGTAATGTGCTCTATTCTTTTTCTGCATATTTTTGTTGTAGATGCACTCTATGCGTCTCCTCAGTCAAAACGACCCCTCTGTCATTTTTCTGAGCATGAGTGACAATGTTCGTCCAACACAGCCTCTAAACAATCGATGCATCCGCACCAACATCAATTTCAGTATGCTGGGCAAAAACTGTCAAAATAAAACAGCTCAGAAATTACAATATCAAGGTCAGTGGTTCTGAGTAGCATTCACTTAACATTTACGCTAGTTAGTCCGTACTGTGCCCAAGCCCATTTGACCTTCAACATAATGGACAATTACAGGAGATGTTTACATTGGCATCAGCAATTGGAGTTATCCAAATATTGACAGAAATACAAATCCTGTATCCCTATTTGAAATGAAATGCATAATCAATGGATACATACCTTGTGCATGAGGAACACTCACCATTTTATTTGAATAATATAGGGTGGTGATAGCGTAGTGGTTAAGGAACCAGGCTAGCGTGCAAGTATCCTGAAAAGTTGTGGGTTTGAATCCCAGCTGCCACCGTTGTGCCCTTGAGCAAGGCACTTAACCCTAAGTTGCTCTAGGGGAGACTGGCCCTGAACACTTGATAGTTGATGAGTTGTAAGTCGCTTTGGATAAAAGCGTCTGCTAAATGCATAAATGTAAATGAAATAAAAATAATCAAAAAGAATGTGACCTAGAGAGAACTCATGGGTAGTGTATTGGTGAAAAGTCTCCTTAAATGGGGTGGGGGCTTCAGTCGGTGTACATGGGTATAAATCACACAATGGAACAAAAACAAACAGGCCCCTTGGCTTTGCATTTCCTACTTTGTCTTTGTCTACTTTACCTTGTGCATAACAATGCCCTTTAGTAGTACTAATATCAGTGAAGCTCACAAAGATTATAGAATTTTAGTTACTGTGCACATTTGGCAAAGTGATGAAAAATATAATTTCTTCCTAAATAAGAATGCTTCTGGCAAGAAAAGTAACTACAGTACATGTGCATTCACAATTTTGCTGTTCTGTTTCTCTTGTAGTTAATGAGTTGCTGGTTAGACATGAGGAGGACCAAGAATGATGGACAACTACAGGATCAACCATGACACTGTGCTTAATTTTTAAACAGAAATGTGGAGGGTGCACTAAAATCTAAACATGTTTCATATGTCAAAATTTGTAATTTATAGTATGAAGAAAATACATTTTTACACATTTCTGTGTGTAGGCAGCTTCCCAAATACAAAGATATATCTTTGGGGTGGATGTGCACACAGTAGATGCAGATGCAGCAAATGCAGAACAATTTTATTAAGTTTGATTTAATGCAATGAGCCAAGATGTGTATAAGCCTGAAATGCAGTATACAGTTCTTAAGCAATGATGTTGACTCCTGAAGGGACGTGTTTTCCGATACAGACTGGCAGACAATACATTGTTGTCCTGGTTATTATAAGGCTACTTGACAAGACAAGAAAACTCAGAACTCTTTCAGCCCTTCAACCCTTTCAGCCCTCAAAACAAACTCAGACTGATGACTCATTTTTTGCGTATATGAGAACACTCCAACTGCACCCAGACCCCTTCAAAACGAACCATACTGAGACCATCTCGAGAGGTGGTCTCAGTACGATTCGCTAAAGTCAGTGCGGTTCACTTAACCAGGGCATTGTGAACATAAAACACTTCAGGTTCACTTCACCTTTTTTGCATTTTATTTTATCCTTCTAGGCTTGCTGTTGTTGCATTGCTTGCTCTTTTACATTCTAACCAATAATATATCACGAGTAGTTGATAATAAAACATGATGCAGACTTGAAACATACAGATAAATGTGTTCTTCACAATGTGTTTAATTCAACAAGTATCTACCACATAAAGTGACAGAATTGCTCACCATTTATCTGTTGAACTCTTTACATGCATGTGACAAGAAGTACAGCGCAGAAAACTGAAACACAGCTGTCACTGTCATTTAGGACTACTACTGCATATGACACTGCATAAACTACTTTAGCTTGTGTAGCGCTTAACCTGGTGGGTTGGACCCAACACAGTAGGAGTTGGTGTGATTTGGTAGTAGGCCTGTGTTGAGTGACAGATGTTCAGATCAGATCCAGTCAGAATCCTGGAAATGAATTTGAATGCAAAATGGATTTTTGTCATATCCAAAACCATAACTCTAAAAATTCTAAAAACATTTTTCTGATGTACATTAATATATTAATATAATTAATTAATATATTTGAGAATTTGCTGTAGGCCTACTCAGCTGGAGCATACAGGTCATGAAAAATGCTTGCCTGTCACATCTACAATGCTGGAAATGCCCAAAAAAACTGTTGATATGAAAACAAAACACCACACCAGTTTACAGTTGTTTTCCTGATCGGATTGAAGTTAGTCTGAAGTTGAACTGCTCAATCCACATTTACATGTCTCAAAGCATTTAATACAATCGTCACCTTTTGACATCTGCAGTGGTTTCTCACTGTTTACATCCATCTGACGTCCCTTAGTTAGCACCCCTTAGCCTCCTGCCGGTCGTGGATTACAAGATGTTCATAAATTAACTTTGTAACAAATAAACTTGTTGAACTTTATATACAAGGTCTGTATTGTGCTCCATTAAGATTATGAGACAGCAGCTTACATTATCATCATAAATACATTCACTTTCACCCATCTGGCTAGCTAATGTTAACCTTAGCAAGGTAGCAGCCAGTTAATACCACACTTGGCAGCCTATGGAAGTATGTAGTTTACTTTCTAGCTTGCTAGCTAAATACAAACTCGTCTGCAGTCATTTCTATATCTTTGTGGTGCCACTAGTACTTTTAAGGTATTTGTGTGTATATTTGCGTTACCACACATTTATCCTGACACACGTGCAAACTGGAAAATCTAGTCCATGAATCCTATTGCATGTTTACATGTCCATGGATCGGTTTATCACTACCCCTCTCAATCCGATTGAGATCCGATTATATATTTCTTATATTTCCAACAAAGATCCTCATTAAGCTTCAAACTTCTTATTTTGGCCACTCCAGTGTTTACTTTTCGTTCTTCTTTTATGGCACTATAGGAGAACCGGAAAAAAGACAACTTGAAAGGGGGCATATTGCTGCCTACCATCGCAGAGTCAAACACATTTAGATCACTAATTCAATTTTCTTCCTGTGTATGTATACTCAGACAGGGACAGTAGTCCAGTTGAAGGCTAATTGAGTTGCAACCAATAGCTCAGCCAAGTAAGTGCATGTAAACATTCTGATTGACAGATGACATTAATGGTTTGCAGTAGCCTTTATAGATAGATTTTTATCTGAGCATCTGGGCCCATTCACTGTCAACGGAATGTAATGCTCTTATAAGTAGTAGTTTAATGTAGACATTTACTTTCCAAATTGGTAGACTGTATTAAGTTTGGGGAAGTATTTTTAGTAACGCTTTACTTGACTGGTGAGTGAATAAGACATTAAAGGGATCCCTGGCTAGTAAGACATGTTGGCGTTATAAGATTGACCTTAGCATCAGCTACATAAATGTCATTTAAAAATAGGGCTGGGTATCGTTGCTGATTTTCTGAATCGTTTCAATTTCCAATCCACAAAGTCAAAATTCAATTTGATTCACGATTTAATTTCATTTGATTCAATATCAATTCTAGAGACATTTTACATTCAAAACCAGGTTATGAAATGAGAAACTGGAGTAAAAAACACAGTTTTTTAGCACTGTTTTTTAACACTGTTTGATAGTCAGTATGTTTACATCAGTGTTTCGCAAGCTTTTATACATGGTATTAAACTAAGTCACAAAATAATATTAATGTAGCATAGCCTACTTGTTTTAAACGTGACTTAGCCGCTTTAAATAACTAAACCTCTGAGTGCAAGTGCAAGTGTTTGTTAGGCAGTGAGAAAAGCGGTGCAGATGAGAGAGGTAGAAGCTGACAGCAGCTAACTTATGCAAACTTTGAAAATGTATGGTCATTTAGCCTAATAAAGCTGCAACTCCTTGAACTGACTTCAGCATCCTATAATGACGATCAGACTATCGAGATTTAATAGGAATGGCTGCTAACATGTCGTTGTCATTTTCTAGACTCACACGAACAGAACCCTACAGAATATTTTTTTAGTGAGACATGTCAAATGCTACAAGCTGTTACAAACTGTTGCTGTACATAGACATCATCAATATCAACCAGCATTGAGATGTAAATGCAATGGCAGCTTACAAGCTCTGCAAATGAAGGGGTTTTCTAAAAAAATTAATAAAAAAGAAAGCATTTTGAGTGTTTTTAAATGCTGTTAGATATAGCTGATACCAGTGTCAGTCGTATAAGGCCAACATGTCTTACTTGCCAGGGATTTTTTTTATGTTAGGTCATGCTTCATGAAGTACTGATTAATAAAGTTATGGAGTAGTTTACTGCAGAGCATAGAAGGAAGCATCTCATAATACCCATGTACCCAAGTGGAACTAAGGGCTGAACACAGCCATCTACCAGAGATCCAGCGACTATAACAAATGGAAGGGTCTCAGGCATGAAGACAACACCTAGACCATAAATGGTCCATATAGCTACTGGCTAAAGAGATTATCCACCATGCATGAACGCTTGGCTACAAAGATGAACCAACTGCTGAGAGATGAAACCCACCATGAATGGCTGACTGAAGGGTGAACAGTCCTGATCCACCATTTCAACATTCATGTTCGCTGCCCCTCCAAGCCTGTGGTTAAAGACTTTCGCAACTGTGGAAATTATTATCATAAAGAAGATGACGTTTGTTTTAGTATATACAATATTAACTTGAGAGCGTAATGGTTATACTAACATATGAAAGAAGGTGGTTTGTAACATGTTAATGGTAACCCAGAAGGCCGAAGCAGTTCAGGCAGAGAAAGAGAGAGTAGAGACTTGGAGCCTCAGTTTGGGAGGATGCCATGATGTGTGACAGTGAATGGGGCCGCTGTGTGAGCCGATGCTGTTCACATCAGAAGCATGGTAAAGATAGCATTGGGAGGATACCATGATAAGGTGGCAGTGAATGGGGTCCGCTGTATGAATGGATGCTGTTCACATCAGAACCATGGTACAGATTGGTCCTGACTAAATGAGGGGAATATAAATCATAAAGATAAGAGTCCAGCATAAGGAAGTATACATCAGACTAAACGCCCAACAAGGAAGAATAATAGTTTCTTTTTAATAACCGGATGGGTGAGGAATTCCACCAATATGAACAGGGCCGAGGCCTCCTACATTAATTAATATGAGGTGGTTCAGGGGGGGCCTCTGGGTGATTCTAGTAACATAAAAAGTAGATGTTTGGAAGGGACAGTCAGAGCCTGATCAACTCTCAAGGGAAACGGTGTCCTCTCTGCAGCGGATCTCCTTCACACTGCTCAGCACTTATACTTTGGGGCAATTGTCTCTTGTATACTTTGCTGATATTGTGAATAAAGTCTTCGTCAACAACTTTACTCCAACAGTGAGTTCTTGGTTTGGACCAAGTGCATTGGGTGGGTTAGGATATTGATTTGTGGGTTTTGCAAGCATCAAGGTGGTTTTCCACGACACAACCTCAATGACTCTTTTACCATATGTTCCCGAATATTAGAGGCACTGTGAATAAACCGCACAACAGTTTTCTTTTATGTAAATAAAAAATTAAATTGTATTTTAGCCAAAATTGTGTACTAATTGCATATTAAACATGTTAAGTATGGCAAAGAAAGAAAAGAAAGAAAAAAATGTTAGTAGTAGTTAGTAGTTAGTAGTATCCTATTACTACTAAAACAACTAGTCTAAGACGGTAAGCTTTTTGAAAATCTAGGTTTTCTTACACCTTCCCCTTAACCCCTCCCATTCACCTATCCCTTACCCCATGAAGCAAAGTCACAATGGCAGGGGTGAAAATATTCCTCTAAGAAATAAGACTGTACATCAATTTGCTACCGTCAGAAAATACCCTGCCTACTTTCGCTATGCTGTCATTTCACGGACTAACAAATAAGATATAAAAACATAACATAAAAACGAATGAGTCAGGAACATCATAACCTAAGTGAACATTAAGTTAACATAGCTAACTTTCGAACCTCAAACAAATAATGCTACGATCAAAAACTGAATGAATATTGGGTAACACTTTATCTGAAGGTGTCTACATAAGAGAAACATGACCCTGTCATTAGTATGACATGACACATATCATGAACATTAATGACATTTTTTCAGTGTTTATGACTGTTGTGAAAAGTGTCACTCAATTTTTGCAATGTAAATTTGACACTGTTTGGGGTGCAAACATTACAAAAACCAAATGACACCTAATGACAACAGTGATAAACATCAACGAACAGTCATTAAAGATCCCATGACATGCTGATTTTGTATGTTTTTATATAGGCCTTAGTGGTCCCCTAATACTGTATCTAATGTCTCCTTCCTGACATTCAGCCTTAATGCAGAATTACAGCCACTTGGAGCCAGTCCCACAATGTGCTTTTCCTCAGATGTTCCATTTCTGTCTGTAGCTTTAAATGACAATGAGGAGGAGAGAGGTGGGGCAAGGTGGAGGGTGGGGGAGAGACCAGTACCATGCACTAATCTTTATAATGAATGTATGGCAATGGCTCGTGTTAAGTGTAAATGTGCTAATGTGGCACTGGGGGCAGTATGGAGAAGATTGCCTGTGCTGTAATGTTCAGAATGGCTCAGTAAAGTTTCACATATTTCATTATACTTTGTTGTCATCTTTATTAATTAACATTGGTCTTACAAGTCTTATGAAAGTTGGAAGAAAAAAAAAATCCAAATCTGCAAGCTAGCTGAACAAGAAGAAACAGGGCTTATAGCCTTCTTTCTTTTTCCACTATTTTTCCATTCTTATTTTTATCTCACTTGTTATAAGACAAGTTATGTGTTCTATATCCTACTCACACTAATTGACCCTTATCTCAAGTATAGTTTATTCAGATGGTAAGCTGATCAAGAACGGCAATTTTCAGTGGTTAGTTTTTAAAAGTAATAGCTTTAGTGAAGCCAGACGAGACAACTAGCAATAACTGAGGGGCAACTCACCTTAACTCTGGATTGAAACAAAGTGCGAAGACCCAGGAGGTTCTGTACAAATGGATGATTTCCATCCTGGAATCAAAGATTGATTCCCTTTCATCAAAGACTGATGAACTACGTTGACGTCTCATGAAGGGACTATAACAGCAGAGGCCATTACTGCACTGAAAAAACTGATTCTGACCCCGTGTAAATGTCACATATTTTTATCTGGTTTATTTTTACTATTTTACTTAATTAAAAGTAGCTTGAAAAAAATATGTACAATTCAATTTCCACCCTCGGCACTTTTACTTTGGTGAACACTCGTCTGCGCATGCGCAGAAACCGAGCATTTGCGAATCCGGAAGGCGGGAAATTTGCGACCTTTAGAAGTTTGAAAGCTGTCCTCCAGGCCGTCCATTTTCGGTAAGTAAAGTATTTATGTGTGTTATATTTTGCTTAAACCGGGTTCTGTGACGTTTTAAAACACGCATTATCAGGTGTGTTTAAAATTAGCTAACTGAGTGGTGTAGCTAGCATTAACATTTTAAGCTAACTTGATTTTTCTCGTGTTAAATGTGTGTTGAATTCACTGTTTCATTACTTTGTGGGCATTTGATACAACTTTACCAGACTTTAATGGACTATTTTGCTTGTAACTTCCTTACAGTCTGTGGTGGCTATACTCTCTGGGCTATTAAGTCTTCATACCGACTGTATTCCTATGCCTTACAATATAGCCTATTTATCATCATCTTGTATGGTGGTAACTAGTTTTAGAAGTCAAAGAGATGAACCTTTTCATAATGTCGTCCTCTACTACAATGACAAAGTACACGTCACTTTAACTGTGTCAACTGACTCACAAATTTTCGAATATAGAAACGGAGGTTCTGGGAGTGGTGTGAGAGGAGCCGCTGCATAGCCTCTCCGCCCCACTCTGACTGATGTTATTAATACGGTTGGTGATTATTTTACTCAGCTTTCTGCAGGCTGCGCTCGTTTACATTAGGACCAACTGGAACATTCCATGTATTGCACAAAAAATAATAAGCTAGCCAAATTTAAGAAAACAAATCTGCGTTTGCTTATTGCATATAGTTTCCACAAACTATATTCTGTTTTCATGAAATCCTCTGTAATGTCTGCTTGTAGCATCTAAAGATTTGAAAGTATTTATTTCTAATGTAATTTCTAATGATGTAAAGTGACTTATAATCACTCATCAAAGAAATACCACACTTGCAAGAAAATAGTCCAGCAGTATATAAATATGTTAATAAATTAAAACAATTATACACATAGACACTTGTGTGTACACATAGACACTGGTGTGGTTTTGCATCTTTGTCTTTGTTCTCTTTATAGGACAATAATGGCAGTGTATAGTAAATCTGTCTTGCTCTTCATCTTTTGAGCAAACTAATGGGATTTTCATTAGGCCTATGTTTACTTCGCTTAACATTAGATTCCCTGGCCTAAATTATATGTGTTGTTAACACATTAAATTCATAGGCTAGATTTTGTTGCTTTACAGTGCATAATTGCATTTAATTACAGTTGATGCAGATCGGCATACCCCCGAGGTGATTTTAAAAACACTCTGACTAATGTTTAATTTCTTTTCTCTCTTTGTTGTTTGTCTAGTTCATGTGGCAATGTAAAAACTGTGGCATTGAAGTGTCGAGGAAATAAGCATTACAGACTAACACATAGTCATTTTGGGCATGGTCATCACATTAAGTGTATATATCCTGATTGTCCATGCACTTTTAAGACCTGGAATGCACTTTTGTCACTCTTGTCGAGGAATCACACCAGTACCTTAAAGGATTCAGATACAGTTAGGCCTATTAAATTTTCCTGTCATTTATGTGGCTGTGGTGAACTTGGAACAGAACGGGATTATTTTGTGCATATAGGCCATCATCTGAGAAACAATGAAACAGTTACTTGTATGTTTAAAGGCTGTGAATACAAAACCAACGTATACAGCACCTTCAAGTCACATAAAAGTCGCAAGCACAGTTTGCATTTTTTGGTAGATTTTAAGGACGGTGTAGTACAAGGAACCTGTGAAGCAGAAACGGGAGAGCCTGGTATTTCAAACAGTGAAGAATTCTGTGATGACAGTCAGTCTGATGATGTTGATTTAGATGCGTCAAAGGATCATCCGGAGATAATAGAACAAAGAGTTGCAATAGTGTTATTAAAGCTGGAAAATATTTTTCATGTGCCAAGTGCTGCAGTTGATGAATTACTGGAAGAATTTCAATATTTGTTGAGCACAGCATCTTTGTGTACTATGAGAAATGTATTACATGACACGCTGAAAAGTTACAACCTGCAAGTTGGACAGTCAATCATTGAAGAACTTGCATCTGCTCTGTGTACATCTAATCCTGTGTACAAGTCCATTGGTAAAGGTTCTCTTTTGGCAACATCCTTTAAGCGCAAAAAGTACTATAAAGACAATTTTAAAGTTGTGGAACCAATAGAATACATCTTGGATGACAAAGGTATAAGAACACTGCAATATGTTCCTATATTGAAGTTTTTGCAGCAGCTTTTCACTGATAGCCACATTCTTAACAAAGCATTAGATAGTCATCTCATATCAGAAAGTAGAGAGGAAAGGGATATACAAGTCTTTTCGTGACAGTGTTTTTTTCAAGGATAATCAATTCTTGTCAGGAGGTGAGTTGCGAGTATTACTGAATTTATATGTTGATAATTTTGAGATTTGTAATCCGCTTGGCACATCACGTAAAAAGCACAAGATCTGTGGCATTTATTGGAATCTTTGCAATTTACCACCAGGTTGCCATTCCTCATTATCCTCTATTTATTTAGCCTTACTCTGCAGGTCAGAAGATGTGAAAGAATATGGCTATGACAGCCCTTGTTGAGGGATCTTGTCATTCTGGAAAGCCATGGTATTTTTGTTGCACAGCTTGGAGATTTTGTTAAGGGCACAATACAGTGTGTCATAGCAGACAATTTGGGAGCGCATGGTATTGCTGGATTTATTGAGAGTTTTGCAGGTGAATACATTTGCCGGTTTTGTGTGGCACAGAAATCAGAAATTCAGGAGAAAGAAGTGAGTTCAGGTTCATTTACTCTTCGAAGCAAAGAAACACATGGAATGCATGTCAGGTCAGCACAGGACAATGAAAAATCATGTTATGGTGTTAAAAGGAATTGTGTTTTCTCTGCACATCTTTCTCATTTCCACGTCTGCACTGGCTACCCTCCAGATCTTGCACATGACATCTTTGAAGGCATTGTACCAGTTGAGTTGGCACACTGCCTCAGCTTGTTAATTTCAAAGAAATATTTCACACTTGACAAGCTCAATGAGTCCATTCTGGAATTTCCTTACAAGTGGACAGACAAGAGTAGCCATCCTCATGCTATCCCAAGCACATTCAAACTGAAGGAAAGTATTGGAGGAAATGCTCATGAAAATTGGAGTCTTCTGCGGTTGCTTCCATTTGCGGTTGGAGATTTGGTACCATTAGATGAGCCAGCCTGGCAGGTCATCTTGGATCTTAAAGATATTGTTGAACTAGTTGTTGCACCAGTGCACACAACATAATCCATTGCTTTTCTTGAAGCCGAGATTTGTGAACATAGATATAGGTTACAAGAGGTGTTTCCGGATATAAAGCTGTTGCCAAAGCATCATTTTGTGGAACATTATCCACAGATGATCAGATGTTTTGGTCCACTAGTTGGGATGTGGACATTGAGGTTTGAGGCAAAACACAGTTTTTTTAAGCAGGTGGTTCATCACACACATTGCTTCAAAAACATACTCTTGTCCTTGGCAGTGAAGCATCAGTTCATGATGGCGTATCATTTGGAGTCAAGCACAATCGAAAGGTCTAACTTAACTGTCTCAAGTGTCTCAACTGTCTCTATTGACATTTTGCATCAGGATGTACAGAAGGTTCTGCAGTTGAAATACCCTGATATTACTCACATTCAGCTCACAAAGAATGCATCTGTTAATGGAGTGAACTACAGGGAAGGTATGGTTGTGGTTCATGGCTCTGTTGGTGGTGTCACGTTCGCTAAAGCTCAAGACAGAAACCCAAATGCAGATCGGCACGGTTTATTTCAAAGGAACAAAAACTATACAAAAAGCAGTATGCGGAGGAAGGTAAGCTCAGGAGATCTTGGAAACTTCACAGTGGCAAAAACAGGTAAACAGGTATCAAAGAGCAGGGGTTCGGGGAAACAAAAGAAACTCACAAGAATTCCAGAGGCAGACACGAGAAACGAGAACGGGGAAAAAACACAAAAACAGAACTCACGGGTAGGTAAGCGGAGTAGATACAACCTAACAACAAATGGGGAACGAGGTCGGATGATCAGACAAAGGACAGAGAAAAGACTGGGGTTTATATAGGGAACAGGAGCACCAGGACAAACAGGAGACAGCTGAAACTCATTATGGGGAAAACAGAATCATGAGTAGCAGGTGTAGAGCAGGGGAGGAGAAAGGGGCAGGGCAGGCAACAGAACAGAAGCACATGGGGAATGAAAACAAAACACAGAGGTTGCAGTTCATTGATAGTCCAGTGGGGGGCCAAGGTATCAGGAAGCAGGACCATGACAGTACTCCCCCTCTAACGGACGCCTCATGGCCTCATTTTGACTGAGGCGGGGCGCTGGTGGCGAGTCGGGAACCGTGGCAGAAGAGCAGGTGAGAGTTGCAGGCAGGCGACGAGTCGGGAGGCGGGGCAGGAGTGAAGAGCGTTGGTCGGGACTGAAGCACGGGTCGGAGTCCAGAACGGCCGAGTAGAGCGTAGGTCATAGGCAGGCAAAGGGGTCGTACCAGGGACGGAGGAGCAGAGCCGTAGCTCAGCGGCAGTCCAGGTTGGGCAACGGGCAGACGATCTCTCCGGAGACCGAGACAAACAGAAACAGACAGGGAATGAGGCAGGGAGGCATGGAACGGCCTGGAAACCGGTGCAAGGAACAGGTCACAGGCGGCCAGGTTCGGGGACAGGCAGGCAATCCTACAGGGGACAGAGAACAAAGCAGAAACAAGGCGGGAGACAAAGACAGACAGGACAGGGTGGTGACAGAAACCCCCCCCAAAGGGACGGCTCCAGAAGTCCCCAAGAAAAACACCAAAACGGGTGGGCGGTGGGGGAAAAAACCTGGCGGAGGGACAAAAACTCCTCCAAGTGATCCGATGCCATGGTCCTGTCCCCGGAGGACCCCCGGGGTCCACCACCACTGGAGGGCTGGACAGGGGGTTGTTCTGATATTTGAGGATTCTCTGAATGCTGTGGGCTCAAGGCTGATGGAAGACACTGCTCTAGAAGTGATTCCATTTCAGTCTTACTTGCTGGGAGCTCAGCATCCGAAGACTCACGGGTCAGAGGCTCAGTAGGATGCTCACGGGTCGGAGGCTCAGTAGGATGCTCACGGGTCGGAGGCTCAGTAGGATGCTCACGGGTCGGAGGCTCCGCATCCGAGGGCTCACGGGTCGGAGGCTCAGGAGGGCGGCCGCGGGTCGGAGACTCAGGAGGGCGGCCGCGGGTCGGAGACTCAGGAGGGCGGCCGCGGGTCGGAGACTCTGCAGGGCGGCCGCGGGCAGGAGACTCTGCAGGGCGGCCGCGGGCAGGAGACTCTGGGTGGCGGCCGCGGGCAGGAGACTTTTTAGGGAGAAAAACAGGGACCAACGTGCTTGTCTGGGGTTTAGTCTCTTGGCTTGGCTGATGTACTGTAAGTTTTTGTGATCCGTCCAGACTAAAAATGGTATCGGGGCTCCCTCCAGCCAGTGTCTCCACTCCTCCAGGGCCAGTTTGACGGCCAGTAGTTCTCTGTCTCCCACGTCATAATTCTGCTCCGCTGGAGAGAGTCGGTGAGAGAAAAAAGAGCAGGGGTGGATTCGGTTGTCCTTGGCGGAACGCTGGGAAAGTACTGCTCCGACACCCACCTCAGAAGCGTCAACCTCCTCGATGAATTGCAGATCTGGATCCGGCTGGGTCAGAATAGGGGCAGATGTGAATCGTCTTTTTAACTCCTGGAACGCACTTTCTGCGGCAGGTGACCAAACGAACTTGGTCTTAGAGGACGTCAGGGCGGTGAGGGGGGCGACCACAGTGCTGAAGTTTCGCACAAAGCGTCGGTAGAAATTGGCGAATCCCAGAAAGCTTTGTAAGGCTCGGCGATTGGTGGGTTTTGGCCCTTCCAGAACCGCCCGGACCTTTCCCTGGTCCATTTGGATGGATCCTGGGGTGATGACATGGCCGAGGAAGGAAACAGTCTCTTTATGGAATTCACATTTCTCCGCTTTCACGTAGAGTTGCTGGTCCAGGAGACGTTGCAGGACGGTGGGGACATGAGAAATGTGTTCCGGGAGGGACTTGGAAAAAATCAAGATGTCATCAAGAAAAACAAACACAAAATGATTCAACATGTCTCTTAGTATGTCATTAACAAACGTTTGAAAAACCGCAGGGTCGTTAGTAAGCCCAAATGGCATTACTAGATATTCATAATGTCCAGAGGCAGTATTGAACGCCGTCTTCCATTCGTCACCCTCACGTATGCGGACCAGATGGTAATCGCTCCGAAGGTCCAATTTAGTAAAAATTGTGGCACCTTGTAATAGTTCAAATGCGGATGACATGAGAGGGAGAGGGTAACGATTCTTCACTGTGATATTGTTAAGACCCCGATAGTCAATGCAGGGCCGGAGTGAGCCGTCTTTCTTTGAAACAAAGAAAAACCCGGCTCCGGCTGGTGAAGAGGAGGGACGGATAATACTGGCTGCTAAAGATTCTTTGATATACAATATATAATATATAATATATATAATATAATATGATGTCCATCGCCTCCGTTTCGGCGCGGGACAGGGAATATAAACGCCCTTTGGGAGGTGAAGAGCCAGGGAGGAGATTGATAGCACAATCATAGGGTCGATGAGGAGGCAGGGATAGGGCACGAGATTTACTGAAGACAGGTTTTAGATCCATGTACATGGGGGGTACCCCTGACAGGTCAGGAAACTCCTCCACTTGGACGGGAACAGTCCTAACGGGAATGCGACCTTGGGTAAAACATGAGGATTGGCAAGACGGGGACCACTCTACTACACGCCTCCCTACCCAGTCAATGTGCGGGTTGTGCTTTACTAGCCAGGGATGTCCAAGAACTACTGGGGTGTCAGGGGAACTAATAACATAAAATTTAATAAGTTCATGATGAGACCCGAAAAGACTGAGACTTACCGGTCTGGTGGTGTGTCGGATGGTGGCCAGTCTCACCCCCGTCAGTGCATTGGCCACCAGAGCTTCCGCCAGGTCTTTGATGGGTAAGCCCAGGTCAGCGTCAATGAAACTCTCCTCTGCACCGGAATCCACAAGGACCGTCGTCTCTCGACGTTGATTCACCCACGTAAGGACGGCTGGGAGGAGGGTTCGTTGAATGGATGAGGGGGAAGTCGGTGTTACGCTCACCCGTACCCCTCTTACGGTGGCTGGCTTTTACTGGGCACGTCGCGATAAAATGTCCTGGTTGGCCACAGTATAGGCACAGACGTGAACGTAATCTCCGTTGCCTCTCCTTAGGCGTCAGACGAGTCCGATCCAATTGCATCGGCTCTGGTGTTGGTGCTGTAGCGGGTGGAGGAGGCGAAGATGCAGCACAACCAGCGGGTTCCCCTCTGGCAGCCCCGGGAGTCCTGAAGCGACGACGCTGTCTAGTGTCGACTCGGATTGCCAGGTTGATTAATCCCTCACAGGAATTGGGCAGATCATGGAAAACCAATTCATCCTTCAGGTCTTCAGAGAGGCCGTTTAAAAAAGTGTCAAACAGGGCCTCCTTTCCCCAGCCTGAAGATACCGCTAAGGTCTGGAACTCGATCGCGAACGAGAGCCCTGACGCAGATGGAGAAGTTAGCAGGCCGTTTCATGCCCATGCTTGGAGCGGTCGAACACCCGTTTCATCTCAGCAGAAAAACTCCCGGAAGTTGTCGCAGACTGGCGATTCATTATCCCAGACCGCCGTTCCCCACTCCCTGGCATGCCCCGACAGCTGGGTGATCACGTAGGCAACCTTGGCTCGATCAGTGGGGAAAGACCCAGGTTGGAGGCTGAAGACCAGGGTACATTGAGACAAAAAGGAGCGGCAAGTGCCTGGCTCCCCAGCGTATCGTTCAGGCGGAGGAAGCCTAGGTTCGTGATAAGTTGGGGCTGCGGAGACTAATGGGGCAGGTACTGAAGGTTCCGTCTGCACGGGAAAGGGTTGAGATGGTTGGCCCTGGGCTATAACCTCTCTGAGGCTTGTTGCTAGATCTTGAATTTGAGTCTGTTGTCGGTCGAGCAGAGCTCCATGCTGCTGCACTACCGCCGAGAAATGTCCAAAATCCGCTGGGTCCATTATGGTCTGATTGTACTGTCAAGTACGTGAAAACTCAGACTGACCCAAATGCAGATTAAGACGAATTTATTACAAAAGTTCAATAATCACAAAAAGGGAAAACGCTCAGAAGATCAAAAAAAACAAAAAGGTAATCCATACAACGGGTAGGCGAAAATCCCAACAAAAAGGCAATAATCCAAATCAGTAAACAGCAGTCAAAACTCAAAATTGTCCACAGAACCAAGAGGGCAGAAAACTTCAGAAAACTCAGAGGAGGCAAAACACGGGACGGGAATCAGGTTAGCATGGGAGCATATACACAACGACAGATAGCGCGAAATTTACGGACAGGAACACGGTCAGACAATCAGACAAAGAGCCACGAACGTACTGGTGAATATATAGGGAAGGGAGCAAAGTAACAAACAAGGGGCAGGTGAAACTCATTAGGAGAAAACAGAATCATGGGACACAGGTGTGGAATAATGAGGGCAGAAAGGGGCGGGTCAGGCGAACAAAACATAAGCACATGGTGAACATAGGAAAAACAAAACAAGGAAGCTGCAATACAGTGTGAGTCCAGCGGGGGTCGATATGTTCTCTCATGGTCATACTCTCCACCTTGTCATTACAAAAGTTCTTACTGTCTCTACAGCTGTTAAGGACTTGGTTTTATCTGATCATTTCTGTATCTTTTTTAATGTTTGTATGTGCCCTCACATTTAGAACAAGACTATGACTGTAGAAAGGAGAATCATAAATGATAACACAGGTCTTCTCTTTGAGCAAGCACTCTCACAGACCTTAAGTCAACCATCAGAATCTGTAGATGACTTATTGACCAATTTCAGTTCTAAGATGACAGAAATTATGGATGATATTGCGCCATTAAAAATCAGTCACAGACAAGAAGAAACAAAATCCAGCAGATAAACTGCTAAAGAGAGAGTGTAGGAAGACTGAGAGAAGATGGTGCAAATCTAATTTCCACATTCATTACCAAATCCATATAGAGATGCTTAGCAAATAGAACTATGACATTTTTAAAGTAAGACAGTCTTGTTTAATAGGAACATGAATAATGCTTGTGTGCTATTTTCCACTGTTGAAGTTAACAAATCCCACATCATAATTAGCACCTGAGCTTTGCTCAGTTGATAAATGCAATGAGTTTTTTCAGAGGTAGAATTGATAAAATATGGCTGAATATAACTTCACAATTGCAAATAGCTCAACATCTGGAACCAATGTCCTCAAAGAGAGGGGAACTAAACTTTATGTCAACATTCAGCTTTATTGACTATGAAACACAGAGTTCTGAGTTTCACATTGGATATTTTGCTGACCAACTCTTTAAAATCTGTTCAACACCTTGTTGCTGATGTGCTCCAGATTATAAATTCATCTTTACAGAATGGTATTTCCCATGAGTTCCTAAAAAAGCAGTTGTAAAGCCCCTTCTGAAAAACTACAGGCTTCAATCAATGAACTGCCTTCTTGACATTGATAAGTTTCAGTCAGGTTTCTGTGCCAATCACAGCACTGAAACAGCTCTTATGAAAGCTGTAAATTAAATAAGCCTTAATACTGATGCAGGCAAAACATCTGTACTGGTGTTATTGGACCTTAGTGCTGCTTTTGACACTGTTGATCACTGTTCAACATACTACTATATCAAAATAAACATTGGGTTGGGTTCACTGGTATAATTATCAGGTGGTTAAAATCATACTTACAAAACAGAAGTTTCTTTGTTGCCATGGGCAGCTATACTTCAACACCAATGTCCTTGACCTGTGGTGTTCCACAGGGGACAATTATTGGACCATTACTTTTCAACCTTAATATGCTCCCACTTGGACAAATGATCACAAACAACTCAATCTCTTATCATAGCTATGCTGATGACACCCAAGTTTATTTTGCTTTGTCACATAACTATGCCCCCCTTGAATGTCTTTATCAGTGTATGGACCAAATTAACAACTGGATGTCACACAATTTCCTTTATCTTAACACTGACAAAATTGAAGTAATTATATTTGGGAAAAAAGGATGAAAGACTCTGTCCTCGACACAAAGGGACTAAAAGCATAAGAGACTGTTAAAAATCTTGGGGTCGTCTTCAACAGTGATCTGAACTTTAACAGTCACATAAAAGAATTTTATCAACTAAAAGCATTTCCCCAACTAAGAGGTCTAATGTCAAAAAAGGATTTAGAAAACTGTATTCATGCCTTTATCTCCAGTAGGGTTGATTACTGCAATGGTCTGTTCACATCTTCCTAAAAAGACCATCAAACATCTTCAACTGGCCCAAAATGCAGCTGCTAGGGTTCTTACAAGAACAAAAAGAACTGACCACATTACTCCAATTCTAAAGTCCCTGCATTGGCTACCTGTAAGTTACATAATTGACTGTAAAGCATTGCTGTTTAAATCATTAAATGGGACAGGACTTAATTACCTATCTGACATGTTTCAGCAGTACTGAGGTCTCTTGGGTCACAGGAGAAAAAGTTGCTGGTAAAACCTGCTGTCAAAGTGTGGTGAATGCAGTTCAGCTTTGGAATCAACTTCCTGAACACATGAACACTGACTTAAGACCAAACTGTTCTCAGATGCTTTCTCCTAATGATTCACTCATCTTTCTTTTTATACTCTGTACACTTTAACTTTTATGTTAATTATGTTATGCATTTATTAATTTCATTGTGTGCTATTACTTTCTTTCATCTACTGTACTTTGCTTTTATTATTGTACAGCACATTGAAATTCCTTTGTGTATGAAATGCACCTAAATTGCCTAGTGGCCTTGTCCCTAACAGGACAAGTGAGGGCTATTGTACTGGAAATATCCTTTGAGGATCTGAACAAAGATAATGCACTGATGATGCTTTTGCAGAAGTTTGATACTTGAATACTACTTGAATTTGTTTTGATAGTACAAAGGACAAAGGACCGGTTACAAAGTCCAAGGAGATGTGGGACCAGGGTCTTCGGGGCACAGGAAGGGATTGTAGTAAGCCGGCAGGGGTTCGAGTAGAGGTCTTGTTTCATGCACACGTAGGGCAGGACTGGACGAAGCGTTCGACATCCTCCCTCAGTGCAGGCCACCAGAACCGTCTCTCGATGAAAGCGAGGGTCCTCCGACCTCCGGGGTGACAGGAAAATTGGGAAGAGTGACCCCACTGCAGGATCTGTGGGCGTACAGAATCTGGAACAAACAGACGGTGGCATACCATTTCCTTTCAAGTCTACGAGCAGCTTGTTTCAGTAAGCGAGTCTGTGTGGTATACCATGGGGCAATTTTTTCTTGTTTCCTAGTTTTCTTTTTGAGTGGTGCAATTGTGTTGAATGTGGAGTATAGTACATTTACAAAACTGTCAGTTAATTGATCAACTTGGGTTGGGCTTGGCATAGAGCCTTCTAATACAGGGCTATATTGGCTCAGCAAAGGCTCAAGGAGAGATGGAATTTTTGCTATGAAGTCATCTGTAGTTTTGGGAGTTATGTTTGTAGTGTAGTAGTAGACTGAGTTAGTGCTACATAGTCTAATGTGATTTTTAAAGTTAATAAGTAGTGGTCAGTTAGTGTAGAGTGTTGAGGTAGGGTTGTAAGTTGTTCTATTTGTACTCCATGTGTCAGAACAAGATCAAGGGTGTGGTTACCTTGATGTGTAGGTGTGTTTACATTTTGGCAGAAGCCAATGTGATCAAGCAGAGATTGGAAACTAATTGCCAGGCTATCGTTTGCAACATCGATGTGGATATTAAAATCACCTAATATGATTATGTTTTCTGTTTTAATGACTAGAGAGGACAGGAAGTCAGAGAATTCTGATAAGAATTCAGTGTAGGGGCCTGGAGGTCTATATAATGTTACAGTTGTTAAGGGTTTAGCACCATTCCTATCAGGATGAATCAAGTTAAGGACAAGAACTTCAAAAGATTTAAAAATATAATCAAGCTTAGGGGCCATAATGAGATTTGAATTGTGAATTGTGGCTACTCCACCACCACGGCCATAACAACGAGGTATGTGATAATTTAGATGACTAGGGGGGGTAGCTTCATTTAGTGGGAGGTATTCATCAGGTTTTAGCCAGGTTTCTGTAAGACAGAGTATGTCAATTTGATTATCAGAAATAAGTTCATTTATTAAAGTCATCTTTGAGGAGAGCGAACGAATATTTAATAAGCCAAATTTCCGTTGTGATTTCTGGCTATATTCTTTTTTGGTTTCTGGTTTTATTTTTGTAAGGTTGGTATAATTTATACCTCTACAGGGTCGTTTTGAAAACGTTTTCGTCGCGGACACTCTCACTGTCTGTCTGCTGCTAGGGTGACGGCGGGGCGGCAGAGAACTGTGTAGGACAGTAATTCTGCTACCTGGACCAAACTCTGGTTCGTCAGGAACAAGCCGAGTTTAAGTGACGGTCAATGTTCCTAGAAAGGAGCTCAGCACCCATCCGAGACGGATGGATACCATCTCGATTCAGAAGTCCAGGCTTTCCCCAGAAGGAGCTGAAGTTATTGATGAAGCCCACATTGTTATCGGCACACAATTCTGACAACCATCGGTTCAGTGAAAAAACTTTGCTGAGCATTTCTTCACTGCGTTTAATAGGTATGGGACCAGAGAAAGTTACAGAGTCTGACATCGTTTATGCCAACCTGCACAAAGAATTAAAACTTGTTTTGGTGATCTCCAACTGCCTTAATTGGACGTCGTTAGTGCCAGTATGGATAACTATCCGGGGGTACTTCATTACTTGTTTAGCTGCCAGCACTTTTAAATAGGCTTCAATGTCGCTTGCTCTAGCCCCAGAAATTGAAGTGACTACAGCCGACGGAGTCGCTAGATTCACATTTCGTACAGTAGAAGCGCCAATTACCAGAGTTTTGTCTTGGTTGGAGGAGTTACTTAGGGGGGAGAATCGATTAGAAACATGAAGTGGTTGGTGGTGTGCAGGGGGTTTCGTTCTGCGACTAGTGCCCCTCCCTGCTGCGAGAGAAATGCCGTCGGTTTACTGGCTAGCTTGCTAGGGGATGATCTCTCTGGTACATCCACACTTGCTGTGCAGACTTAACCTGACAGATAATTCTAAGTAACACACAGAGGAATATTATTCATTTGACAGTTAGAATAGAATTGTAGAAAGTCATATAAAATTCTAACACAGCTCCACTACTGCCAACCCCCTGCTGTGCCCCCTGTGCTGTGCTGTGAAGAATTTGCATGTCCTGCCCCCCTCTTTCAAAGCCGACCTGCAGCTGGGCTCGGCTTTATCATCCAAAGCAGCATTCAAGACAGCCACAGACAAAGGAGTAGCTGTCATATCCTTAAGATAGAAAAGGGGACAGCGATGACCAAGAGGCGGCTGCATATATGTCATCAACAGAGACACCTTTAAAAAGTGCTGCTGAAGCCACTGGCCCCCTTGTGTAATGAGCATGCATCCCAGCTAGAGAGGCATTTCTTATAGCTGTGTAAGCCTCAGAAATAGCATTGCACAACCAGTGAGCCAGCCGCTAAGTCGAGAGTGGCTGTCCAGATGCTGCTGAGCCATAGCAGATGAACAACTGGTCTGACTGACACACCAAAGATGTACGTCACACATAACAGGTCAGCCACCCTGCAAGGGCCACCCTGGATCCGTAAATGGTCGCAGTGACACCTGCAGAAAGACCAAATTTATCTAAACGCTGCCTCACTAGAGGCAGGCCATCAGATGTTGTCAGAGACTTGAGGTGAGTTTGGCTCCACAGTAGCAGCTTTGCTACCTGGTTGTAAAGTGTTTTTCATCGCACACCACCCTGACAGTTGATATACAGAACCACAGTGTGGTTGTCGCTTCTCATGAGGACGTGCTGATCCTGAAGGAGGTCTTGAAAACATGTTGATGAGACTCGTTTATGTGCCGAGATTCCATGGTATCCCAGAGACTCCCAACAGAGTGGCCCTGACACACACCACCCCAACCTTGGAGAGAGGCGTCCGTGAACACTTTGATCCATGCTGCCGCTCAGCCTAGGGAAGCTCACTGAATTAGGTTCCTCTCCTCAAAAATGCAGAGTGTTTCTGTCGTTGAGGGTCCAACCTCAGCCATCAAAACCACATCTGAAGAGGGCGCATATGGAGGAGGCCCACATGAGTGGCCACCACTTTCTGTATTATTACCATCCGTTGCATCAGATACAACAGTGCCTTGTGAAGTTTGTTGGAGAGGTGTGCTCAACCCAACACTGTGTCCCAGGTCAACCCCAGGTACACAGGTACTTAAGATGGGACAACCATGCTTTTTTCCCAACTGATCGCAAAACCTAGTTTTGGCAAATCAGATGTCATGCTTGATCCAGCACCTCGACTGGAGAGCTGGCTAAGAGAATCCAGTCGTCCAGGTAATGCAGCACCCTCAGGCCATCTCTGCGTAGTGGCTCCAGGGCTGTATCCATGCATTTGGAGAAAGTACAGGGCGATAGAAAAAGCCCAGGCAATCTGGAGTACTAATAAGCAGATCAGAAACTACTAAAGTCATGGACACATTCTGTAATATCTCCGAATACTCAATCAATCGGAATAAATCTGCAATAAATCTGAATATCTGCAATCCTTCCATTACATTCCAGCAGCTGGGATGTGACAGCCCACTCATCACCTATTCCATAATGCATTAATTACATCACATACTTGGGGATAAAGGTTTCCCCAAGCTGTCAGACTTATTTGGTCAAAATTTTACTCTGCTACTGAACTCAATAAACAATGATTTCCAGTCAAACATAGGACAAGTTTGCTGTGTTGTGTGAGTGTGTGAGGGGTGTGAAGGGCTGGTATAAGAATGTGGCGAGTCGGGGGCGGGGGACCTTGGGCATACCATTTATGCCATCATCATGGCATACCTTGGGCAGTTGTGGGCCAGCACCATAGCCATAAATGGGTGCTCAGGTAGTCATTTCAGTCAACTAAATTATTATTATAATAATTATTATTAGTACACTTAAAAAGGAATAAATACATAAATAAAATAATAGTCTTCTCCCCTGACACCATCTTCCATGCGGTCCAGCATTAACACAGCATTACATATATTTACTCACACATGCACATTTGAACATTCTGTTTTGTTACTGTACCTGTTCTTTGTCATGCACATGTGTTGTTGAATTTGTCCCTATAACTTTCTACTTGTTTGCAAATGCAAAAAGACTTGAAGTGTTTCCTGTATCACACCAAGCAGTGTTAATCATGGGGCATGATTAATGATAATTGTTGATGATAATGATAATTGTTTTCACCTCTCAGCCCAAAACACAGAGAATACAGTGGGTATGATTGCATGGTCTGGTGTACCTTCTGACAGCCAAGTTTCTGTGAGACAGATGATGTTAGAGTCCCTCATTTCCCTTTGAAAGGAGATTCTTGCATGTAGCTCACATAACTTATTATCCAAAGATTTGACGTTGGCGAGAAGTATGCTTGGAAGAGGTGGTCAGTTAGCACACTGTCCAAACCTCACTAGCACTCCAGCTCTCCTACCCCGCCGCTGGCATTTCCTGCATCCCGAGTAGGAAGTGAGAAACTCTGGCTACTCTACCCAGGTGTTCAGTGAGTCTGTTATGCCCAGTAATGTGTTTTTCAATGTCATACCAGAGATAACCAGCTACTTTTGGTGAAAAAAGAATGTAAATAGTAAAATAGTTATACATCGGCAAGATAGATGAGGAGCGCAAAATACAAATTTCAGTCACAGTCAGAATTTCTTCCTCATTCTGAATGGTATTCTCTGCTGAATTATCATTCGCCCTTATGTTCACACAGTAGTGGCCTGAAGAGGTCAACTCAAGTTTCACTGGCTGCTTGAACATTGTGGCTTTGTCCCATTCAATATCCAAGACTGCACCTGCTCTTTTCAGTGATGTTTTGCTCAAAAGCAAGGGGATGTCCACTAATACAACTTCCTTTATACTTCGTATCGGCTCTGCCCTTCAACAGCTCTGTTAGTACCAACCCCCTGCTCTGCCACATCCTTGTGAAGAATTTGCAAATCGGTAGGTTCCCCTGTTTATACTGATATGCGGTAGCCTATGACAATTGTTTGAGTTAAGAGCTCATGAGATACTTCACCAAGATGAATATGAGATGGATACAGAGCTGTATTAATATTGGTATTTTCATGTAAATACAAAGCTAGTTTTCACGTGAACCGATCATTACAGCAACAGTGAGTAACACAGTTGGAAAGCTTGCGTCGTGCAGTTTCACGTGATATGAGCGTGGTATCTCTGTGATGAAAACTCCACAAGTAATCTGACAAGACAAATGGGTGTGAATTCGGGGGCAAGGCGTGGCCGTCGGCCCCAAGGGTTGTGACGTGTCCATGCCCCACAGTTTGAGAAATGCTGCTGTAGCCTATGTTTACACCACATAAAGACTAAAAATTTTCTGTAGTCGACAGACAGTTTGCAGTGAGAGGTTTGTATTGCGTGGTTTGCTAGCCTGTTCTGGGATACTACTAGATAACTTACATTGTCAGCACAACACATGTAGGGCCTATGCCTTCTCCTTCATGTCTTCTACTTGGCTCAATGAGTTTGCTCCATGTGAGGAGAACATGAGCCTGCAGACCCTTTGTTTCAGCCAATGAAATTGCTGCATGGATAACCCTGTTGCTCTAGCTCTGGAATGCAGAATGATGACGCGTCAAAAAAAACAGTGACCACTAAAATTATACTATTGAGCTCAATGACTGTATATATAGATGGACAGCACATCAACCATAAAACTTGAAGCACCCAGAAGTCTTGTCGCCCCCTGGCGGCTGGTTGCAGTACAATTTATAACCCCGCCCATTCCCATGTATCTCTACGACCAAGTAGTTCATTTTCCATGTAACTTTTCACCTATAAAATTATCGTTTCATCTAAGGGCTTTTATTTTTTTAAAAATTACTCTCCTTGTCCTTCAAACAAAACCAGAATTTTCCCACCCGAGGGCTTATTTTTTAAAATATTATTTTAATATATATCAAAATGGTTGTGGTTGACCTATGATTGACAGCCGTTGCTGCAGATAGCCCCACAGCGTTGTTCATTACGAAGCTGCCGGGTTTATTGAGGACTGCGAAGTTCATGTAACACTATCTAACCTAAAATCATGTCTAATCAAGTCTAATTAAATCATCTCGACAGCAATGCCTTGTTCTGATGATTGTACTGTTCGTTGGCTTGCTGTTGTAACTACTGTTTGTGACTAAGTTTTGCTCGAGTGGCAGCAAAACGTTAGCCTTAGCCCATGCCTGTGTTAACAACAGCAACTTGCTAAAGCACACATTTAAGGGAGCTTCGTTTTTCAAGTCTGCCAACTACTTGTTCATCAGACAGACATGTCCACAAGTCAACAAATCCTCAACATTAAAGAAGTGTTGATGACAAGTGACATTTAATTTGACTTTTTATTGTGAGATAAGAATTTATTCATACTCAAAAGGTGTGTCTAAAACATAAAACAGCAGAAGTAGCTGATCATATGGGTTTCTGGACAGAGTAAGGTTGGTGGTCTAAACAGGGAAATAAGGAAAGTGAAAACATTTCAACTGAGTTCAGGGACATCCACATGGAGTGGCTTCAATGATGCACGTTATGAGAAGCTACATAATCTAGAAACAGTGACATGTACAGATTCAATTGTGTTAATTTGGTAACATCAACAATGCAAGTATACATATATTGACATCCCAGGTGACATACAACCCAAAGTCTAAGTTTAGTAATATTAACCAGTGGCCAGTGAAACTACGGTGGCATATGCACTGGCCACAGATTCAAATAGTGATGTTCTCTGTTGAAGCATGGGTTTAGTCACATTGGTTTATTGTTGACAACACAAACTTTTTGACAATATGGACACTTACGCATCCAAAGTCGTGTGCCCCACAGTGGATGTGTTGGACATTCGAACATATCAGTGAAGACAAGGAGAAAGGCATCCCACTTCAGTCGATCCCAGCCTAACCGTTTCATCTGAGCAGTCAGGTCAGTTGCAGGTTCACAGCAACAAAAAATACGCTGCACTATTGTTGATGGTATGTGCCATGTGTCTGCTGTTTTGGGAAGCTTGCCAACAGTTCAATGAAATTCATCTTGTCATGCCATACTGCTACTTGTGATTGAGAAAGTCAGACTAAACCAGACTAAAATTTGTGTTGCAGTGGGCTTACCAGCCATGAAATAGTCCTATAGTTGAAAGGCCATAGGAGCATAACCTTAGGTTAAGCTGACATTCTATAATGAATTGTTACGTTCAGTTGATACATTCATTATAATAAGCAAACAAATGGCACAGAGCAGTCTGGCCTAAGTGTCACTGTATAGTGTGGTGGAGATGACACTGGACAAGGAGCAAGTGGAACATCCCAGCAACAACGGTCAGTACAGTTACCTGCCAACTCTCTGCCACTTCGGCCAGTTCCTACCCAGGACCAACTTCCCACTGCCGCTTCTGGCGAAAGTTGTGGTGAAAGTCACTGGTGATGGATATGAGGAAAAACAAGCCAAACTAATATAGCAAATTTACAGTCCTGAAAAACTTGTAACCAATCACACACATTGTCTGATCCAAGGCATTAATAATGCAACTTAATCAAATATGCTTATCATTTGAGACATAGATTAACTAGTTATAACTACACTGCTATAGGATGCTATAGTCTACGAATGCTGTCTGGGGAAGATTTATGTAACATAGTAAAATGCAACTTTTATCAGACACTGAAACAGGTAACTACATGTGTAAATCTCAGAGAGGGAAAATCTTAAGCGAGTGAGGAATGATGGTTTAATTTAGGGGTCTCCAACAGGTAGCTCGGGAGCAACCAGTAGCTCCTCACATGCTTAAGAGTAACACTCCAAAGTGTCCAATGAAATGTAAAATCTCATAACATACACAAAAAGTAAACCTGTTAATTAATTCAAAATCATCCTGCCATGTCTGGTATAACATGATTCTCTCACAGATTTGCTGATCTTTGATGTTAATGTATAGCTATGGCAAATAACGGGGCCAATAAAGACCAGGAAATATATATTCTTCCCACAAATGTAGATGACACTTTAGAAGAGCACTTTGTGTTGTAAGTGTGTAAGATGGTAAAGGATGTAACGTTTAGGTCTAGCAATAATACTGATATAAACAGTAATTGAGGAGCTTGACCACGTTGATTTTGTCAAAGTAGCTCTCAGACGAAAAAAGGTTGGAGACCCCTGGTTTAACTGCACTGAGTCTATCTATCAAACCAGACGATAAGTAATAAAAGCCTCCCCCATGGAGTGTTGCTTAAAACTCAGCACATCGTCTCTGCCACGTGAATTTACAATAATAAAGACAATTCGTTCATTAAGTCCTCCACCTAGCATTAAAATGAACTACAAAGCTACCGGTGATACATAACGACAGCCCAAGAGAATTTAGCATTCGCTGTCAACAAGAAGGGTTATGAAATATCTGTTGTTACTGTTGTACACGTCAGCAATCCATCTTGTGTAGCTAGCTCTCTAACATTACCAGTCAGTACAGTGTTAACGTTAATGGGAACGCAGGGTTTAGATGTGAAACGGATGAGAAAACTGAATGAAGGATCAACCCAGATAGCAAGCACATGTTGCCCCAATGTTGGCATTGATTGGGCCGCCCTCACACCAACGTCGGTCCCGCAACATCTATCGAACGCAGACGGGTTAATAAGGTCAGATTCGCCCCAAAAGCCAATGTCAAAAATCCACTGTTGGTTCAACGTTGGTTCGACGTCGTCAACAAGGCACTGGGCTACAACTTTTTATTTGCATGAACCGTCTTTAGAAAACCTGTGTAAATCACAATGTCTGAATGAATCCTCCCCAATAGTGTTTTACATGCACAACTAAAACAAATTTCATACCATATGGACTTCCAACGTCGAACCACCGTCATGCTTGATCACAGCTTGATCACAGTAGGCAACTGTGTTTGATGACCCATTTTTGTAAACTATAATAGTTAAGTTCACAATACTACAGCTACAGTCTGTATAACTCCAATAAACATTATGTGCAAATAATTGTAGGAGTAGAATGTACATTCAGGACAATGGAAGTAAATTAGTATGATTAACAGATGGCAATATACAGATGGAACTATCAATATACAGATGCTTGGATGAATAGTCTGTTTAAGTGTTATACCTGAAACATTTGGACTTCAAGTGTTGAACCACTGTTGGGCCATCACATAGTACACTTTTTCACTCTACATTGAACTCTTTTTGTTATATGAGGCAAAACAATTATGAACACTTTGTGCCAGGGTTTGGAATAGGTGTTAAATTGTGTAAAACATGGAATTACTGTATGAAACGTGTTCAATTATCTACATGTTAGCTCTGCTCTAAATAGTTTCTTAGTGGACTTGTAGTCAAAGGGTCACAAGTTATGTAGGCCCACCACAACGAGACACTTTCCCCCAAACACTGCTGCTAAGGCTGTTTACATGTGATGGATTAAATAGAGAGGTTGAATTTGACCTGGCTAGGATCAGTTGAATGAAGAGCAGAGAACCATATTGTAACACAAGCAATGATGCAAGTAAACACAGCTTGATGAACTTACTTAAAAAGGGAACACCTTTTTGTCTAGTTTTGTCTTCTGCCCCTCCCCCTACTTGGACTGTTATTTTTAAACTGTGATGCTTCTTTTTAACTAATTTGTCTTGCTTTTGTACTTTGCTTTGGACCATGTATTTGTTTCTGAGACAATAAAGAATTGAATTGAATTATATATACAGACACAGAGAGTTGCATGCGTAATGTTTTATCAAAAACAGTAAAACAGGCTTACCATTCAAGTGCTTTACAACAAGTGTTCCTTCACTGCTCTTTGCATGGACAACATCATCAGGCTTTGGATCAAGGATATACCACACGTTCACCTGCAGTCAACTTTAGATTAGGTAAGTGTGTGAGATACGAGCTGGGGAGTAGGGATAGAGGGAGAGAGATAAACCACAGGCATTTTAGGGAAATGGGAAAAGACATGATAAACACAGCAAACTCCAGCTGGAAGCATAAGTACCAGTCAATCAACGATGCTTTACTGTTTTGGTTAAAAAGTACACAAAATTGTAAACATACATTTGAATTGCATTCAATTCAATTTTATTTATACAGCGCCTTTTACAATAGTATTGTCTCGTGGCGCTTCACAGAAGGAGCACCCAAGAGCAACAGGGGCAAGGAAAAACTCCCTTATGTTCAGTTAATCTAGAAAGAAACCTTGGGCAGATCCACGACTCAAGGGGCTGACCCAACTGCCGGGGGTCATGCAGAAAAATTATAATCAGTGGTAACCATGACAGACTACAAGTTGCCTATGGTTTTAGCTGAGGTTCGTAACAGTTCACTTTACATGATATGGTAGTCAGTCTATAGGTGGTTATCAGGAATTATGGCTGGACAATGTAGCAGTGGCCAGACATAGTGTCAAACTCAAAGGAGTGAGGACGGGTCATGGGGGTAACAGTAAGGGTCCATTTGACAGTGCCATTGTGTGTGGTGGGGGGGGGGTTGTCACAAAGCCTCAAGGAAGGGGAGACGGGCCTAGCATGGGCGTCCAGGAAGGGCCTCTATGATGGAGAGTCGGGCCTGACATGGGCCTCCCTTAGTGTTGGTTGTAGTCCACTCAGGAGGGGAGGGTGAGAGGAGTCCGACGGAATGAGGCAGGGATGACACTCAGCAGAGATAATTGTGGACAGAGGAAGAAAGTGAATTAGGCCAGGTTCTCACATCAGAGAGCAAATGTGTAATTTGGGCATACATATACACATACATACATATACACACACACACACACACAAATACACATACACACACATACATACATACATACATACACATATAGATATATATATATATACATATACACACACATATATATAGGGAAGTAAATTGTTCCCGTTGCAGATTTTTACGGTTGCGGTGGCTTCAATTCCATAGAACTGCATTAATTCAGATGTGCTATCCATCTACAGTCATTGATTCTCAAAAAAAATATGTGAATACATTTGTATCTTTATATAATGTATAAAAATTAAATGCTAAATATTGGTAGGGACTATTTTGTCTTCCCAAAAATATTGGTTGTGACCCTATGTCCCTATGGTCCATATGCAAATCTACACCCTTGGTTTTGACAAACAAGTGAACGAGGCAACTTAACCCGCATGTTAGAAAAAAAATGAAACAATTAAAACGGGACAAAAATTAAGTGTGTTAACCAGAATCAGTAGTGTTACCACACATACATATATGGAAGCCACCTTAACCGTGTGAACCAAAACATGCTTTTTGCAAAGAAATTCCCATTCATTTCGCCATAGAGGTTGGAACGTTTCCAGCAGTAGTGAGACGACTCTCCCTCCCTACTGGGCGGCACCGGTGAGACCGGTCCAGTAGGTGGCAGTAATAATTTCATACGTTTATGTCCAGACTGCAGTGACAGAATAAGGCGATCAAACATGGCTGCCCCCATGTTGTTGTCCTCACGGTTCAAAATAGGTAATGTTTAATGTCAACAATGTTATTACCTTTTATTTCAGCATTTGTTTTACTAACAAAGAAAAACAAGTTGCTACAGGACTAAATGCAATTTAAGCGACTTTGCACTGTCGTTAACCTTCGTTGTAGGTGGGTTACTCTCCCTTCACCCTGTTCTTGCGGTGACGGCGCGGTTTGCGTCGAAGAAATCTGGAGGCAGTAGTAAAAATCTTGGTGGAAAGTCACCTGGACGCAGATATGGCTACAAGAAACTAGACGGTAAGACACCATTGAAACCATTCAAAATGCGATGATATATTTAAGGAAGTGACTAGAACTTGACCACTACAACTACGGAACACATGTGTAACGATACTGGTAGTACACATCTAGCACATTTTCTTTCAGATAGACTTTGCAAACATTCCGAGGTGAACGGTCACGGTTTGCTTGGATGATGGCACAAATTCTCCAAAAATATGGAAAAGACAGCTATAAATGAGTTTATTTTACACTGTAACTTCGTAAACTACGTTTGTAGTTTTGATTTGTATCCATTCATTCTCAGCTCAAAGTTCAGAGCATAGGCTGTACCAGGGAAATTTTAATAGGGAGCCTAAGTTCCGCCCTTTCCGGTCTTCCCTGTGGGACCTATCCTCTGTGTAATTTTGAATGGGGTGAGTGGACAGAAAATAATTATTGTCTGGTTCCAGTCGATATAAACCTTGAATTACACAAATGATGTTTGTGAATGTACACAAATGTACATGAATTTTTTATGTAAAGAAACTTGCAGTTTGTCTGATGACTGTTGAAACTCTTGAAGACCCAGCTCCTCCAAGAATATCTCCTGGCTTGAATTTCTGAATACCAGGAATGCACTTAACTTCTTATTCTTAATATCTCTATACAGCTCTTTTATTACACTTTACAACTTAAAATACTGAAAATTTTTTCTTAGCAATATGCACTCCTTGTTAGTTTTTTCATTGTGCTGGCGCTTTGGATGTAAGCGTCTGCTAAATGCATCAATGTAAATGTGAGTCAGAGCATTATAGTTTGTAGTCAAGTTTATAACTCCAATGACTACAGCTTGCCAGTTGCATTCATGAGATCACTGAAGATAATGCTCTTCTTACACTGATTCACAAGCATATCAGTAACAGGTCTTGTAAGACCAAGAGTCCACAGAGCTGAATAGAGTCACAGGACAATAAGATAAGTAAGTAAGATAAAACCGTTAGTTAGCATGGCAGCTAACCTTATCATTAATGGTTTATTAACCCATACGAGAGTGTAGTTTGCTGAGCGGCCTCTCACGAAACTTAACACATCTCTCAAAGTCTGTCAATAAATAGTTCTGTCTCAATGTGGATAATTATCTTATATTTGTAAACAACATACGTGAAATTCATGGTACATCTCAAAGGGGACCAGAAAGTAATTTTTATGTTTCCATTGACCCCTGCACATATTTTTCATAAAGTTATGTCACATGGACCGGTGCATGACTTAGGCTCCCTATAGAAGAACTTTCACTCTCAAAACACTTCCGTGGTACTGCACTCTAGGGGAGCTTGAGGGCGAGTTGAAAATAAATGGGGTTCTATGGAGCTGCACCCGCAAATTTCAAAATATTACACTTGATACCAACTTTAAACACTCCAGCAGACAGTTCGGAAGTCAACATGTATTTAGGGTACTTATGAAAGTTTGAGTCGTAGGGGTTGATTGATGCAGAGTTCCAGTGTTGCCAAACTGCTAACCACGATAACAAACATTTAAAGACATGCAGCCCTAAGTGAAAATGTCCAAATTGTGCCCAAAGTGTCAATATTTTGTGTGGCCACCATTATTTTCCAGCACTGCCTTAACTCTCTTGGGCATGGAGTTCACTAGAGTTTTGCAGGTTGTCACTGGAATCCTCTTCCACTCCTCCATGACGACATCACAGTGCTGGTGGATGTTGGAGCCCTTGCGCTCCTCCACCTTCCGTTTGAGGATGCCCCACAGATGCTCAGTTGGGTTCAGGTCTAGGGACATGCTAGGCCAGTCAATCACCTTCACCCTCAATTGTTTTAGCAAGGCAGTGCCGCCATATACACTTGACACCATCTGAATCAAAGGCTTGTTCTTAGTGGAGCCTGTCCTCTTGAAGCGCTGTATGGTCTTGGCCACTGTGCTGCAGCTCAGTTTCAGGGTGTTTGCGATCTTTTTCTAACCTAGACCATCTTCATGTAAAGCAACAAATTTCTTTTTTAAATCCTCAGAGTTCTTTTCCATGAGGTGCCATGTTGAACTTCCAATGACCAGTATGAGAGAGTGTGAGAGTGATAACACCAAATGTAACACACCATTTACACCTTGTAAACAACTAAACAACTAAACCTTACTAAACCTATGACCTTGTAACACTAACGGATCACATGGCACCAGGGAGGGAAAATGGCTAATTGGGCACAATTTGGACATTTTCACTTAGGGGTGTACTCACTTTTGTTGCCAGTGGTTTAGACACTAATGGTTGTGTGTTGAGGTATTTTGAGGGAACAGCAAATTTGCACTGTTATATAAGTTGTACACTGCCTACTTTATGTTGTGGAAAAGTGTCTTCAGACTTCTCCCATGGAAAAATATAATGAAAAATGTACAAATATGTGAGGGGTGTACTCACTTTTGTGACATACTGTAGACAGCATATGCATGATCATTTTGAATGCAGTATATTGAAAACCCCTTATCACAGCAACTATTGATTGAAATATTGATTGAGCAGGAATTAAATGTTCAGTAAACATCTGTGCCATTTTGTGTGTCTAATCTCCATTTGATAAGTGAATGATGCAGCCTATGTTAAACCCACTGAGGAAAAAAAAGACTGCGCAAAGTTTTAGAGTCTATAAGTATGTTCATTACAGCCAAAGCAAATAATGATGACACATGTTATTTGTTATGAATGCATAATGAGAAAAGTTTTTTACCAAGGATGTCTAAGAGCGACCATCCCCTGTGACCAGGGTTTAGCACTTGTAGAGACTTGTACCTGTAGAGATTGATTTTATCTACTAGGGCTCAGCTTCGGACAGCCCCGGCCCAATTTAACCAAGCATTTATATCCTACAATTCTAAAGAATAAGAATGTCTCATAAGAAATTAACTCTCTTAATTTTAGGTAATTTTGTACATGCTGGAAACATTGTTGCAACACAGAGGTTGATGCGTTGGCATCCTGGGGCTCATGTAAGTATGTTTTTCTTCTCCTTTACACAATACAATACAAAAAAAATATCCATAAATGTACATTCCTGTGGTGTTGTTATTATTATTATTATTATTATTATTATTATGAATAATAATAATAATAATAATAATAATAACGATAATTAATAATAATAATAATAATAATAATAATAAAACAATAGTGCAAGGAATTGTTGTTGACATGCTAAATCAGGTAACCACGCAAATTTGTTGAAAAATGTGACATTCAGGTTAACTCTGCCAAGTTATTATCATGGCTGTCAAATCGAGATGCCAAACTTATTTGATTGTGTATTCATGCATGAAAAGTGAACAGGCAACTATTAAGTTCTGTTGAGCCTGATTATTTGCTCAATCCTGAGGCAGTAAATCGTCTATTTTACCCCGGATGTTGAGAGGACGCTGTCGTGGATGTCGCCGCTTCTCACGTCCCTCTGTTTTCACTGTTTAGCTCGCTAAGTTAATCTTGCGTATCTGTTCTACAACTGTTGCCTACTTTGTAAACAAGTAGCCTCTAATTCACTTCTGCCGGCTCCGCAAGTAGCCAACAAACTTTAACTTTACTGTGCGACTAGCAGCTATCAGACTCCACCAACATTACCTAGACGATTTCAGCTGATTTCTACTACAGGACAAACTGTGGTTTTACCGGTGGACAGGCCACACTGGCTTCACCTTCAGTCCACCTCCGTCGTAACTGGTGTCTCTCCTGTCAACCTCATTGCCGCTCTCTGGGTTTCCCTCAACCAGCTCTGTCGTAACATCCAATGCTAGGTGATCTTTCTTGGGAACCGTGCCCTGGAGGGCAGCCTGCGGCTTAACGTTAGCTACCTAGCCAAGATAGGTGTGCTCTTGGCATGGCTGAATGTCATAAAGTCTCTCCATATCCTGCGTCACCCCCGTTATGTGCACAGGGCCACCCAACATAAGTTTGTGCACCTGAGAACAACAGCTGTCTCAGCTGTTCAGTGCCATACTTCCTTGTTGCGACATCATCAAAACATATGTTACACACAGTCAATTAACCCGCGTTCTCTGGCCTGTGTTGACATGGCTACTCCCCCTGTCACAGATCTCACCAATCTGTCTGCAACTTGCTCCTGAATACCCGTTCACTTAATAATAAGGCTGGACTAACTCATGACATAATCACTGATAGGAAATTAGAGTTCATGGTGATAGAGCTTTCTCTGTTGCTGCCCCCAACCTTTGGAACAGTCTACCTCTCCACATACGCCATGCCCCCACACTTGTGTCCTTCAAAAAGCATCTCAAAACATACTTGTTTACTGAGGCCTTTGGTCTCTGAATCCTTCTCACCCCCCACCGTTGGTGGATGGAACGAGACATGATGTCCCAGAGGTGCTTGATTGCATTTAATGCATAGCATCAATGCCTTCATCATGCCACCCAGGACCCACTGCACTAGCATATTGGTCTGAGAATCTCATCCCGGTATCTAATGGCAGTCAGGGTACCTCTGGCTAGCACATGGAGGTCTATGTGGCCCTCCAAGGACATGCCTCCTGAAGCCATCACCGACCCACCACCAAACCAGTCATGTTGGAGGCAGCACAACATACTCATACACATCTCCAGACTTTGTCTCTGACTCTGGAGGTAATATTGTAGGGCTTTGGCAGTGCTCCGCCTGTACTGAGCAGGTAGTGGTTCTGCAGCTGAGTTTTTGTCCTCCTACTGCCCTCTTATTATCTCCTGGTGTATTGGCCCTAGCTCCTGGTATCTCCTACATGCTCTTGACACTGCTGGGATACACTGCAAACCTGCAAACAGTGACAGCATTGGTGTGCCATCCTAAATGAGCTGCACCCCCTGAGCAACTTCTGTGGGTTGCAAACAGTGCCCTATGCTACCTCTAGTGATGGGGGTGCTGGCAAAATGTAAAAGTGACCAAAAATGAGCCAAAAAGGATGACGGGGGAAATGGTCTGTGACCACCACCTGCAGAACCATTCCTGTATATATACAGTCATGCTAATGGATATCCCAGAAGTGTGATTGACTTGGACTTACATTGTAATAATTGTAATGTGTTCCCTTTATTTTTTTGAGTGTACATTTGGGAAAATAAATATTGAATGTGGGGGGGGGGGGGCATGTAGATCAGTAAACCAAGGCCAGAAAAAACATAGAACCAGCTGTAAGGAGTTTTAAGGAAATTCTGCCTGTAATGCTCCTAGGTTCCCAAAGTGAAAATCGCTATGGGAAAATGAATAGGCTTTTTGCAAACCTGGTGCAAATAAGATCTCTAACCTTATCCCTAAGAGAAGATGGTAGATATCAAAACAGTGCTGGGCTTGTGATCAAGTGCTGCTTAAATATGCTGTATGGTTACAGTGTAACAGTGAATGATGGCCGAAGTTTCAACCCAACAGCTCTATAGCCATCAGCTATCATCGCTAACTCTGTGTACCTTTAAGTTATGTGTATATTTGAAATAATTTTTACAAAATAAACCTGTTTGGCTATTTCTGTCATCATGGGCACTTACTAAAATCAGAGGCCCTTACAAAAGTCAAGTGTAGATATCAGAGTGTTTGGATTAGAAGCTGTGGTGTATTTGGAAATGAAGACTTTGTTAGACATAACAGATGCAGGGGACAAACCTAGACAGTGCAACCAAAATAACCCAAGAACATAATATTCCATCTTATCTCTAATGACAGGAACAGAATGAAATAGAAAGTCATATCATATGTGGAAAGACAGTTGAGTCAGGCCTAGCTCAAACACAACAACATAAACTGCTAATGACTGAAAATAATAACGTACATTCTGATTCCAATACTCTCGCAGCAAGCCTGTAAATCTATGTCAGTGAATGTCCAGCTCACGGCTCCTGTTTGGCAGTCAACAAAGCCAGGTTTTAATTTTACTGCATATCTCTCCATGCGATAAAGGTTTCAACTGATGCAGGCTTACTGAAATCAGGATATCAGGTGTCCACAGAAGTCATAAGGTCTTCATTTTTACAAACTAAATGCTCCCATTATATAGGTCAATTGTATCACCAAATGTATGGTAGAACAGGTAGCTCAAGTAAAGGTGTAGAACACAGTTTTCCACAGCTAAAGTATGCAGTGTATGTTATGGACATAATGCTTTTTGCTTTGTGTTTGAACCTTAGGTTATCATTAGTGCTAATTATTATCATGGCAAAAACTCTAGTTGGATATGTGGGTGTTGAATGTGTTTTAGATATCTTTTACAGGCAAAATCCTTAAATCTCTCTACAGGTTGGAATTGGGAAAAACAACACATTGTATGCTTTGGAGGATGGCACTGTTAGGTTCACAAAGGAGGTCTACATCCCTCTGCCTCGCAGTGCAGAGTGCAAAGACATGATCCCAAAGTTGCCTAAAGGAGCTGTGCTGTACAAGACTTTCATCAGTGTGGTTCCAAAAAAGCAGGAAGTTACCTTTAAACTGGTTGGGATGTTGTGAGATTGGGCTCCAACCTCAGAATGTATCTAGACCTTGCATGGATCTGAGGAAAACCTGGTGTTTTAAAGCAGTTAAAAGATTTAAAGCAAAACCACAATTTCATTGTAGATCTGTGAGTGTTGTGCTCTATTTAGGAAGTTATTTAAGGATAAAAATAATTTCTTTGACTGATGTCCAAAGTGTATGACAGAATATTATTGGAGGCCATGTACATTATTCTGAGGTATTCTGACACATCGTTATTAGTATGGTAAAGTTTAAACAAATTAATTTTGTTTTGTATTTGTTTACTGTCTAAAATTTCTTGAAAGTCGCTGTTGTCTAGAATTTGTAATATAAATAAAAGGACGAATGAATAAACTGTGGTACTAATAAATGGCGGAATATTCATGACTTCAACATTGTATCCTGTCCATATTCATTGCTGCAGTGTCCACAACTCTCCTCCTCTCACCTTTCTCTTTCTCTTTCTCTCTGAGATGCTGGAAGGAACTTTAAAGGCTGGAGGCTACAACACCCCCAAGTTATTGGACTTGCAAAGCAAGTAGGCTAATTCTGTTTCAAAGAACTTCATCTTCCACTGTTTTGACATGAGCATAATAGGAGGCAAAGCATCCACCAAGACCTTCATCTTCCTCCGTTTTACATGAGCATAAAAGGAGGCAAAGTGTCACCAACCATTGTTTGCAATAATTACATTTATCATTGGTGGACATTCCATGTCAAGGCACATGAATGTCTCAGATTTTCTTCTCCAGGGCTTTCAAAAGTCTTAAATTGTCATACTGATAAAATTGGGCTTTCAGTAATCATCCATGAAATCTTCAGTGGGACATCCATGGATTGGCTCATTGGGTTTCCATCCAATGCACATTTAAGTTATAAAAATAAGAAATCCTTAAAAAGAATCTTCTTCAAGCTTGACAAAGGTATTAGGACCTGATGATATTTAGTAAAAGATCAATCAGAGCAAGACACTTCATGGTAGTTCATGTCTATGGGAGCCAATAGGGATAGATTCCAGTCTGCTTGAAGGGGTTTACGGACACAAGACCTAACATAGTTCTAGAGTTCTCTACATTTCTGGTACACTCACAGACGCAATATTGAGGAAAAATGTTTGATAGTTGTTAGCTTCATTAGCTTAACTCATAAAATTTGTAGCCCTTTAAAAAATATAGTTAAGCCAGTTAGGTTCTCCTTATGGTATAGGCCAAAATACACCAGCTGTGTTATTCTGTCATCTACAGTATATCCAATGTAAGGTTGGGCCTCTGTATTGTGCATGGCATGGTGGAGGATGTGACAGGGGCCTACTCATGGGAAGTTATATTTAGGACTGTCAAAGTTAACACATTTATAGTACATTAACTAAATATTTTATTACGATTTTAAAAATGTATGTTAATGCAGGGTATTTAAATAACAATGAACTGGTCTTTTTTGCGGTTGATTAGCATGCAAAATAATGCTTGTTGTAACATTAACTTTGTGGTAGGCTAAAGTATAGCTCCAAACGTCTCAAATGAACCAACAACATGTCCATTTAGGTTATGTAGCCTAAGCCTATATCTGCGATGCGAGTTTACTTTCACCTATCCGGGTTGTGCTGTGGTTGATGGCCGATAGCTATGAACATGAATGTACACATTTCCTTACCTCCACCTGTAGACTGTAGGTAGCCTAGCGATTTTCTAAATAGCCTAATGCTTCACTTTACTGAACTGTCAGGAGTCAAATTACTTCTTTGCCCTTCGAAGTGCAAGTGTTGCTTGCAACCATTAGGCCAACAGTTAAGTAAAATGATCTAAATGGCATTTTGCACATATGCCTAACACATGTCTGAAATATTACTTTTGAAAGATATAGACCTAGGCCTGAAATCAAAAGCTCATTTCCAAATATTTGTGTATAATATTCAGTGTAATTGTCTATTATAAAAAGATGACCCGTATTATAATAAACATGCAAGGCTATTCAAGAAATTAAACTGCTATGCTGTAGACAAAGTCTGTTGTGATTTTTAGAGCTAACATTTTCAATAGAAATGTCTGAACACAATTTTAAAAGATGTTTAAAGAAGTGTTTTCCCCTGCAATTTTGTGATTAATTTCATAAAATTGTGGAGTTAATCGTGATTAAAAATTTTAATTGTTTGACAGCCCTAGTAGATTAATTCACGATGATGAATTAATTCACGATAATGACTGCCTCGCAGAACGTTATCCCACTCATTAACTGGCTACCTATTACATCAATAACATGACAAAGAAGCAGGTTTATCATCGCTTTCATAGTAATTTAATGATTTAAGATGAATGATAGCTTCTGCAAAAAAATGGAAGCTGATTGGTTATGGCAACGTTCTGTTTCACTTTCCTTACAGCGATCTGTTATACTTAGCAATGGTCCGCTATCAAGAAATATCAGACTATAGAATGTTGAAAAGTCCCATTGAAGTGAATGGAGCATTCTATAGCATTATAAAGACCCGCGCAATAAGAAGCAGCTATTATAATAAGTAGTTGTTGTAAAATAAAGTTTGATGACCACAACAATTAATGTTAAAAAATACACTCTATAGACAAAAGTATCTGTAATATGTGCTATTACATCCTTAGGAACTTCAATGGCATCCCATTTTAAATTCATAGGTATTGATATCGAGTTCTCCATTCCTTACAGGTAGGAACACACATTTACACAAGATGGTAGTGTCTGAAAATTTCTGCTGATTAACTCAGAATAGTATTTGTGAGGTCAAATAATGATGGACAAGAACACTTATCTTACAGTCTCCTGGTTCATCGCAGTGAAAGCAATTAATTATGACAATTATGCCAATACTGTAGCTAGCACAGGGGGCATATAGGTATTGCTCGAGTTCCCTTTCTCTACTTTTTTTTTTTACCCCCCATTTTTTGGTCAACTGGAACACTGTGCATTTTGAAACTTACTGGGCATGTAGATCCATATGAGCTTTAACATGTAGTAGCTTTTGGTCTTGGGAGGGACTGCTCGCCCCTCACTGTGTCCGACCACTGTTTTTGGGGAGCATCTTAAAAATTTAGGAGGAGCTGCATCAAACGAGCCCTCTCTCACTCATGTGTGCTGTAGTGCCACCAATTGGCAGGAAAGAAAATGTAAAACTTTTTTTTTTACTACATTTTCGTCAGTTATCCCTGGGACACTGAAACACTGGGGCCCTTCAAACCCGGCTCTGGGGCCCGGCTCACGTAACTTGATGCTCACATAGCCCTATTAGGCCCTTATTATACGGATCTTCAGAATGCTGCAGGAGACCCATTCACTTTGAATAGGTCTTCCCAATGTTTGGAGGTCAGTTATTTCTCTATAAAGACCACTGTCAATGACAATGTTTTTTTTGCTTCAGATTCACATCTGCACATCTTTCCACAAGTAGCAATTATTCACGTATCACAATGAAACATCACTGAAAGTGAAAGGAGATCAATTGCGTTCTAAAGAATCTTTCAAGGTCAAGTTGTGTTGCGAACTATTTGTTTATTCGTAGAAGCCATAAAACATACATAAAAAAAGATTTTTTTGTCATTGTTTTGGCAAGTAGCCGCAAAATAAGCAGCATAATGTGTTGTCCACCGGTCATTAATGGAAAATGTTTCCCTTCAGGATGAATCAAGTCCTGTTCATCCCGTCGGGAAATATTTTTCTTATAATGATTGGCGGAAATACATTATCCCTTACACAGTTACATGAAGTTTTGTCTCCAGAGACTGTGCTCCCCCCCCTCCTGAACACATGTTGGTCAGACAGTTTTTGTGGAATAACTTGAGAACCATGGCACCTGAGCCAATGAAATTTTAGTAGTAGTTTAGTAGTAATTCAAGTAGCCCCTCAAACACCCATGTGTGTTATAGCGTCACCTATTGACAGGCAAAAAAATGACAAAATGTCTTGTTTTTCTTGTGAGCAAATTCCTGTCAGAGATTCCCAAGACACTGAAACACCAGAGCCCTTGAAACTGCATTAAATGAGCCCTGATGCACCCGTGTGTGCTGTAGTGCCACCTATTGACATACAAGAAATAGCAAAATTGGTCATCCTGAACCGTAGGGCCCCAGCTGATGAAATTTTAGTGGCACGTATGTCTCAAAGAGATGCCTCCCACAAGCCCTTGTATACTGATGTGTGGTGTAACGCCACCTATTGACTGGCCCAAAATGGCAAAATTCATAGTTTTTCTTGTGAGCAAATTTCTCTGAAACTTTGTTGATGTTGAACCCCAGTTGGCCCATAGCGCATAGTAGCAATTTCACATGACTGTGTCTGGGATAGTGAAGCATCAAACCACATGAAACTCAAATTTTGTTTCGGGGCGATGGAAGGGGTTCCTGGTCAGACACAGTTTTCACAAATAACTGCAGAACTGTAGCACCCCCTTAACAAAATTTTAGTGGAAGATGATGGTCTCAATGAGCCATATCTAACAAGCCCTCAACCTTCCATGTGTGGCATAGTGACCTATTGAAACACAGGGACAGCTCCTCTCCTGTGCTGTTGACCCTGCAAGATTCGTCAATTAAATACTGGTTACACCAACTGACCATAATACTTCAACAGCAGAAAGGACAAGAAATGACAGAATGATGGCAATGTAATTGCAATTACACACAGCACTTTAAAATAAAGATTTGCAGCTATGACAACTATGTAAACACTTGACCTTGGTGTGAATATTCAAACATAGTTTTTTACATAAAATGCAATATCTTATGGTTATTATGATTTGTCAGAATTTTGCTGGGGTCGTACCATTTGATGTGGGTGACTGGATATTGGCCTAAAATGTATTTTAAAATTAATCACATAATTTCAAAGTGAGTTACCAACCCTGACACTCGCCTTGCCATATGATCCCCAGACACAGTACTATTACGATATTAAGTAAATATTTAGGACAATGGTGTTTCATTACTTTTATTTAATATCAGGGATCTTATGTAAGATCATGCCAAAGTATTTTAAAGAGCACTTTGGAAATGTAAAGCAAGATTTACTGAAATCCACATTTTTGGCTGGCCTGGGTCGACCCTGAAGCCAAGCACACAAAAGACTTGATGTTTGAGCATGAGCATATGCATGAGCTGCCATATTGGGGACCCCTCTCTAAACAAAGGAGCTTTACTTTGTTGTGTTGTTATCTGTAAATATATTGGCTGAATATATTCAAGTATTAAAGTCTGTATTGAAGTCTTTTGTGTGTTTGGCTTCATGGTTGACTCAGGCCAGACAAAAATAAAACTGAATTGAATTGAATTGAAAAATGTGGATTTCAGTAAATTCTGCCTCACAGAGAGTTCACATTTTTTTCAGCAAATGTAATTGTTTGGTTTATATTTTTATGGTTACAGCATATGGACAGTTTTACAGTAATTATTTTATTATTACATCAACATGGAATTAAACCAGAGTTTTTAGATTAGATTTAGATGAAAATGACATTTGAAAGTAATTTGTCAGGTTTTGCATGGATTTGGATAAAATTGTCAAACTAGAACTAGTATTAGGACAAGGATGATTATGTTTTGGTGGTGATCTAGAACACCATCTGGAATTTGCATTGCACGAGTGACTTTTGCAGGGGTCGGGAACCTCAGAAAGAAGATTAAATAACCATAAACATCAATAAATATTTTATGGGTTTTATTTTCCTATGATTGTTGTGGGCTTAATGTAAACCATGAAAGTTTATGATGGGCATGGGAAAAAAGGGAAAAAAAGCTGACACACTATCCAACGGACCGAATATTCATGCATCTTGAGCTTAAGTGGATCAATGAATGCATGTTGTAGCTGACAAATTCAGTGCCATAAATTGAGGTAAAATCTGTTACAAAGAGTTTCAAAATTTCCTCATCATAGCCACAATTGTCAGGAGAACATAAGGCATATTCTACTGGGTATATTATTGAGGAGAACAACAGAGCCAGCATAAAGTAAAAATTGCCAAAGCTCTGTAGCTTTCCATGTGCTGAATTCAAAGAAGGACCATGGTTTCCTTGCAAAAGTATTGCATATAATCTAAACCTATACCCAGATCTTTTTTTTTTTTTTGGGGGGGGGGGGGGGGGTATACTGTTGGTGCTGTTGATAGCCTTGCCTATCAAATTGCTTGTCTGTCCTGAGCTCTGCTGATATTTCTGAATAAACCACCTTCCCATTCATGTACTGGCCTTTTTGACACACCCATAATAGCCTGTATGGCCTTTGGTGCATTTAAGAAAGGCATCAGCTGCATCACAAATAAAAACATCAAGTAATGCAACCCTTTAATGTAAACCATTGTATTCAATACCACTCTGAGAAACAGCTTTTATATCTGCAATGAATTCTTTTAAATACTTAGATAGGCTGGAATTTCCTTAATCCTACCCAAAATAGGCCACAGACTCATATTGAAGCTTCGGAATAAGGGTATCCCATCAATGTTAATTCGAAGTGTAAGAGTATCAGTCATGTCTGCTAAATGTCCTAAAGATGTTGATTCAACTATGAGAGCATATTTGATTCCAAAGTGGTATAGGAACCCTACACATTAATCACATAGCAAGATCTGTCAGTGGACATAAGAGTTCTGGTATCCATTGTGATTTGATTCAATTTAATTCAATTCAATTTTATTTATACAGCGCCTTTTACAATAGTATTGTCTCGTGGCGCTTCACAGAAGGAGCACCCAAGAGCAACAGGGGCAAGGAAAAACTCCCTTATGTTCAGTTAATCTAGGAACATAAGTGCAGACAGTGCTGTTTGTGGTATGTTGAATTCTGCAGCCCACTCTGTAAGCCCACATGAATCAGCATTATCATCTTCCAGGTCAGAACATTCATCTCCATTCAAATCACAACTCGGCATATCACCAGTCACTACGTTTTCAGAATCTAAATTGTCAAACAAGAAAGTGTTACAATCATAAAACAAAAATTTAATTTTTCTCTTTTCTATTTATCTTCTAAACCATTTGGTGAATTCTCAAAACAGTTCTGATCATAAGCATTGTAGAAAGTGTCCATGGAACCTTCCCTTCCAGAGTGCTAAAAAAAAATCTTCCAGTGGGTATTCCTTTTCAAAATCATGTGCCAATAAATCACCAATCATAGACTCATAGAATCATTTTCCTCCTTTTGGTTCTTTCTGAACACTCATTATTTCTATAAATAAAATAAAATAAAAAAGTAAGCAATGATTACAGGGATGGGGAATGAAAAACTCTATAGAGTACTAGTACTTGCAGATGATATAGTTTGTTGAAGCTGATATTACATTTTACCATCTTCATCATAGCATTAGTCTCTGTTAAGGCCATCCTTAAAAATATAATGTTTGTTTCCTGTCAGGAATCAGGAAAAAATGGGTATGTAAGGGCGATATTTTTTTCAGTCATCAAAAAAAAGAAAAAAACAGTGGATACATTGTTGGGTCGGTGTGTGAGTGCTCTCGCAAAACATTAGGCTCTGATTGGTTGCATCTCTTCCTTGTACCAAAATGCCTAACATTAGGCTACTTCTGCTATGAAGTTAGTCAGTGGTATTTTCTCCAAGCCATGCTTCCTCTATTTTGTCCGACAATGGCGGACATTTTAATTAAAACATATTCATTTACCGGTTTTGTTCCTTTTGCTGTGCTACAGTCATCTCGTGCCCGTTTTGAGTCAGTATTTCATAATGATTGAATAGAGCCCCCCCACCTCCATAGGTAGCCCACTAGTCTATGTGGTGAAACACAGTATTACACTCCTGTCATGTCCAAGTGGCACCCAGCTTCAATCGGCATCCCTATCACTACGGAATGGTGGTTGCATTACAATATGCAACTGTCTGTGAAACAATAATGCATGGTGGCCTAAAAATTATATAGCCTACAAAATAAAACAATTATTTGTATGGGCACAAAATAATACATTGACTCTGCTGTCTACATTATTTTGCCACAACCTGCATGTTGCGAAGGACCACATTCTGTTCCCATGTCTGTGCGCATCAGTGTCGGGTAGCCACCATAACTCTCTATGGCCTCATGTGGGTCACTATTTGTAAATGCAGCCACATAAGTTTCCTGCTAAAGTCGTCTACGCACCTGTTTATGTACATTCCATAAATTCTCAGTTTATCATAGGAGGCGACGTGTCGTATGAAATTAGGTCCAATTTTTAATATTATGTGCAAATAATATTATGCAGGTGGTTCACGCCAAGCTTCGCCTACCCTCTTCTCTGCTGCAGACACTGCCTCTGAGAGTTGGATGCAATAGTTCAACACAGCATCCGAAACCAGGTGTACGTCAGCTTTCCTGAAGTCGATAGTTCCAGGCAAAGACATCGGCCGCCCAGTGATGACTTCATAGGGGCTCAGTCCAGTTTCTTTGTTAGTTGTAGCTCTCATGCTACACAGCACTGCGGGTAGTGCATCAGGCCAAGACACTCCTTGTTGATGTTTCTTCGCCAGTCTTTCTTTCAGAGTTCGATTGGCTCTCTCCACTTGTAATGACTGCATTTAGGCATTGACTGAGGATGATATGGGCAGTGCAGTTGCCATTGTATCTCCAGCATTCTGCACACCTCAGCACACACAGCTCCAGTGAAGTGGGTTCCTTGATCAGAGCAAATCTGGTCAGGCACACCGCAGCGTGGAATAAAGTCTTTCACTAGCACTTTCGCAGTGTGTTGAGCAGTTTCTTTTCTTGCTGGCACAGCTTCAATCCATCTTGAGAATTTATCCACAATAACAATAACGTCTCAGTATCCTTTGCATGAAGGTAAGGTGATATAATCCACCTGCAGATGTTTAAACAGGCCTGGCGGAGCTGGAGTCTTTAACATTGGTAGCTTAACTCGGCTACCGTTGTTGTTTCTCATACAGGTCACACACCTCTACACCACATCTTTGGCAACTGCGGTGAATTTGGGATTCCACCACACTTGTGAAAACCTGTGTTTCATTTTTTCAGCTCCGACATGTCCCAACGAGTGTATTTGCACTGGTAAATGGTTCAATAGGACTTCAGGTGCTACTACTCTTGTTCCATGCCTCCAAAGCTTATCGTCGAGGAACTTAGCAGAGTTCTCAATCCATGTCCACTTCTCTCCTAGCGTTGCCTCTTCTTGCATTGTTTTGATGTCTGATAATTTCTCTGAAGCTTTTTCATTTTTGACTTGTCTTATGCCATTCTCGTCACCATTTTCTGAAAAATTTTGCTACCTTGTAGTCCGTCCGTTTCTTTACACTCCCTTCCTCTTAACGCAGCCGTTTTAGAGGCTGCATCTGCCATGGCATTGCCTTTGGCTTCAACTGTGTTCTCTTTAGTATGAGCTTTAACTTTCATCACTGCCAGGTCTTTGGGTAGTTACATTGCATCAAGTAATTCCGCCACAAGCTCTGCATTCTTTATGGGTGTGCCTTTCGCTGTCATGAAATCTCTTAATTTCCATAATTGTCCAAAGTCGTGGGCAATTCCAAAAGTATATCTTGAATTCGTATAGATGTTTGCTGTTTTCGCTTCTACAAGTTTACAGGCTTCAGCCAAGGCTTTCAGTTCTGCTTGTCTGCATTCCCGGCGCCATTGAGTCTGATTTCAGCACTTCAAAGTCGTTGGTCACTGCCCATCCAGCGCAAAGGGTCCTCTCTCATGAATTGCTCTTCATCCATCAATTTGACTAAATCTTTACAACAATGATCTTCCTCCATCTCTGCAGATCGTGGTTTGAAAGTTGAAGGGTTGGACACAGTAGCTTTTTGAATGGAGATGTTGGGTGACTCCAGCACTGCTTGCCAATTCCCCAATCGACTGTCTGTCACTTTTGCAACTTTTCTCATGGACAGCAGAGTGTTCACAGCATGTGGGCATCTCACCGTCAGTGGTTGATCCAGCACCAGGCTTTCCACTGCTTTGATTGCCAGGAAGACAACCTGAACTGCTCGTAGACAGGGGCCGAACCCCAACGCCGTAGTGTCAAGCTTCGCAGAATAGTATCCCACAGATCTCTGTAGTCCGCCATGCTTCTGAGTTAGCACAGAAGTCATAAAGCTGTCTCTCTCATGGGCATAGAGGACAAAAGGTCTGTTGATGTTAGAAATGCCTAAGGCGGGTGCATTACACAGGGCTTGCTTCAGTTCTTCAAAAGTTAGCTTTTGAGCGTCAGTTAGCTTGATGCTTGCTTTAGTGTCAGGACTTCCTTTCCACAAGTCCGTCAGGGGCTGTACCTTTTCACTATACGATTCAACCCATGCTCGGTTGTAGTTGCACAATCCCAAGAATGAGCGCAGTTGTTTAATCATGCTTGGTTCAGGAGTTCTCTTGATTGCGTCCTCAAATGGAGAAAATCGATCAACGCGATCCTCTTCTGTTTCTGACACGATCAACAAATCACAAGTCCATTTGTATGGGTTTCCATCAGAGGTGAAAGCAGTCCAGTCTTGGCATTCTGGAGCTAGTGGAATACTCCAGTATGTGCTCACAGCATCTAGCACGGAGAAAACTTTGTGCTCAGGCCTAAGAGCGTTAAAGATGGTAGAGGGGTCAGGAACCACAGGTGTCAACTTGTCAATTACCTTGTTGGCTTCACGGTAATCAACCGTCAATCTCCATGTTCCGTTAGGCTTCTTCACTGGCCAGACAGGGCTGTTGGAAACGCTCTGAGTCTTCTGCAGGACTCCTTTTTCTTCCAGTTCTTTGATTATTGGTTTCAGACCTTCAATGGCAGCTCGGTTGATGCGATATTGTTTTGTGCTTGGGGGAACTTTTCCAGTCAGCTTTACTGGTTCCTTCTCCAATAGTCCCACTTCTTTCGGATGTTTCACCTCTTTGGCCCATCTTTCAATTGCTTCAGCAGGAGCCGGCACGTATGAGATGTGTGCCACTATCTTCTTATCTTTGCCATTTCCAGTTTTGTTTTGCTGCATTCTTGTGCGTAGGGAGTGCACATGGGCATCATCCATCAGGTGTTGACTTCCTGAGTATGTTGTAGTTGAACCACTAGGAGGAGTCAGGGCTCTCGAGGGATTATCCTCCGCCCATTCACAAGGTGGCGCTGACGGGTCTGGATATTGGTAGGATTCAGGAGAGACTTCCTCCCTGCTTATGTCACCTCGGCGCAGAGCCGCACACTTTTGTTTCAGCTTCTCAATCTCCGCAGCTTGCACCGCCATACATTGATCTTGTCGTTGGGACATGACTGCCTGACGACCCATTTCAGTTTTCAGTTTGTTTGCATCACTCTGTGACTTGCAGTCTTCTCATCTTCTAATATTTTGGGGTGGACCCTCTTCAGATTATCTGTCTCATGTACACCGTTGATAGGTCATCAAACGCCCACTTCAGACCCTCTTCTCAATCTTGTCCAGCTTGAACTCTTTCATCACATGCTGTGACAATTTGCGTATCATTCATTTCTCAATCTGCTCCGAGCCTTTTGGTCACAGGTCTCAAATTGATCTGAATAAATTCCAGAGGCTTCTACCATTGTAAAGGCTGTTGGTTTTCTTCTTGTTTAAACTCTTAACAGCAATTGCAAACAAAACAAATAAAACAACACAAATAACACAAAATAGCGCTTTAAAAAAAGAAAACTCTATTCTCTCTTCCTCTCCCCCTGCACGAGCCCAGTGTGGGTTTTTTCTAAACTCTTGCCAGCTGCAGTCTGTCAAGGTCAGATATCACACCCTAACCCCCTCTGGCACACTCTCACAGAAGGACAGAAATAACAGAGTACATTCTTTCTTTAAACTTGACGATCGTTCATGTCATCTGCCTCTCAGACAGGATTAATTGCAATTCTCTCACTTTACTAGTATCTTTTGAGTTCAGCTTTATGTGACAAAAAAGAGGCGTTTAAATCGATACCTACTCGCATTAATTAACCTACTTTGCACCTAAACCCATGTCTAGGCTTTTCCATGATTGTAAATGTTCAGAATATTTTACACCACCAATCAAGACATGCAATATTTCAACACTGCATACAGGATTGCACATAAATATTTTCAAACATCCAATCATGCCACTGCCACCGCTTTAACTCCTTGAATTCTTGGTTTTGTGCCATTTCCTCTCAGCAGCTCTGAGGTTAGTGCGCATTGACTGAAGTGAGTCATTAAGCCACGCGTGAGACTGAGTGGGTCACACACGATCCAAGCAGGAGCTCAGCGTAGAACAGAGTGACTCTGTGGCATCATCAACCTCAAAAGAAGAGAAACTTCTAGATGGTAGAGCAGACGGTAGAGCAGATGCCACCAAGTAGGAAAAGTGAGTGGGAGATAGATTCCGGAGATTGCGACGGACCGAGACAGTGGGAGTAGTAGCACATGGTTGCTGACAGCGGGAAACCTTGAACTGAATAAAGTAATGGTCAGATATATGTAGAGGAGTAACTGTCTGCAATGTAGCGGCACACTTCCTGGCGAAAGTTAGATCAAGTTCCTTACCAGCTTTGTGAGTTGGAGGGCTGTAGACCCGCTGTAGCTCAAAGGACTCCATCAGAGATAGGAATTCTGCAGAACCTGGATTGTCTAAGTGGATGTTCATATCACCGAGAACAAGCATGGGACAGTCATGCTCAGGGATAGAAGAAAGCAGAGTGTCAAGTTGTTCCAGGAAATCCCCCATTTGACCTGGAGGACGATAGATAACAGAGCTGTATGTGACAGATGGTACCAGTTGGGTATTTCCATTTGTCTGATATTAACAGCCCCGTACCACCCCCTCTCCTAGATGATGGCTGTGACGTGTGGGAAAAAGCATAGTTGGTGGAGAGTGCAGCAGGATTGGCAGTGTTTCTGATTTGATCCAGGTCTCTGTGAGAGCCAGGATGTCCAGAGAAAGATGGTTTGCATGAGCCGAAATTAAGTCTGCTTTGTTCACTGCAGACTGACAGTTCCACAGACCTACGGTGAATGAGTTGTTCGTGGATGACGGGACATGATGTCTAGAGCGGAGGTTTGCAAGGATCCGTTTCCTTTTGTAGAAGCAGAATCTGCGGCAACTGGAGACAACTGGAATGGAGTAGAGGCACATTGTGGCAAGATGAAGGTTGCATGGAAGAGTAAGTTACAGAGAATAGGACATGATAATTTGTTAGCTAGGTCGGTGTCCTTGCTCAGTGGACACGCGCAGGTAGACACGCTCGTCTTTACTTAAGTCTGTCTTCACACGTGCAGGTAGACACGCTCATCTTTACCCAAGTCAGTCTTCACACACGCAGGTAGACACGCTCGTCTTTACCCAAGTCAGTCTTCCCACAAGGAGGGATGAACACAATGGCTGACGCTTCAGTGTCACTCCTGCTATTAGGAACAATAATTGATTGCACCCGTTACCAGGCTGGTGCAGGCTACCATATGGTGAAATTATTGAATATAACAGACAAATATCTGGACTACAGAGCTTTTATTAACTTTTTTTTTACTCCACAACAAAACATCCCTTTGACATCTTAGCTTAACTTTAGCTATCTTAATTATTTGAATAACACAAATAATTTGAGCCCATATTGTTTCTGGTGTCATTTTTCAGTTAAAGTAAAAAAAGTATCAAATGAAAGTACAAAAACTTAAAATAATACAGACATCGAAGAAAAGGGATGTTATACAAGCAGAAAAAAGCATAGTAACAGACACAGGTAACAGCTGTTCATTTTGTTTCATTTTTTTTATTTTTTATTTTATCTGTGGCTCGGGGTCAAGGAATGTTTTGCATTCGTTTGCATACTGCATTAATTTTGAACCAGTGAATTTTGGGATTTGATTCTTCATCAGCGGCAAGAAACATTTCAGCTATAACGGCAGTGAGAGCTATTGTGTTGCAGTAAAAAAAACTCAAAGAGTGTCTGACTTGTATTGAATGGGACTACTGGTTGGCCAAGAAACATAAAAATGGTGCTCTTGGTCAGAAGACATTAGGTGTAAATACAGGGTGTGATTTGGGAAGTCAGTCTCTGTCTATCGGTCTGTATATCTACCTAAAAGAAAAAAAAAATCAAACAAAATGGAGAGCTGTGACCTGTGTCATATAAAACAATAGGTTAGTTGGTACATTCTGTGCTTTTTTCTGCTTCTATGACATCCCTTCTCTTTGATGTTTGTATTATTTTGAGTTTTTGTACTTTCTTTTGATACTTTTTTAAACGTTAACTGAAAAATGGCACCAGAAACAATATGTGCTCAACTTGTGTTATTTACGCATAAACAATGTAGCCAGAGATGATGACTTATGTTTGCCAAGTCAGCTTCATTAAGATAACTAAAGATGTCAAAGGCATGTTTTGTTGTGGAGTAAAAAAAAGTTAATAAAAGTTCTGCAGTCCAGATATTTGTCTGTTGAATTCAATAATTTCAGCACATGGTAGCCTATTTCACATAGCAGTTGGTAATAACAAAGTAACTGAATGGAAATAGGTGATTATGCATTTTACAGCCCTGATACTGTCTATTATTACCATGAAATTATGTATATATTACCATAACATTACCGACTTATTACCGATCTGTAAAGTAAAGTGTTACCTAAATGTTTGTCGTCTTATCTGCGTACTGATCCTTCCTGCCAGGCCTGGTGACAGTCCATATATTCCATAGATATCTTCCGGTTTTAACATCCTCTCTTGCAAGCTCCTCCCTTTCAGGGTGATGTCGTTCCTATCATTCCCATAATGCCATCCTCAACACACCTCTATGAAGAACAGCATCTGGAACAACATATAGAGGCGCATTTGGCAAGCTTTCTTCATTGTTGTCATAACACTCCTCTTCATCAGCCAGCCCCGACAGGACCATTTGAGTCCTAACCTGTCCTTCCACTATCCTCATGAACAAAGTTCTCAGACAGGGAATGAGATAGCAGAAAACAAGAGAAACAATGAGAAGAATGCATCCAATCATTCCAGCTATTTTTACAAACCATGCAGTAAAAGGTCCAAAGGTAGACTTTATCCAATAAATCTAACACATAATCCCCACTCTGGGCCACAGGCCCACCAGTAATCTGCAAGAAAAACATTCTGGTGTGCCAACATAGCATGTAGATGAACATAGGACCTATAATGATATTTTGTCGACAAGCCTGTTTAGATATTGACTCATAATCTCTAGCTCTAAGAGCTGCCTTCATGGCAACATCCTTGGCAAAAGCATTTCCTTTAATTACCAAATCCTCAACCCTTTTTATGTGCCTGACATTTACAAATAGGAAAACACCTAGGTGACATCACAGCTGCTAATAACACTTGAATTTGATCTAAATGTTGAATGGGAGAGCCATCTGATTTTTTAAACCCTCTCTGTTTACATTGGGCCCCTTGAACATGACATACATTATGTGCATAAGCACTGTCAGTATAAATAGTAGCTTCCTGAACCTTCCTGAACAAACAGGCTTCAGTTAGAGCTTTTAATTCTGCCAGTTGAGCTGAACAAGGTTGTCTTCAAGGAATACAAAGTACAACTTCCAAGTCTTGTGTATTAGTTCATTGAATGACACTAAATCCTGCACATGTCCTATTGTCATAATTATGACTGGAGCCATCCACAAAGAACACTAGGCCAGGTTCAAGAGGTTCACTCTCCAAATCTAAGCACAATTTTGAGAAGACCAAAGAATCCGCCACACATTCATCAGGCGTTCCCTCATAATCTAACAGAATCCTATCTGCCAGATTCTTTGCCATATCACATGTTTTAATTGTGACATCTGGACAAAAGGACAAATCATTATACTTTAATTGTTGCTGAGGTGTCAAACAATATCTTCCTTGCTCAGTTGTTTTGCTTTACCTTTACACTGGGCCTAAGTTAACACAACTGTCATATAAACATCTAGCTGCAACATAACGATGAAATGGCAAATCAAGAAATTTAGTATACAGGCAGTAAGGATTTTGAAAAGGACAATCTTGTTTGTAAAAGTCCATGTTTTGACTACTTAACTCCTCTGACGTAAAACTTTCATCGGTTGATTCCACTATTCAAGGCGAACCATTAAGTTCAAACTCCCTAAACAGCCTAAAGGGTGTACCATCCTGAATTTAACATACTGTCATCACTGGTACACTTCCATGTAGTCAAAGATGCTCTAAGCATCATATCTCCCACATGCCTCAGTCGATAACCTGCACAAACAGCAAGAACAATATGTGGTACAGTATGCGAGCATATCAAAATATTGGTCTAATATTGTACCCAAAAATTAAACAGATAACCTCACTCCCTCAATTCCAACCACAATATCTGTAACACGTAAAAAGTCATTTCTCTGGGATGACATATTTCTTCGCCACTCAAGTTCTACAGAATCATCCAATGCAAGATCAACTTTTAAAGTACAATGCACTGGATACTGAGAAAAATGTAATTCAGAATTGTGCTCAAGAATACATTGCCAATCTTGCCATACTTTTTCCAATATAGTTATATCAAAGTCTGAGATCCAATAAACACACATAACTAGTAAAACACAAGACAATTCTGTCTCAGCCCATACCAAAAGAGACATCTGTGCCTCAGGAACACCCACTGACACCCCCTGTGAAGTACATTTTATTTTAAGTCCTAATTTGCACAAAGCATCACGTCCCAAAACATTGACTGGAGTTGAGGAAGAAAGTAATATTGACATAACTATAGTGTCCTGTCCTACCTGTACCGTTACAAGACACATCTCAGGGACAAATGAGAAGGACAACAGACAAAAATAGTCTACGCTGTGCATCATGTCAACAAAATTCCAACATGCAAAAACAACTTATAGTACTACACTTCCACAAAAGCACAGCACCACACTCAAAAGATATTAACGCTCATGCCAAACACAAACTTTCAAGCGCATAAGCCGCACTCGCATCACGGGAAGATATCCTGTCACTCATGACACATAAAGACACGGATCAAGGGCTTTTTCCTTCCTTTATGTATGCAAGGCCAGATCGGGGTACTGTTAGTAGCAGAATGAATCCAGAAGCATCCAGAAGACTGAAATATTGTTTTGTGGCTAACTAATAACAGTCCACACCATATACCAAAAACTGAATTAATTTAGAGTCCAGCATTTGCACCCTTCTGTCGCAATTCCTTTATTTCCATTATTCCATTACACTTCTCATAACGCCTTCTTCCGTTATTGTCCTATATTTAAACTAAGCTATGAGGTTGTTACGTCTGACAAAAGGTGAACATTTCCACATGCTACGAAATGAACACAAACAAGACTTGGAGGCAAAGGTACAATGACGAAACACAGACAACACAGCCAAGATGAAAAAAAAAAACACCCTGTAAACAGAAATATCAAACACAATATGAGTTAGAATTATCAAACACAATATGAGTCAGAAAAAATGGAAACATTTCTCAGCCCATCCCTGGGCCTGCCATGGACAGAATGAAAGATGCTGCCACTTATACAGACCTGAAAAATCGGTGAAGGCAATTGAACAAGCAAAAATTCTCCTCTATTATTACCACACAGGCTCTTTGCAGTGGTGGACCCGAAAAACTATTAAATTTCTAACCAAAAAGATAATGCCAGAATTAAACTTACCCAAGCCAATCTAGACGGAATCAAAAGTTTTCCGCTCCTAAGGGGAAGACGGGACCAATTAAAACACTGTTTGTTCGTGACGCCAAATTATGTGGAGAAGTTTCTTGGAAAAACCCAAAGTAGCAGAGAAGTTCGTCTTGTTCAACCAAGTCTTTATTGCGTTCACCGAGAGAATGGTCATAACAGTTGGTAACTCTCAAACAATTCTAGTCTTACACCTCATGTATGTCTTAAATACTCCTTACTTAAGATGGGGTGACTGGCACAAATGCAAGGCCTCAGTTTCTGTCCTTATATGATGCTCTGAACATGGTTTCAACATACTTCAAAGAAAGGAATATACCAACATGCATATAACTCTTTTGCAAATGATTACACATTACCCACAGTACCCACTGGCAAGATCCAGCATGGAGTACCAGGCAGACTGTGTCAGGCTAGTGAGGGAGTCTTCGACTCGTGGCAAGGGAAAGGCATCTTTCTTAGTCACACTGTTGAGTTTTCTGTAATCAACACAGAACCGCCAAGCTCCAGTCTTCTTCTGGACCAGCACTATGGGTGCGGCCAGGATGGCGTCCCACTCTCGAGCCTCTGTACGCCGAGGAGTTAGACTAGGTTGAGTGCGAAACAGCTCCTCCCAGCACGCAGAGATAACATTTATGCCTAGCAGAGCCCGGTGTGCCCCCAGGCAGTGATCTTGGACGATGACAACCTCCTTCCCCGGCACAGTAATACCTCGAACTTGGAAGTTGACTACAACGTAGCCCACGTAGGGGATGGTAAGCCCATTAGCACCCCGCAAGGTCAGCCATGGCACTTCTGCTTCCTGGAGCGTGGGGCATCAAACAGTTCATTACACAAACTTTGGGTAAACAGTGTGACTTGAGAGCCAGTATCAACTAAACATTTAATCTTGGTCGCATTGATGTGCACATCCACGGTGGGGCATTGCCCCACCACATCATTTCGTAAGGGGAGGGCTGTGTCAAGGAAAGAGGTCCCGGCCACTTGACCCACAGTGGCCGGCGTAGCCAAAAAGGGAATTCTGATCCTGCTCCTCCAAACTTCTGTGCCCAGGGGACACCCATGAAAACAGGCATCACCCGAGGGCGGGCTGCTGGGGCCTGCTGGGGTTTGCAGCGGCTCAGACTTGGGTCAGTAACTCCTGCCGACTACGCCAAAATGTCACCCCACAGTAGGGGCACTCGCCTCCACTAATCACCCACTAACCCAAGGAGTCAACTGCAAACCCACAACAGAAAGGGCAGGAGTCAGGAATAAAAAATAGGATTCTTTATTTATAATTATTAATACTAAAAGAGTCCAGGCACAAGTCAGTAAATCCAGTCAGTAAAAAAACCGTCTGAAAGCCCTCCGCATTCGTTCAGCGTTAATAAAAACTACATGTTGAGCATGTCTGTGTGGTCTTCAGACCCCTTATATCTGAAATGTTTGACTGTTGCTATTTCTTTGCTACCAGGAAGCTGGACAGGACTACACAAATCTGTCGTCTTGGGTTTCTTTGATAGTGCGTCACCAAAGCAGCGGATACTAACTGTAGTTAGCTTTATGATTGATGATCGTACGTTTTCTCACAACAATCACAAAGGTAACTTTGGTTAGCATACTGATCATAGAAGAGTTTGACCACTATAGTATGTAGATATGTAGATTAGGCTGAGTAAGAGACTATGACTAAGGCGAAGTTGCATTAAAATGAGGTAAGTAAGGAGTTATTCAGTAACCATGGACCTGCTTCGAGTCCAGCTTACGACTGGCGCCAACTGACACTTTTACCTCTTTTCCACCAGGGCCGTGCTGGTGCTAGACTTGACCTGGTTCTGGTCAAGCACCGGCACCAGTACCAGCACACATTTCCATAGGGTTCAGCACTGAGCAGAATGTTACTAGGCCGACATGCACAGAGAATATTGGCTATTTATGCAACATTGTTACCAGGGTAATATTTAAATATTATATAACCATGGCAGACCAAGATCTTGGCCTACTACTAAACAGATAAAACATGCCCGAAGGCTGTTGTATTGTTGGGTGTACCAACAGTAACATCAAGAGGAAGGAGTTGTCTTTCTATATGATTAGTGAAGCTACAGAACCTGAAAGACGCGTGAAATGGCTCCAAGCGATTGGGAGAGGAGATTCTTCCACCAGCACAAACATTTGGAGGCCTAAATCGGATTATCATTACGTGTGTGTGGTGCATTTTGTGTCAGGTACGTGCCTATATTGTATACATGATCGTATTTAATAGAAATTGTCATTTCATTAGTCTAAGGACCTATAATTTCAGTGATCTGGTATTGGGAGATAATGGAGCCCTTGTGAAAAAATTCTATGTTGTACTGCAGTATCAAAACTGCAGTTTTAACTACAGTGTTAGTGCAGTAAATACAATATTTTGGTACTACAAAAATACAACAAAAATACTGCACTTTACTGCAATATTTTTGGACGCTGAAACAATCGCATCCTGCAGAAAAAACTGTAGTGTTCCTGTTATAAACTGAAGGGAGATATTTGCCCTTAATTTCTACAAGGAGTCACTTAAATTACATTAAAAATGTGCCAATCGTGACAGTAAAGTCTAGTGGTTTTTGTATCAATAAAATGCGTGGGTCATACATTTTTTTCAATTTCAGGTAAAGAAAAAAATTGTCCAAGTCACCCAGACAATGTGCCATCGATTTTCCCGACCTCAAAGAAAACTCCCAGCTCAACAAATAGATCTATTGATTGTTACACGAGGGCACTAAAATGAAAAGCTGAGCATGTACAATGTTTTCTTAGATGATAGATGATAATCATTTGATATTACTATGTTATCTGTTTCTTTCTCAAATATTTTATAACTTTGTTCTTTACACCAATTACACCAGGTCCCAAGCATGTCAGGAAAAGGCTGACATGCTTGAATTACTTGATTCGAACACAGACAACTGGGCAGCGGAAAGAGTTTCTCCTCCCTGTGTCACAGTTGATGAGATGTCATCAGATAATGTGTCAGATCCAATCAACCACTGTTTAAAATGGCAATTAAGAGCCATGGTCAGTAATCAACAACCACACCATGTTCATCTGCATCCAGTATGCACACACCTTCTTCATCCACATCGATTATCCACACCATCAACTGGACTTGAAACACCGGTACCTCCGTGGGAAAGGGAGATGCTATACAAAGAAATGAACAACCTCTGAAATGAAAGAGACATGGCAATGGCATTACATTGGCATTACAATACCAGTTCTTGTTATTTGGTACACACACATAAGTGACACACTTGGCACTGCATTCTCCTTTTCACCTGATACTGAGGGTTCTGCTCCCTGCTCTGATCTTCTGGTTAATAGTTCTGGCAGTACTGCTCTTCTCCAGAACAGAGTCAGCTTTGTGATCATGTCATTTATGAAAGCATCACCTCTTGTGATTCTGTGAGCGATGCATTCCAATGTTGTCCAAACTATCAGGTCAGCATAACTGGCATCACAAACATACATTTCTAATTGTACCTGTGCATGGTATGGATGGTTTTTTGAGTTGTTTATCTAAAAGTCCTTGTCCTGGACAGCATCACTGATTGTGTGAGTTCTGTGTTTGAAAGGACACTTCACCTCTATCGTGCCTTTGCCACAGCACTTACACTCAATGAAGCCATCAGGTGACGCACCAAGGAAGTCCTGGTTTTTGGATATCACGAAACCTAATTTCCGTGTTGTAATTTCTTGATGAGGGCCAGGATGTGACAGCATTAAATCAGGCTCATATTTCTTCTGACAGCTGCCGCCAGTGAGTGTACAGGTGAACAGCTTAAAAGCATCATCCTCATGAGCCCTACCCCATTTGACGAGTGACGTGTTCACCTGTTTTGGAGAAGAATCACAAATCTTCTTCACCAATGATATTGGTGGTGGATCCAACCTCACTGTGTAGGCTGCATGTGCAGTGGATGCTGTCATCCGATCTGTCCTCTGGTCATGCCAGACCAAACTTGATGACTGCGCACATGTCACCTCCTCAGCATAAGCAATCTGATTTTATGTGATGCTCAGAGGCTTGTACTTGGAACACATCTTGTTTAGTTCACTGTCACTCAGGGAACTGTGTTTCACTCTGAATAAAGTTCTGTATGTGGGTGGAAGTTTATCATGAGCAAGGACATCCTTAGTGAACTTGAATTGTTCTGGAAGTTGGGCAAATGTACACAGACAACATTATGACCAGAAGCTAACATATCAATGAAATCCTGCTGTTCCTTAGCAGTTGCCTTTGGAGGAGTGCCTTTTTTCATCTGCTTTTTGCCTCTAATCTTCTCCTTGGCAGTGGAAGTGTAGAATTCAATGTTGGAGATGGTTGCTGGCTCTACTTTTTTTTTTACAAAACATTCATTCCACTTGCACGGTACATCAGTACAAGTGGAATCTGTGTAGCACAGTCTTACTGCTGCTTCTAATTTCAACAACAGAGCTGCAATGTGGGAGCATGTTTCACCCAACCTGCAAAAAAAAAAAAAAAACGGAAAACAATTACACATGTTACAACATGGTAAAAATATCTTATTTTGTGTACAAAGAGACCTCAGCCTCTGTCATAAAAGTATGAATAAGTATTAATAAGATACTTATAAGATAAGAGCTATGTACTATTATCCCAACCCCGTAAGATACATACCCTGCCATACAGACACAGTGGGCTGCCACAGCATTGCAGTCCACAGTCACTGCTACCCATGGGTGGTGTGGCTCTTTGGTGACTTACCAAGAGGGCCGTACATCGGCTTTGAAGACAATATGATTGCCAACAACAGACTTGTGGTACACTGTCTGCACCCAGCCCAAAATGAAGAACATATATGCCTCAAGTGAATGATAATTTTGCATTGAATGCTCATTGTATACACCTGGAATTGATGAAACACTGATTTTAATTTCACATTATTTATAAATATATTTTACTACACAATGTAACACTTAATAGTGTCTAATCCATCAGACGTACTAGTGGATAAGACTTGATCTACTAACTAATAGATCTACTAGGTCTAGGGTCTAGTAGTAGTTAGTAGTTAGTAGTAACATTCTAGACTTAGTAGATCTTTACTACAGACCCTAATTTAAAAACATTTTGTTTTTAAACCACAGCAGACTAGATCTAACTTATTTTCGTTATTAGTGTTTATAACAATATTTATTACAATTAATGGAGGGCAAACCACCGACAACACAGTTGTTACCATAGGTGGTAACATTAGCAAGGTCTAGTGCTTGGCCTACCGCATACCAGCTGTTGCTAGCTTGTAAACAGTGAACATAGGTGTATAGCCTACATGACACAGGCTTGAAATATAGGAAATACAGAGTTCACATTACATGTACAAGTTATCATTTTATTTAATAATCAGATACCAAGCTCACATGCAATTATGTTGTCCACAAAATCCTGATTTCGGTTTTGTTCGTCCAGCACCACTTTTCCCCAGTACATTTGTAGTCTTTCTTGAGTTTTTTTAGTTTGTTAGTTATATGTTCAGCAGTCATTCTAAACCCAGCCACTTCCAGTTGTCCTCTTATCCCTTCATAAATTTTTGCTTTCCTTACAGCCCCTGCCAATATCTCTTGAATTTCGGTTGTACCTCTGAAGCAAGTAAAGCATTGAATGGCCGTATTACTATTTGTTTGTCAGTATGTATACTGTTGCTATGGTACCATGACCAGTATGATGTCATAGTTCCGACTCCTGCATTCTGAATGAGAGTCTCTGTTGCAGTAGAGAGAAAAGGTTTGAGTTGGTTGAAATGTACCACCATCAAATTTAATAGTGGCCCAAATACTGCACCTCTTTAGCAAACAAACTACACTTGGTTAGCTTGACTTTAAGGTTAGCCTGACGCAGTTTAGTCAGTACCTCATTCAAATAGCCAAGATGCTCTTGGAAAGTGCACCAAAATGTAATAATATCATCTAAATAAACCAAGCAACCAACCAAGTTGTCCACGGGAGGTCAGCCAGCACTAAGTCCATAAGCCACTGGAACGTGCTTGGGCTGTTACACAAGCCAAAACTAAGTACATTAAATTAAAAAACACTCTGGGTGAATCGCAACTTAAGTCAGGGGGCTTAATGGGGTTGGTTTTTTTCAGATCTGCTTGAATGCTAGACACAGTTGTGTGAAGAGATTCCACTTCTGCCTTAACTTCTCCACTACCCCAACAACACCTCCATCTATTCGTCATTCTTCTGTCTACCACTCCCCTTACTTTTGCGACATGTGTCAGCGTATTCTGCTCCAAATTTCTAAAATTACCTTAAATAGTGCTGCGGGACCTATTAAGTCTATGACACATTTGATGAAAAATATCCATACATTTTCAAATGATAAATAAATCTTATAGCTTGACAAGTTTTCTCCCTAGCAAACCATGTCAATATCAATGACAAAAATTGAAACTTAAACTTGAAATTGGTGAATCTAATGGATAGGCCTACACTCACCCTAGATGTCCAGTAGGCTAACGTTAACAGAACCAGTGTTACGTAATAGGTTAATTGATTAGATTTGGGAAGACTATGCCTGTTATGGCATAACAGACATAAGTTGATTCTAATTATTTATATTATGATGTGACAGCCTACTCACCAAGAATGTCTGCCATTTCACTGCTTAAACCATAAATTAATTTGTTGCTGATGCTGTTATTTCTCCAAATCCTTGTTTGTTAGGTGCCAGAAAAGTTCATAATTATAAATCCAAGGATGCATATTGTTATGAGTTTATGTTATTGACCCCACCAGTCTCAAAAATAAGCCATTATTTCTTCAGCGTTACTTGTGGTGACGTATTCTTAACCGAAATCTATTTTAGAATGTTTATGAAGTTAGTTACGAAAAACAGCTGTAAATGTTTAATTTGTCTATTTAAAAAAAGAATCAGTTCTTGATCCATTTCTCTACACATTAATCAAAAGTAAACCTGCAAGATGGGCTTTAAGAAATAATAACTCCCGTTCAGCAGGTGGCGATGTATGAGTTTAACAGGAAGTAAATAACACCGTGTGGGCATATGAAGACAGTCTTTCTTCAAAGTTTCCTGTGAAAAGGTTGAATCGGAGATTTTTTAATAGGAAACGAGTCCTGGTTAAACCAGAAATTAAAACGTTTTGCCTCATGGATGTCGAGTCTGAAACGCCTCCTCGTCCTCAAATATGCCTGTGTCTTCTGTGTGGTTTACCTGCCGCGGGAAAGACGACGCTTGTGCATGCCCTGTCTAATTTCACAACAGTGAAGGGATGGAATACGCTGTCGTTGTTTTATGACGAGTTGATACCACAGGAGGCCTTTGGTGAAGTCTACATGGAAAATGACAGTCAGTCACTTAAAATGGTATTCTTCTCAACATACGGTATTTCGTCAACCCAGTGTAAAAAGAAGCGCAGTTTATCTGTTTCTAGACTTTAACTGCCGTTGCAGTGAATGCAATCACGGACACAAAAACTTTGCATAGGGGGGGAAGTTAGAGTTAGTTGTTTATTTTGTTCGTTTGTGCAGGCAAAATAAACAATTGTGCACAATGGGCACCCAGCACCTCATTTATACCAAAATTTGCTCAAAATGTTTGGGGTCATTTGTGCAGAGAAATTTGCATCACTGTTTCTCACGTTATATATAGTGAGCGTGTTTACATGCAGTTTTTTTCGGATCGGATTGAAGTTAGTCTCATTAAATATTCCACTTGAACCGTTCAATCCACGTTTACATGTCTTAAAGTGTTTAATCCGAAAGTCACCTTTTGACACGCAGTGGTTTCGTTTGTAAACATCCATCTGACGTCCCTTAGTTAGCACCCCTTAGCCTACTGCCAGTCGTGGATTAAAAGATGTTCATAAATTAACTTTAACAAACAAAGTTGTTGAACTTGATATACAAGGTCTGTAGTGTGCTTCATTAAGATTATGAGACAGCAGCTTGCATCATCACAAATACGTTCACTTTCACTCATTTGGCTAATGTTAACGTTAGCAAGGTAGCAGCCAGTTAATACCACTTAGCAGCCTATGTTAGTATGTAGATTTTCTAGTATGCTAGCTAGGTTGGTGTGGTAAGATAAGTGAAAACAGAATTTCTATTTCATTTCTATAACTTTGTGGTGCCACTACTACTTATAGGCGATGTGTGCGTATATTTGTGTCACGCATTTATCCCTACACATGCGCAAACAGGAAAATCTTATCGGTTGCATGTTTACTGTACATGCCCATTGACTGGTTTATCCAAAGGTGGGCGCCACCTCTCTCGATGAATGTGTTTACACGCACTACTTTAAACCGAGTATAGACCAAATCTGATTAAGAATACCTTGTGTATCCATGCCATCCAGTCAGATTCAGCGCGATCGGATTGAATTTTCAATCAGATTGAGAGAGGTGGTGTACACCCTATGATAAACCGATAGATGGACATGTAGACAATGCAATCGGATTCATGGACTAGATTTTCCTGTTTGCACATGTGTAGGGATAAATGCATGGTGACAAATATGCACAAATAGCTTTAAAATACTAGTGGCACCACAAAGTTATAGAAAAGTCACAGACCTGTCTCATAATCTTAAAGGAGCACAATACAGACCTTGCCTGCTATGAATGGCTACTTAAACACTGATGTGATTAGTATATCCTACCTACTATCGTTTTGTAGGTGAAATGAAGAAAAACTGAACGTCACCTTTTTAATGCAGACTTCAAACGATTAAACTAGAACATTGTCATGAATTACATGATGTAATTGTCCAGAATACTGTTAATCCTTGACGAAATAATATACACAACGGAAACTAATGTTTATTTCTCTTAGATATAAACAGTGTGATCACCAACATCTCCAGTTAGTCTAGCATGTCAGTCAAATCTGCTAGGCTATAAAATGTATTGGCTATAAAAATGTGCTAATGGTTTTTCCCCAAAGTAGACATTCATTAATGACTGGATGATCATCTCAAAGTAAAGCAACATTGAATGCAGGCCTAATCTGTGCGTTTAGAAAATAGTTACCACCAAGACAAGAATAACAAATGTATTGGAGAGTAAACAAGTCTGTTTAAGTTTATTTAATGAAATATTTTACAATGTGTTTGTTCATAGTAAATATTCTAAAATAAGTATAAAGTATAAGTATAGTGTAAGTATAAAAATAAGTATTCTGTTCTGCCACCAAAATTTACCTTCATTGCTCAAGTATATTGTTATTGCATTACATACAATTGTGGGCGTGTGATGGTGTTGGGTAATATGTGTGTGCGTGTGTGTGAAGCACTCTCCCCTGTTGTCTCCCATTTGCTCAGATGCTATGTTCATAGAGATATTTCTCTGCCACTCTTGTGGTAGTTAGATACTAGGCACAAGATAGTTTTTCACCTGGACATTGTCATTTTTAATATGGCAAGATCTCGTTACACCCAGGTATGTGACAGAAGGCGTATACAAACAAATATGCAACAGCCGTTTTATATATATATATATATATATTGTGTGTCCAAATTCACAAATTTGGTTCACATTCCAACTCTATGCACATGTGTATTTGCCTGTGTATGTGACACTGTGTGTGTGTGTGAGAGAGAGAAAGGCAGCATTCAGACACCAGCCACCGACAAAATTAGAAATAAGGGTGTCAGCACTGGCGCTTTTGAAAGGCGTACAATGGTGTACAGTATATGGCAAGAGATATCTATTGTTTAGATTTACACTGCTAAATCTGCAGTATGTTTCATGTACTTTACTGAAATGCACATTACTGAAATAAACAACTAGGTTGATGCCTATTACCAAATAAAAGGAATGTCCAGTGTTAGGGATAATGTGTTACAAACGAACACATTACTGTAATTTCGTTACGTTTTGTGGGAACAAAATAACATAAGTTACCTTTAAAATATCAGTAACTTCATTACAGGTACAAACTATAGTAACAAACTTTTTCTGCATTACCAACATTTTCCACAGTGAAATCATATCTGACCTGTTAAATGAACTGATCTGTGTGTGTGACGAACAAGACGTCACTGTTAGTAAGTGGATCTTGTGTGCCTAGTTGCCAGAGGAGAGAGAAAACATGGGTGAAAGCACAAGTATCTTAGATAACTGAAATATTCACATTATTTTCAGTTCGTTACGTGACAACAAAATCAGTCAAATGCAAGATGTACCTAATGTTGTTTTGTGCACAGATTCAGTTTGCCTATTCATATATAGTTGATTAAGGATACTACAACATCTGACATTTACAAATAATTTGGATAGAGTATATTTAGTTAGTAGCCTATTCTCCTAAACACATACATTAGGCTACTGGAGGCAGCCTCGCATCACTCATAATTAATGTTTCTTGTTGTTAATGCAGGCTATAATTTTGTGTGCACATCTACATGCTTACTGTAAAACTATCCAAGAACTTCCCACCGTACCGATGTCCGTCATGAGGTCAGTTGTCAGACAGATGCAGGGAAGTGTAGATTATTTAATGAGGTTTTTTTTTTTCCTCAGCAACTTACAAAACTTTTGAGGAATGCAGTTGTCTCCAATAGTGATAAATATGATAGCCTACTGATTAAAAGAGTAACAAGTAACATAATCTAGTTACGATCCAAAGCAGTAACTAAAGTAAAGTAACTAGTTACATTTTTTGAGTAACTTCCCCAACACTGGGAACGTCCTTAGACGTTTTTCTTAGACAGACTTAGATATGACGGGCAACTAAGCCACGACCTGTTATTGGGGGGAAAAAAGTGACCTCAGAAGTTGTTCAAAGCAAGGCATGCACCAAAAGTTATGTTGCATCATTCCATAGGAAAACAGTTCAGTTAGACAGCTTGGAGGTAGAAAAAAAGTGTTGTATACATGTTGTGTGTTTATGCACAACATGTATGCATGCGTGCATACATGGGATTATCTGTACATTGTGTGTGTGTGATGAGAGTAGTGAGAAGAGTGATCTAAATCTCTACACAAAAAAGACCTTCTGGTAGAAGTGCAGCACTATGATGATGGGCTTGAATAGGATGATGATCTTTGTAGTTCTCACCTCCTTCCACTCTGCTTCACTGCGACTGAAACACAGCATCATATATCATGATACCAGATGATACACAACTGTCATTCCCAACTGATGATCTCATAGTCTAAGCACACACATCAGATTGTCTCTGACATCTACATGGATAAAAGAACACCACTTCTGACTTCTTATATATATATAGATATATTGTTTTTCTTTAATTGATAGAGCTTGATATTTCATATAATCTTCAAAGGTTTCCTGACATCTTAGTGTAGTGACATCATCATTATCACTAAATATAGGTCATGGTCCAGAGGACTTAACAATACACCTTCCACCTTCTTTACTGAAAATTAATTTGGTTGTTTTATTTGAAATTTTGGCACAACGAGGGGTGAGAATTGATAGGATTTTATCAATTATCAGTGTCCTTGAAAGAGGTTTTCAGTATCGGCTCATAGTTTTATAATATAGCCTATACTACTAGTGACTGTGACAGCTTATTAGTATGAGGAAAGCCTTGTAGAATTTTTCTGTTTCAATTTTGTATTCAGAAAGACCCATTGACCATGGTCTGAAAAACATGGTGGCATTGACAAGAGGAATTGATAATGTCAAAAAGGTGAGATGCGATTCCAGTTCTACTTGAGTCCCAGTTCTTGATTCCCACCCCCAGGCACTACATCAATAGATGTATGTCGGATGCATTTGAATACAGCACAAATTCAACACAGGGCTGTGTACTATCCATGTTGTGTCTCAAAGCATATTAATTCCCATCTAGATGGCAAAGGGTTTCTAAACATATAGTTTAGGCCAGTTATCTTTTCCATTAACGACACAGGCAAAAATACACAAGCTGACCACTTAATTCATCCATGTAGAATAGAGGACTATCCTGGCCTATTGTCTATACAGTGAATATAGCACAGCTGAGGGGTGATGCTAGACACGAGGAAAGCGAAGTTGAGTGCCGTTACCACACATACCTAGCTTGGTTTCATTAGACAAAGCCTCAGCAACATGAAATGTAGTGATGTATTCCTGAACATCAATTCCTCCATCTGTATTTCCTTCACATGAATGGTTGCCAAATGCAGCCAATGCAACTTCTGAATGGCGCAGCAATATACAACCCCTGGCAAAAAGTATGGAATCACCAGTCTTGGATGAGCACTCATTACGATGTTTTATTCTGTAGAACAAACTTGGATCACAATATCATCAAAGATTTTTTCTTCAGGCAGTCCTCTTCATAAATCTCACTGGAACGGCACCAAACAAAAGTTCCAGCATCATCACCTTGTCCAATGCAGATTTGTGATTCATCACTGAAGATAACTTTCATCCAGTCATCTACAGTCCATGATTGCTTCTCCTTAGCCCATTGCAGTCTTGTTCTTTTCTGTTTAAGTGTCAATGATGGTTTCCTGTATGAAAATCCCATTTCCTTTAGGCGATTTCTCACTGTTCGGTCACATACATTGACTCCATCTTCCTCCCATTTCTTCTTTATTTGTTTTGTTGTGCATTTTTGGTTTGTTTTTTGTCTTGATGCTTTGATGTCTTCCTTGGTCTACCAGTACTCTTGGCTTTAACAACCTTCCCATGCTGTTTGTACTTGGTCCATATCTTAGATACAGCTGACTGTGAACAGCCCACATCATTGGCAACCATGCCATGCCATTCTTGAACCTTCTTCAAGAAGTTTGACAATCCTCTCTTTTGTTTCAAGAGACATCTCTCTTGTTGGAGCCATGATTATTGCCAATCCACTTGGACCAGCAGCCCTCCAAGGTGTGAAAACTGCACTGTTTTTAACTGCAGACTAACGAGCAGATCTAATCTGAGGCAGGGGTGTCCATTTAGGGAAAGGAAATTAACTGGGTGTTTCCTAATTTTCTACCTCAGAATTGAGTGATTCCATATTTTACCACAATGTTTTTCTTCATTTCTTTTTGTGTTTCTGAAGGCCAAGAAGTTGCACTTTGGAATGACTTTATTATTGTATCATGTTTGTGATCTAAGTTTGTTCTACAGAATAAAACATCGGAATGAGTGCTTATCCAAGACAGGTGATTCCCTACTTTTTGCCAGGGGTTGTAGAATTAAATATGGTCTCAGATGCGCTATATCGGGGAATATACAACGGCATGGAATGCGATTCAATCAGTTATAATCAAGCACTGGAACTATCCGTTCTAGAACATAAATTGAAACATATACCATCTTCCACCATAGTACATGCCCAATACATAGATACTGTATGTATGGGCAAATCAAGTGAGCAGCCCTATGCATTTTGGTCTCCACCAAAGGAGAGATGAGGGAGGCTAATTAAACCATCTAAATTTCCTAAAAACTAATATTCTATAGATTTGATTACACATGCATACTCATTCTACCTTCCTCCATCCATGCCAATACACAAGGTTAAGACTACCTATAAAATGTGTAACTTTCATGAAATAGTCATAGTCTTCTGTTTTCCCAGTTGATGTACCCAGAATAGACCCATCTTGCACACCTGTGACACTACCATAGAGTGTGTTAATTATTTATTCTTGATATTACATTTACCTCTTCAATCTAATGAACTGGTTCTTCAAAGACACTGTGATTTCTAATGAAGGTCACATTATCAGATAACCTCTGCCATCTTGTACCTGGGAAGTAAAATAAACAGAATGACTGTTTAGATTGAGTAAACACTGAGTACTGAGTAGAGTGAGAGAAAAAGAGGTCACATATGGTTAGTACAAGAAGGCATGACACAACATTTCTTGTCTTTTATTTATTTAAAAGACAATTTTGCGAAGTTTATCCATTACGGATATTGTGCTTTTCAATCACTATTGATTTCATATGCAGGAGGCAGATGATGCTCTGACACAAAACAAATAACTCTACATAAAAAAAAAATGCATATTTGCAGATGTTCATACCAACTAGCCTTAGTACTCACAATCTACCATACATTTGGTAAAGCATAAGGTGACTTTGTTAGCATAGGCTACACTTTTATCCAAGCATTTCTGCCAGGAGGTAGAAGTGACAGAGCAAACCACTTAATAACATACTCCAGCACTAATTAAAATTATCTTCAATTTTGCGCCCACTGTGATGCAACGTGCTTCAATGAAGCAAGTTACTATCATGACTCACACTAACTAGCCAGTCTATTTTTGCATGATTTCTAGTCTTGTTAGCTTCTATGCTAGCGGAGCACTGGAGTTTTAAGACTACAGTGCTGCATAGCTGATGCGTTTTGATATCTCTGAGTCTGTGCATCAACCTTTTTGACTTAACTCATTATGGCAATAATGACAAAACTATGAAAATTACAGGCAGGATGCCTTTAATACTACTAAGTCTTTGCAACACCATGGAAGTAACTAAACCGTATGGCATTACAGTCAACACAATGTTGAGTAGTGAAACAGTGAGCAAAGCACTCTTTTTTTCTGCTTTAGCAAACCAGGTTCACCACAGCAGGCAAAACTATCCTCAAAACTGAAGTTAAACTATGTAAACTGAACTTGCCAGCCTTTTCAAATAATTGCAAGTCCAAGTTCAATTAACCAATTGGAACATTTGAACTGTTACTTAGCCACACCCCTTGCAGATATGATGCCCACATTATCACAAGGGGCTCCCTAAAATTATGGCATTTTGCCCAGGGTGTTGAGACTTTTTGAGGTTATGTCATTATTGCCATAACAAGGTAAGTCATCAAGGTCCATGCACAGACAGAGAGATGGTAAAACCAAAATGCATCAGCTATGCAGCGCTGTAGTCTTTTTAACTCCAGTGTTCCGCTGGCATGGAATCTGAAGTGACTACCCAGCTAACAAAGTTACATTAGCGCAATGTAAATTCATGACCAAACTTACGTTGTCGTGACATAACCCCCGATGTTGCCGCAAGGTGGCAAATGAAAGGTGACAATACGTATCCACAATGTAACTTTCCAATGTTGCCAGTCTGTAACCACAACGTTGTGCCAATAAAAAGACATATTGGCGATGTTGTCACAACCTCATCGCCAGGACTTAACAAATTACGTACTGGCAACGTTCTAGCAAGCCTCTTTTGTCAAACTGTTGCCAGGACGTAGAAAGAATTAGCTACTGGGCAGACCTACATGCTCTGCAATCCACATTTGCACAAAAAACTAACTACTGCATCAATAACCGATACTTAAGCTAAACATGAAAGTCATTAAATCCAGTTGAGTTTGATTCAGAAAAAAAAGATTGTGGCTAACAAGCATTCAGTCTTCAACTAGGGACCTCCACCACTGCTCCAGACTGCTGTGTTTATCAGTGAAACACAAAAAAGTAGGATACTGCAACAGTAGTAGCAACATAGTAATTTTAGTTAGTCAGTCTGAGTTGTCTAAAACAGATTATCCCAGTGTTGTATTGATATTTCCAGCAATGATGGAGTCAATCTTTAAAAACACAAAACTACAAAATTACACAAGACAAGCTGAAAAAAGAAGGAAGGTGCTTAAAAAGACAAGATCAAAGTTTGACCAACAAGGGATCTTTTGCATAGCTTCTTGTCATTGCAATGCCACAGGTTTGATTTGCTACGTTTTTTATTATTATCTATACGCTGTCTTAGGATATCAGCCATTGCAAAAATCTCAAATCTCTACAGACTAAACTGCAGTGGGGATAGGAATAGAACCAGTAGAATCTGTATAACTGTGCTGTTATGTTTGATTGTGTCAGATTAGGTATAAATAAAATAAATAACGCCAATACTCTATTCAGTAGATTTGGTCCATCCCTGTAGTTTCCGGGTTAAGGTTTTAACTATAGACTTATCAGTTTGTTTACCTGTGCTCGTCTTGAACTGGCTGCCTGCTGATGTTTTGATGTCTGCTAAAGGAGCTTCAGTCTTCTTTCTCCTAGCCCTGTTGCAACTACAATAGGATTGACATGTTTAAAATCCAAGTGCTAATAGTAACAAGAGCACAGTGTTGTATAAGAGCACACCAGATCTGTGTCAACGCATTCCAATATGTCTATGTATTAAATTACTGATGACAATGCAACTGATACCTGACAGAGATGTAGACTGTGCTAGGTTTGCTTCCAGTTGTGAGGAGATGAAGATGTGACAGCTGCTGGTGCATAGTGACCTGTGGAGGAAGGGGGGAAAAAGCAAGGAGAAACTCAGCTGTAATTTTTATGGCACCAAAATTATTGAAATGGTTATAAAATAGAGACAAGTAGAGTAACAGGTTATGTGGCCACATCTTTATTATATTGATTGTATGATGCTGAATCTTAGAATCGTATGCACATGTGAAGCAAAACAGCAAGTTAAAGGTGGACTTGGCTTACCCCATCTCCAAGAGGTCCGGGCTGCAGCTGGTGTTGGCCGTGTTCTGTTCTGAAAACGACCAAAGTAACAGACAACTTTGACTACAAGTTTGATTAAGCATTGATTAAGCGGTAAGCAAGTTGGGCGGCAGAGACATTTAAATAGGTTAGTTTGGCATCAAAATGACTGAAGTGGTTGTACAACAGTATCAGACAAATACATAAAGTAGAAACAAGTATAGCAACAGTTTATGTGGTCACATAATATGCTGTACATAACATAGTATGATGAGAGTGCTTGCCCAGCATGCTGTATGATGCTGACAAAAACTTTAACAAGCACAGAAGTTGAGTGGCAGAAACATGATGCCTTGAATTTGTATTAAATGGCTGATGACAATGCATGTAATGCATGTGAAACCTGGGTGTCATGATTAATGACCTGCTGACCATTGCTGATCACATTGCCTCATTGCCGTTTTTCTCTATAAGGAAGATCAGGCTGTAACTAACTCAACATGCAACCCAGCTCCTGGTACAAACATTGGTTAGCTGCATGTCTGGTTTTCAACCAGGCAAAAAATGCATGTCACACCTCTGTTCACTGAACTCCACACTAGCAACCTTAGCCGCTTGCATCAGATTCAAAGCACTAATGTTGGCCTACAGGGTTATTGAAGAATCTGCTCCAATCTACCTTAATACCCTCTTAAAGCCCTGTGTCACCCGCCGGCCACTCCGCTCTTCCAAGGAATGTTATCTAGCATGGCTAACACCTCACATAAGTCAATCCAGACTTTTCTCATGTGTTGTTCCACGCTGGTGGAATGGCCTTCCAAGTGCTACCAGAGCAACAGATACTCTCTCCTAGCTTAAATTTCTGAATTTTGGAGATTCTCCACACGCAATTCAGCAGAAGCATGACAGGTGTCCTTGTAAACATTTTCGGGACCATCCTGGCCTGGTAGTAAAGGACTCATTAGATATATATAGTATAATAGTACAAGAATGCCATAACAGTTATATTTAGGATAAATTATGCAACCACTTTCCTGGGCACTCATTTCAGGGGGAATGCATGCAACATTTAATGTTATCACTGCCATCATTTCAACAAAGTGATACCCGATGTTGCATTGCTGGATAACTTTAAGATATGCTATCATTTCTTTCAATTAACAGGAGCAAGGCACCTAACTACCCTCACTGCTCCCTGGGCGCCGCTGTAGCAGACTGCCCACTGCCCTCAGTTAGTGCGTGCTTTCACCTCATTGACTACATTTACATGTACTTCAGTATCCATGTACTTAAGTATGAGGCTTATCCCAGTTTTGATAATGTTCTGGATAAAGTGTTTACATGAATGCAGAAAAAAGTGTTTACGTGCTATAGTATCCCAGTTTCTTTTGGAGTCCTTCACCTATCATATCTCTGTTTCTTAGAAACCGGAATGGGCTTATTCGGGATACTGAATTTGGGAAAAGGTGTTTACAAGCGCAAAGGCCAAGCCAGGATCCTCAATACTAATACATATAAACATAGTCATTGTGTGTTTCACTAAATCACGATTGGGTCAAAGGTAGAGACGGAATTCCTTGTGTATAAATATATACATATACAAATATATGAAGCTAGTCATGACATTAGCAATAACTAGCGATTGCTAATTAGCTAATGTTAGCTATGGCAAACTTTTTTCAACAATGAGAAATGGGTCTACTTTAAAAGAGGTTAACGGTGTAGTACCAAGTGTCAAACTTTGTGAACTCAAACCATAAACGGTTATCAGCTATCCATACACAACATAACTTTTTACTTACCGGTGCGTTGACGGTCTGACTCTCTGGGACTGCCAGTATGTCAACAACTGACACTTTTTGAATTCTCCCTGAAGTTGAATGATTTGTCTCAGCTGTCGCGTGCTATGTGTGTGCACAGGGGCGCCGGCAGAGGGGGGTATTCCAAGGTCCTGGCACTGATAGGGGGCCCTAGAGACACAATCTGAGAGTTGAGATTGCATGATCGATCCATCAATTCAGTCAATCAGTAATTGTTCACAGGAAAAAACCTCTCTCTTCTCTCAGATGTAAGTAGACTTGCCAGACATTAATGGTGACAAAGTGACCAGGTTAGGACAATGTGCCAACGTATTTCCTCATGACAACGTTACCCAGTGACCATGTCATGACATTGTGGCAACATTAATTCCCTTACCAAATGACAGCATTACCAGGTCACCATACCACCACGTCGTGACAACATTATTTCTGTTACCAAATGGTAACATTACCTAGTGACCATATAATGACAGCAACGTTACTGAGTGACCAAACTCACAAAGCAATGTTACCGCAACATTGCAGGTAAGTGGCCATTAAATAATGTCGCTGTGACCAAACTTTCTGGCAGCGTTGCATCAAATTCTTGTGTTAGCTAGGTAGAAATCATGATAAAAACGCTACCTAGTTATGCAAGTCATGTTATTAACTTGCTTTGTTAAGGCAAGTTGCGTTTCACAGTGCTCATAAAATTAAAGTTAACTTGTGCATAAGTGGAAAAAAATGCATGCTAAGGAATAGAAGTCCATCAAATGGTATAGATTGTGAGTATTTAAGCTAGTTGGCATGAACATCTGCAGATATGCATTTTTATGTAGATTCCAATAATGTAGCCAATTTCTCATACATAATATGATTATTACTCAGTATTTGTTTTGTGTCAGAGCATCATCGCCTCCTGCATATGAAACCAACCTGGTCAAAAAGCACAATGTCCATATGAACTTCACAAACCTCACAAAATAGGCTTTTAAATAAAAGACAAAGAAATTCACCAAATGACCCATGATTTTTTTTTTACTGTGAGTAAATAATCTGTATTTCTGAATGCTAGTGCAATTTCGAATGTTGAGTGCTGAGTATGTAACACAAGTTCCACCAGGGACAGGCAGGCATTTAGGCCTACATTTGGCCAATGTCACTGCGGAGATCTATTTAGCTCTTATTTATTTGATGTGTGTTGTCACCACCCCTGCTATATTTGAGACACTGTACAGTGTAGTGTTCTTTAAAAAAGAAAAAAGCCTTTTTAACCCTGCATATTTATCATTATTGTTTCTTGTTTCCTAGCAAACCAAATGGAAGCACCACAGACAAGCCATTCTATCCTGGCTGGCACAGCTCCTGCGGTGTCCATCACAAGAATCTAGTTCCTGTAGGAGTGATGAAGTTGTGTATCAGCGATGTATGGCATTACAGAAGCAGCTTCTGCCAACAATACTGCAACCCTCCTCTTTTCAGTCCCAGAAAAAAATTCTATTCCTGCTTGACGACAATTTCTACTATCAGAGCATGAGATATGAAGTCTACCAGCTTGCAAGAAAATGTATGTGATTTTCAGAGCCAGATTTCCATGTAAATTGCCAGTGAAGTGGTGAATTCTATACAACCTTTTTTCAGTTTTTAGAGGGGTGAGGGGGTGGGATAAGGTGCAGTTGGAGTAGGGTTGTAGGTGAGTGTGGAGATGGGGCATGGGCAAAAAATGAAGATGTGAAGATGTCATAATTTGCCAAATGTAAGGCCATGCATTACAATTAAGTAATTGTATACTAGCACTAAACACTGGCAAATGTGATAAGTTAGCTATAACTAGGCTAAATGCAATGTATTTATGTTAACGTTAGCTATGAGCATATATTTGGCTGTGCGTTGTATGAAATGATGAGTGAAAGGATCTTCAGAAGCAAGTCACAAGTTAATTTGGCCTAAATAAAAATCGGTCAAAGTGAAATGTTAATGAGACAACCTTTTCAATGTTAAGTTATGGTACATGGTACATATTACTTGAGTAATTTGAAAATAACCGCTAATTGACAAATTAATTGTTAGAAAATTGCCCATGTAGCCAGCAGTGTGTTTGTGGCCTATTGTTGTATTGTGATGAGCTACCCCAACTGCACTGCAAAGTCTGCAGAATACCATAGTGTTATGAGTAAAATATTCCTACATTGTCTACAACCTTTCTTTTTGCCACTTGCATTGTTCAGGGGAATCTGTGTATGAGGACAGTTATTTTAGGGATCATTTTAGGAGCAGAAAAGCTGCTGGATTCTGCACTAAAGTCATATGTGCACCAAATCTTTGATTGTCTAACAGTTGAAATGAAAGTTTTTGCATTGTGTTTTTTTTGTTGTTTTGCAGTGGGTGCTGGGTTCTGTCAAGTTTATCTCCAATGTCCAGCGGAGCTGTGTATCAGCAGGAACAGAACCAGGGCAGTGCCATTGTCTGACAAAGTCATTTTGGATATGGTTAAGCGCATGGAACCTCCAAACCCTTTGAAGAATGCATGGGAACAGAACAGTCTAACAATTTGCAGCCGTGAAGAGTTTTCTAATCAAGATCTGTAAGACATTGCACTTTTGCTTTAACTTTTGCTTTTGTTGAAATACAGTCTTGATGCAGTGTTGCACAAAGTTATTAAATCATTTTTTAGGTTTTTGTAAAGGAGACATAGAATGGAAAAGCATCTTTGCTTTGGCTTTGTTGAATTACGAGAAGTTTTATGTGGCAAAGAGCAGTCATGAACATGAGACATTTGTCTCATAGCCACTCAAACATGGGTGAATGAGAACAAAGCCTCCATATGATGTCACACATCACAGATCAGTTGTAGGTCAATTGTGGTTGCCATGAAGGGTGCCATTTTGCCAAAACAGATAATTTCAATACCCAGCCTAAATATGAGGTGGAAATTGTGCTTGAAAAAATTGCACTTGAGCTTGTTTTATAATAATAATCAGTTGGTGTTATATTGCGGTTTTCAGTCTACTCAAGGTCGCTTAAAGGACAAGTTTGTTTTTTTACACTTAAAAGTTGTGAGAGGATGAGGTCATAGAACAGCCATCTGCCTCCAGTAAGAGAGAACTGAACTTTTCCTTTAACAACAAAACTAAACAATGCACAAAATGACCAGTGAGGGGAGGGTGTTGAAGTCCCCACTGAACAGGTGTGTTTTTAGATGCTTTTTGAATGAGACCAGGGAAGGGACATATGGAGTGGCAGATTGTTCCAGAGTGTAGACTCAGTGACAGAAAAGGCTGTCCCCAAAGGATCTTAGTCTGATGTAGGGGATGGCCAGGTGACCTTTGTCAGAGGACTGCAAGAACCGTGACTGGATGTAGGGGTGGAGGAGATCTGAGAGGTATTGGGGAGCAAGAGCATGGAGGGATTTGTAGGTAAGCAGGAGGATCTTGTAGATGATGTGGGACTTAACTGGCAGCCAATGAAGCTGAATGAGAGTTGGGGTGATGTGATGCCAAGGTTTGGGCATGTGAGAACCCTGACTGCAGAATTCTGGACATACTGTAGCTTGTCCAGGACGCAAATCAGACAGGACACTATTGCAATAGTCCAGATGGGAGGTGATGAATGAGTGGATGAGTGTGTCAGTTGTGGGCCGAAGTCTTGAAATGTTTCTGGGTTGAAAGAAGGCAGATTTGGTGATATTTCTGATGTGCACCTAGAATGAGAGTGTGGAGTCCATGATGACACCAAGGTTGTGGACTTAAGAGGAAGGTGTCATAGAACAGCCATCCACCTCCAGTAAGAGATTCCCAGCCTTACTCAGCAGTGATGCATGGGCCACCAGCAGGTGCTCAGTTTTATTGCTGTTGAGTTTGAGAAGATTAACAGTCATCAAGTTTTTATTTCAAGCAGACAGTTGACAAGTGACACAGGTGACAGTTGGTAGCAAGTTTATACCATGGTGATGAAGAATCTAGCCTAGGGGGGCGATGTACATGGTGAAGAGAAGGTAATGACTTTCCTGCGGACGGATAGGTAGGAGTGAAACTAGGAGAGTGCCGTGTCAGTGAGGCCATTCTGAGAGACTTAATGAGGATGGGATGAGCGTCTGTGTGAAATGCTGCAGAATGGTCCAGGAGAATGAGGATGCTGATTAGACCATTTCTGACATGAGGAGGTCACTTGTAATCTTGATCAGGACAGTCTCTGTGCTATGGTAGGCTCTGAAGCCAGATTGTAAAGGTTCATACAGCTTATATTGGGATATGTGGTGCTTCTTTCTAGGATTTTATTTAGGAAGGGTAGATTGGAGATAAAGATACTGTACTCCAGTCATCCATTCCATGTTCCCTTTAATGAATTGCTTCACATGTAATACTATCTGTCTCAGTCAGAGCCTGACCATGATGATTTCTTCTGCATTTGACAACCCTTTGATTCCTTTACAAGATGACACTGAAAAGAAGGTATGTAGTTGTTGACACGTTGAGATGAATTTGAAACTAATTTTCTCACTGACTAAATGAAATTGTAAATCATATTTTCTAATAATAATGAATGGAGTTTAATATTTTGTACTGTTGTAGGACATAGACCGGCAGAGCTGTGCCAATAATGTGGTCCATCAAGCTGATCAAACCTGCAGGCGCTTAGTGTCCAAAGCCATGCAGACTGAAAGAGGTGAGTAATCCCAGATGCCCTTGAACCCAAATGGGGGATGCCGTTGTCAGTTTTTTTTATCAAATTTTAAGCTTTTGTAAGCACTAGCAAGAAAATTGTTCATTTGAATTAGAACCAACTCGGCCAAAACACTAGCTAAATTTACATGGACAGTTTTAATCCAGTTAGAAAAGGCAAAATGGCTCAATCAGGGTTGTTTGTTATGTTCCTATTCCAACTGATCAGTGATGTGATCAAATCAAATCAAATTGAATATTTTTGGGACGTGCTCATTTCCTGTCTTGCAACATGAACAAACCTGTGGAAATAAAGGCTCTTGTAACTATTTCACTGCCTCTGTGATCATCCCCAACATCTCGTCCACACTCCAGACAACTACAGTACTATGTAGGCTAATGAGTAGCCTCCTGCCATGTCCTCATTATAGCACTGAAAAGAAGTTTTCATTGACATTTTTAAAATGATTTTAAACTGTATGCTGAACAAACTAAATGTGTGCATACATGACATGACCACATAATGTCTGATCGGATTAGAATATTGCTGCATGTAAACAGAGTAAAGATCTTTTTTTAATCTGAATAGACATCTGTTCAGAATGAAAAAATAGACAGAAATGGCAGAATGATAAATTTTGACACAATACTTGTTTTGGAACATCATCGAACACCACTAACCACTCGTTGAGTTGCACATTTTTTTAAAACTAACGTTTAGGATTGTTTTAAGAACAGGATTGTGAATGCCCATAGCTAGCCATTCTGAAGCAGGCAGAGGCTATTCTAATTTAGCCAAATAGCTGAGGCAGGGCTAATCATTAAAATGTTGGTGTCAACCACTCCTAGACAACCCAGAAAAGGAGCTCAAAGTGCAAAATACCAGAATTATCCTTTAACTTTAACTAGGAGATGAAAATTGACTAAGGAACGGTTCTTCTGCAATGGCTTTTTTCCTAAACAAGATCCTAAACTCGTTACTATGGTTCGTAACTATGGTTACCAGACAGTTAAGATAGGATTTTCAAGTTAATAGGAAATTTCTGTAATACAGCCCCTAGTTTCTAAAACCCTGAACATTCCTGGCTCAGCCTATGCCTGCATTAACAGGATAGAATGTGTTGCACCTTGGATAATGATTTTGTTTTCACATCTGTGCATATTCAGTATCTGTTGGCGTTGAATGATTATTACAAGCATTTTGAAGTGGTCTGGAGGCACGTACGGTCTTCAAATTATGTAATAACCCCGTTTCCTTGGTCTGCAGCTAAGAACTAGCCTATTTTCCACACTATTCCTTGTGGGATTTTCATAGGCATACAGTATCTCATAGTTCAACTTGCCATTTAATCACGTTTGCACAATAAAGTGTTGTAGGCCTATACAGTATTGTGTCCCAGGCAGCCCACGCTGCTTCAGAGCAGCCTACTGAGCATGAAAACTGGAATATTCCCATATCAAACCCTCTTTTCGCGACCTGTTGTAACCAGAATATTGACCTTATTCCAAGAAGCCTATGCTGTGCATGTAAAGCTTTTGTAGGTCTGTGACTGTAGGGCTGTACTGTTGTTGTCTGTGAAGATAATATTTCAATCTAATGTGATTCCTCAACCCCTGATATGAAGGACATTTTTTTAAGTTATGACAAGAATTTCTTACATATAGCTCCTTTAAAGGAATTCAAAATGATTTATCATGAAAGGCAAAATTTCTACATGTTGCCCCTTACAGAGTCACAGACTTAAATGTACGTGCACACTAAGTTTGCAGAGGTTTAGGGTTGAGTTCATTGAGCTCCCCAGCTTCGGAACTCATTCACTTACACAACATGAGTAAGGTAAGTCAGTGAGAACTTAGCTAGGTCATTGAAACTAGGCCGTTGTCTTTTTGCAGATTTACAGATTCTGTTCTGTTTTTATTCACATTTACTGTCCCAGTGTTTTTTGGAATTGGGGTTGTATCTTTTGTTGTAAAAATTAGAGATGCACCAATCCAACATTTAGTTCTGATACTGATTCCAATAATAAGGTTTTGCATAGTCGATATCCCAATTTAATTAAGAGATGGGCATCATCTTCAGCTTTTATTTCCCTACTCGCCTAACTGGGCATTATTTGCCAGGATAAAACAGAACAAAATAACACATAAATATAATAAATTGTTATCTGGAATATATTTAAAAATAAACAAGGGTGTGCCAGTGTCATTACATTGTATTTGATGTTGGTTGCCAAAGGACTAATTATGTTTAATTTGATATGTTTTATTCACACTGAACTGAAATGCTCCCCGCACTTTTCTATGCTGCTGAATACTGTACCTCCACCCCACTGTGAACTTAAATTACAACAATTAGTGCTGTTACAAGTTTACCTCAGGGCATCTTGTTGTCTGTTGTTTGTCACATTTTATGTCTATCTATAATGTGTGTTCGCTAAATGTAGCCTAAGTATACACTGAATTTAACCTGTCTCAAATGTCTTCATATATCTTAAATGTAGCACCATGCCATGGATTATAGGAGAGATGTGTCTAGGAATATGCAATTTTTGTTATCCTTTTGGTGAGTAACCTTATTACCACCAAGCAGACTCAACATGAACTAAGGTCAGGAATCCAGGTTAAATATTTGCAGGTTCATTAAAACTTACAGTAAATTATGTTGACTTTGTGATTTTATTAATAGCATTTAATAGCTGTATAAAATCTGAGTCTTTCTCACAACGGTGTCAGCTTCTTACATAACTCTATTTTGTAATTGTGTTCTTTGTTTCTTTTTAATGTCCAGAAAAGAGTGTATCTTCAGAAATCTTGCAATCACTAGCTAAGGAATTAAACAAGTCTAAAACCAGAGCACTCCAAGACCTTCGACGGGATGTTCACTGTGGCTTTTTTATCAACCCTGATGACTCGATAGACATGGAAAGAGCTGTTGATCATGCAGTAATCTTATTTAGTAGAGAACTCGAAGAAACCATCAGTCAGCTTTGTAAGAAATGAGGGATTGAAAGGAGTCCTTTGTGGAGAGGTGTCATGATTTGTTGAAATCATTGAGATGAAACATTTCATGAATCAGACATTGTTTTGGTCATTTTTCACATTTTTCATGTTGAGGAAATGTTGTGCTGTATTCAGTGTGACTACACTGTAATAAAGCTAGGTATAAATTTACATCTCCATTGTATTACACTCCTCTGTGCAATTGCATTTTAAAAGACTTTGTTCTTACTTTGTTAAAAGAGTTCGTTCTGTACACATACATTTTCATGTGGGTCAATAAGTTTTATTCATTGTGGTTTATATCCAAATAGGCAAATTTCCATAACACAGCAGTGCTTTTGGCAGGCAGTGCATCCACTGAGATGCTCTGCTATGGACACACTCCCCACTTAATGGGATCCCTGGCTAGTAAGACATGTTGGCCTTATAATCTTATAATCTTTTACTTGTAAACTGCCATTGTTGTAAAAAGTGGCATTACCTGGTTGAGTTAATAAAGGTCCAAGCTGTTGCTACACACAGACAGCCAGGTGATGTCACTTTTTACCCAGAAAGCGTTGAGATGTAAACAAAATGGCACCTTAGAAGCTCTGCAAAGTTCTAAAAAGGAAGCATTTTGAGTGCTTTTAAATCCTGTTAAATACATATGAAACCAGTGTCAGTCTCATGAGGCCAACATGTCTTACCACAGGTAAAACAGCGATGTTAACTAGTTCCAATGACTGTTTAGCTTTTGTTTTTTAGGTTTTACTTTCTCTTGTGCGTTGTTGTGATTTTGGTGTCTTAATATCTTTGAGAGTACATTGTAGCCCTGTTCAACCTTACAAAGATGACCAGTTCTTGATTAAAGTTGTCTTCTAGAATCACTTTCTTGTAAGGCATTGGTCACATCAAAACATGCCTCTCATGAACACAGTAAACTCAACATAAGAGTATGTTGAGTTCATTGCATTAAGATCATTGTCATTACATAGAGAACATTGTGAACAAAGTATAGTAAAAGTTATGTTTCTGAAGACAGCATATTATCTTCCCTGCAGCTTCCTTTTGCGGCCATCTTGAAGGAGTTAGAACTCTGTGTTGTTCTGTATCCTATGTGCAATCCAATGCATAATACTATGTATGATGCATTGCTGAATGTAATGTGTGGTGTGCAAAGAAGTTATGAGAGTGGAGAAGATAAAATGGAGAATGGATAACATTTGCCTTGCTGCATTCTTACTTACTACTTTATGAGTACAGTTTACCTGGACTTTTATTGTTATTTCTTCAAGATGGCAGCGAGAGGAAGCTGCAGAACAGGTAATGTACTGTTACAAAACTGTGTGCGCCAACAATGTTTCCTATGCTCAAGTTCATGTGTGAAGACCCTGATAATACAGTGTATGAAGTTTAATGTGATGTCAAGTCTTCTAAGGGTTTTAAAATAGCACTGTGAGCGTGTCTCCCCAAGTGCCCGGGACTCACCCATTGAAAGCCATTGGGGTAAAAATGCGAAGAGTGGTCAAACTGTAAGGAAGCAATCAACCTAATTTTCTCTTTGCATGAATGTGAATACAGTTGAAGTTCACCGGTGTTACACTTTGAGTGTCAAAAATGAACTTGTCCTTTAATGGTCATATCAATGCTTTGAACAGTTCTGAGGAACATGTTGAAAAATCTGGGGCCAGATTTACACTTAAGTAACACATCAAGTCAGGTTCATAATCCAGTCAATCAACCCATGCCAGCCTTGCTGTATGAGTTTCCCAGGTCTTGTCAGTAACCCTGATAGAGGCTGGTGGTCCACCGGCCCAAGCTTGTTAGTTTACTGGCAGATCACCAGTGGGCTGCCACTATTTTGCCATGTAGTATTTCTTTCATGTGTTGCTTTTGGGGACATACATATGGCAAAATAGCAACGGCTCACCAGGGGACCACCAGAGAACCAAGGAGCAAAAACACCGGCGGACCCCCAGCTTATAGTTTACTACAGCATTTACTATAGTATAGATTACTATATTTCAATTAATTAAATTCAATTATATTCATGTAGCGCCTTTTACAATAGTATTGTAATATGGCACTTTTGGGTGGAGAGCAGCCAAGAGCAAAAGGGGTGAGGAAAAATGGCCTTGTGGTGGTTGGTCTAACCTGTACCACAGTATACTATAGGCCTTATAGTGTGGAATTTACTGTAGTTGTTTAAGTCTCTACACAATCTATACTATAATAATAAATACTAGTATACTATAGTAAGACACTTCTCATAGTTCTATACTGTAGTAAATACTTTGTAGTGGGTTATACAGATGGACGCCATGCCTCACAGCTAGGGGCGACAACAGAGGCAGTTCTTTCCAAAAACCATGAGGAATGATGAATTACTGCGCACCATCCCTAACTATGGGGAGCAGTAAAGAGGATCGAGTCCAAGTACTATTGGATAAATGAAATCAGCATGTCCATAAAGTTTGTTCTAGGAAATGATCCAAAATACAATTAATAAGATATAAAAACAAACTGCAAATTTAATAATGATTAAAAACTTTGCATTCCAGATATTATACCCTAGTAGCCCTAAATCAAAGTGAATCCATTACGTCTTAACCACTTGAAATACTCTGTGTGTTTATAGAAGAACATGGTAAGCTCAATGCTATTGCTAATTACCTCTACACTATTTGCTGATCATTTAATTTAGGTCCACATTATATCACATCATAGGCTACATCTGCTACACAAACAATTTTGCAGTTCAATTATTGGCCTAGGCACTATGGGGAAATGAATACAGCAGGGCTGTCTTGTTTGCCCAGGAGGCAAACAGCACAAAGCAGTAATCTAAAATCAGTATTTTTGTGTCATACAATTATTACTGCCAGGTCTGCATCAGATATGGCCTCAACCACGCCCCCTCACTCTGCTTCACAAACCCACAACTCCTTAATTAGCTCGTCACCTCGTTCACAGCCACTTCCTGTATTAATGAGTATTAATTGATTTCACCTGGTCTCCACAATATTTAAGCAGCACTCCCGGGTCTCTTGTTGTCTGGCCTTATCAATCCTCCCCTGGATCAGTTCTGAATCAGCCGTGTTGTTCTTCGTCTCCCGCGAAGTCTTTGTGCCTTGTGCTCTTCGTCCCTGGACTCTCTTATTTTGGTATTGTTCAATCCCTTGTTGCACCGTATGCTTTAGTTTGTACTTTGCTCACTTATGTTACCTTCTTGTGTTTTAGTTCTTCCTTAATCTTCTGAGCGTTATAGTTAGACCTTCCACCCTCAGCTATCTTTAGCTGACGTTGACCTGATTTGCATTTTTGTTTGGCTTATTTGAAAATAAAACCCCCTGTTGGCAAAAAGTCTAGTTGTGTTTAGTCTGTGCCTGACAATTATCCCATCCTAGCTTTTTTTAGATCAACTTGAGTAAGTGGCCCATAAATTATGCACACTTGTTGCACTCACCCGGGTGGTGATGGTAAGTATCACTATCCAAATTAATAAGTGTTGATTGAAAAACAGTGGGAAACAGGTGGTGTTAACACTATGTTAGTTGAAATAGCCTATTTAACAGCATTATCTTTGTGTTGAAGCACTGAAAGACTTTACAAACACTACGGTAAGCTCCATGCTAACATTACTATGAGTGATGCCTATACATTTAGTGCAGCAGTAAAGCCCCACTTCACAAGAATTTATCATTTTGTGATAAATTAATCAAATTTGGCAGCTCCTAAATAAGGGATTCTGGTAACACTTTGGATTAGGGTACACATATTCTCCATTAACTAGCAGCTTATTACCATGCATTATTCTACCTGATCTTATTCTACACATAATAGACCATTAATTAGAACTTCTTCAATATAAACTCCTAGCTACTGCTTTTTCATTGTAAGTAAACTAGTTGTACTATATGAATTGTGATCTCAATATGCTTTGCTCAGTAAGGGGCTTATAAGGTAGTACAACAGGAACACTTATTCTCAATCAAAAACATGTAATTAGGACTTATTTGGACACTATTAGGCACTTGTAATTTGAGTTTTGTTCTGATGAAAATGCCATCTTTTCTAAATATTACTGAAGGAGAATAACTGTTCCTGTTGCACTACTGCCTAATACTGTCCAAATAACTCTTTGATTGAGAATAATTGTTCCTGAGAATAAGTGTTCCTGTTCCTCCCGTGAAGTTAATTGCAGTCCACTCGGGGAGTCAGCCAGTTGGAGGCAGGGATGATACTCAGCAGAGATTATTGTGGTGTATGTGAGCAGACGAAACCAATGAGCTAGGCCAGTTTAGGTGATTCACACTTCACAGATCATGTGTGTTATATGTGCATATAAGTAAGGAAAGAGAGAGTTGTACGCCATGATACATGAAAGGTCTGTGACAGCACTAGGTTATAGCAACAAGAGGACAGAGGGAGCAAATGAGTTAGGCCAGTCTCACTTCACCGATCATATGTGTCGTATATATATATGTGTGTGTGTGTGTTTGACTGTGTGTGAGTTTTACGGCATGACATGTGAGAGGTTTGTGGCAGCACTAGGCTATAGCAGTATAACTAAGGTATGGTGCATGGCCCATTAGGCCCATGACCCAACACTACTGGAGATTGGACGCCATGCCTCACAGCTAGGGGCGACAACAGAGGCAGTTCTTTCCAAAAACCATGAGGAATGATGAATTACTGCGCACCATCCCTAACTATGGGGAGCAGTAAAGAGGATCGAGTCCAAGTACTATTGGATAAATGAAATCAGCATGTCCATAAAGTTTGTCACTAGAAAGAAGCAGGAAGTGCTCTAAAATTTGGAACAAAAACGCTTTAAAGAAAAGAAGGTGGTTTAATGACCATGAAATATAATTTTGTGAGGCTGAATTTGGGTTTTTTTTAGTAGTTACTTTGGAAATGTAATGAGATACAATTACAAGTTACACCATCCAAAAGGTAATAGTAGTGCAACTGTTTCAATTACTTCATCAGAGTAATGTAACTAATTACATTTAATTACTTTTGGAGTACTTTTCTACTTCTAATTCTATTTCAGAATTTCTCAATTTCTCAACTGTCAACCATTTTCTGTTTTTGGCAGGGTTAACTTTACAACATTACTAAACACTGACTGCTGGTTCAAATCCTATCTTACTGGATGGTTGTTCAATGTATCATGGCTAGGACAGACATTGGCACTTCACCAACTTGAGTACTCTTGAGTACTCCAAGAATCTGTGCTGGGGCCCCTTCTATTCGCCTTGTATATCACCTTGCTGGGCTCGATCACACACTCCAATGGCTTCTCTTATCACTGCTATGCTGACGATACCCAGCTCTATCTGTCCTTTCCGCCTGACAACTCCACAGTGTCAACATGGATCTCAGACTGTCTTTCTGACATATCTTCATGGATGAAAGGACATCACCTCCAGCTAAATCTCTCCAAAACTGAACTGCTGGTCCTCCCAGCCAAACAAGCCATACATCACAACATCAGCATCAAGATCAACTCCCTGTCTGTTTCTCCCACCAAGGTGAAACCTAGGTGTCATGATCGATGACCAGCTGACCTTTGCAGATCACGTTGCCTCTGTGGCTCAGTCGTGCCGTTTTTCCCTAAATAAGGAAGATCAGGCCGTACCTAAGCCAACACGCAACCCAGCTCCTGGAACAGACCCTGGTTATCTCGGCTTGACTACTGCAATGCCATGTCACACCTCTGTTCATTGAACTCCACTGGCTACCCTTAGCTGCTCGCATTAAATTCAAGGCACTTATGGTGGCCTACAGGGTGAATGATGGCTCTGCTCCCATCTACCTGAATACTCTCCTAAAGCCCTATGTCACCCGCCAAACACTTTGCTCCTCTAAGGAACGTTATCTAACACGGCCAACACCTTGCACAGGTTAATCCACTTGTGTTGTTCCACACTGGTGGAATGACCTTCCAAGTGCTACCAGATCAACTGATACCCTCTCCACCTTCAAGAAACTCTTGAAGATCCAGCTCTTCCAAGAATATCTCCTGGCTTGAATTTTGAGAATGCACTTAACCTCTTATACTTAATCTCTCTTTTATACTGCACTTTAATTACACTATTGCACTTTCAACTTAAAATAGTGCAGTTTTTATGTTAGCAATATGATATGATTTGCTATGGTGGTAGAGCATGATATGTACACGTAAGACAACAATGATAAGCACTAAAGCCAAGCAGCAGAATAGGGCAAATAGGGCTCAAAAATGATTGAAATTGTGATTGTGCATCAGACATGCATAAAAGATAACAACTTTGATTAGCATTGAAGCAGAAACACGATTCCCTGAATACATGGACAGGCTGGGGCAAAAATTCGGCCCTGGAATTTTGGCCTTGTCTGGTCCACCATAAGATCACATACATAATGCATGTGGCTGCATGCATGTGGCATGAGGCTGTAAATTCCGTGGACCACAACAAGCTACTGGATTTTAGACTTTGATTACAAAGCCTACACAAAGCCTGAGCATGTTTGATAACCATAAACACAATTGCCCAAGCCTGCAACACTACCAGACATTAAAGGGATATGCCACTATTTGGGGGAATACACCCATTTTTCACCTCAATTGAGTTTAACCTTTCTCCAGTTCATCCAGCTGTTCTCCAAGTCTGATAGCAGGACTCTAGCCTAGCATAGATCACTGAATGAGATTAGGCCTTTAGCATCTCTCCTATTAGCATCTTGCTCAAAAGTGATATTTTTCCTAATTAAAACTTGATAAGGCTGATATGACATGGAACTATATTCTCATTCTGGCATAATAATCAAGGAACTTGATGGCTTGCAATACTTGACTCATGGAGGGACTATTTTCGGATGTGGTAGCAAATTTCCTTGATTATGTTGATTGATGTTGATATGATGATTTTGGTGTTTTTTCTCAGCTTGACTTTTCTCCTGAAGTCACTGTTCACCTTAGAGTTGCGTTGTGTTTTCTTTCTGTAGAGATAGAAGGTTGGATGCTTCAGTTGCTTTCGATCAGGATAAATAATTTATTATAATGTCGGATTACAATTGTAAATTAGATTAAATAACAAATGAAATAACTGAAATAATTGAAATAAAAGGAGATGAAGTAAGAGAGGAAAACCGAACAAAGTCTAAAGACTATCTGACTAAGTTAGTTTTCTGTCTTGCCTGCGAGGTCAAGAGACAGTATGAACTCCAGTCAATGATGCAGCATAGCTCGTCTCGATCCTTCTCTCCGGGTGAAGGGGAAATGGGCTCTACATATACTCAAAAGTCTAATAGTAAATCTTAATCAGTGGAAAATAACTTGAATAGTTTCTAATTCAAGACGGAATTCCATATAAACACATGGTTCGGGGACTCAATATCTTCATTCTGGTAAACACCACAGCACCTAAACAGAAACATATATGCACATGCCTAGGCCTTGCACCTGCTCTGCACATGATATGCGATTACTGGTCAAGGCGACTTCTAGGGTCAATTTATCATAATCAATCATATAAATTTCTACAATTACTGCACCGGAATGAGAGTATAGTTCCATGTCATATTAGTAGGGCTGAAACTACTTAGTAACTGAAATTACAAGGGCTGAAATAACTGAAATAATTCAATTACAAACATTTTTAAATTTCTGTCAACAAAGTTCATTCTTTTAAAAAGTCTCTGCTATGATATCACACACGTTTCATAGCCTACTAATGTTACTAAGCTCTGGAGTATTGGAGCACTTTCAAAGATATAAAGCTGTGTGGTTTCTTTTTGATGTTGGAAAACCAAGCTCAGTTAGAAACTACACTGTAAAACAGACCTGGCCTAAGTAGCGTAAAAACTCAGCACTCAGCAACTCAGCAAACTCAGCAAAGATTCAGCACATTAACTGCAGTTCACCAAGCAGAGTTTCAAAGGTGTGTAAAAGTTGACACTAGCCAGTTTATGATTGCTAACTAATATGAACACTAATGCTCATAAGAGAGAATAGTATTTATGATTATTTGCAGCTATATGACTAAGCATGACGTTAAGCCATTAAGTGAACAAATGCACCAAGATCTCATGTCATCCATTCCTCATCTCTCCCTCCCACAAGCACACACACACACACACACACACACACACACACACTCCGTCTCCATCTTGCACATGAATATATTCTGTATTCTCAGATGATTTGTTGCAGGAGATATAACCCTCTTTCCTTTTTTAAAGCTGAAACTAATGACAAATGGCCTTTATTTCCGAAGTTGTGTTACATAGTTTTTAATTAGAAACCAGTAAATCAGAGGTTTTGAGCTTTGTTCCAGCAGTTGGAATATTGGCGTTGGAGTAAAGACCTTTATTGATCAAAAATGATCACCAATTGCAGGCCTTTCATCATAACACACTTGATATTGCTATTGCTATTTAAAAACACAACAGCAGGCCTTTCATCATAACACACTTGATATTGCTATTGCTATTTAAAAACACAACAGTATGTTTTATCTGATTACTCAATTAATCGATGAAACAATACATATCAGCCTAGAAAATTGCTGAGTTTCATTTTTTGTTGGTTTTAGTACACTGAACAAGAGAAGAGTCCATTTTTAATTAAGCAAAATATCAGAATTCTTAGTTTTAAGCAAGTCTAATCTGATTCAATGATCTATGCTAGACTAGAGTTAAAAGTCGGCTGGATGAACTGGAGAAAGGTAATACAATATAATATACGTATATTACAATAAAGTTGGAAATGGTAATTATGGACATGGTGTGAACCAGAATTATGAAAAATGGTAGAACATGAAAAAAATGCAACCATGAAAAAACTCATCACAATGGAGCAGGCTCTCACAATAAAGATAACCCAAGAGAATCGTTATGGACCTAATGATCCTGGTTAAATTTTACAGTATGTGCTATGCAGCATTATAAGAGATGCATATTCTGAGGAATTTTAGGTCTACAGCTTTTTTTGTATTCACATCCTGGTGAAATTATTTCGCAGGCATCTGGAGAGCCTAGATTTCTCACACTTTTGAAATTGTGTGAATGTGAATGACAGGATTTCAGTCACACTTATCAATCTCAACTGTCTCCATTCAGCTCTGCGCTCATGCTACTCCAAGAGAGGACAGTATGCAGTGCAATTTGGTAACCAATTGCATGTGCATGCGTTGCTGTTTAATTAACTCATCTCGACCAGCTAGCTTATCCACCATCTGTAGTATTTTGTACAGTGCCACTGAAGTGCAAAACACAACACAAATAAAAAAAATCACAACTGCAAATTAAAAATCACAACTAATCAAAGATTGCAACACAAGTGCATTAACTTCAATCAGAAAGGGTATGTCTTCTCTCAAAAGGAAATCTTTTCTAGCACTCTTTAACGTTTTATCCACTTGGATCCTCAACAAAGCATCCTTGCACATCACAGTCCTGATCATAGAATATATGCAGAACAACCAGTGTTGGCGATAACACATTACATACGAACACGTCAATGTAATTTTGTTTCATTTTGCAGGATGAAATAATGTAAGAAAACATCTCTGTTAGTTTCTGGCACCTCTATCAGAACATAACCGTGCCAGAACTGTGTCTGAATGATGTGCACATAGTAGAACTTGTGACAAAGTAGCACACATAGTTTATTAAATTGTTTTGTAGCCTACTGCAGAACTGCTATGTGAATGTGAGAGTGAATTGTGCATGGGAATTTTCATGTATGGTTATAGTTGGTGTGTGCGATATGGTTAATCAGAAGATCTGAAATGTCCATCTCTGCTGACATTGGGTGCACCGACTGCTCGCTGAGTATCGCTGCCAGTGGACGAACCTTCTTCCCATCAATAATCATTCGGGTCCCAGCGAAGTGGGATTTCTTTCCTTCTTTTTTTGGAGTGTTGATTAGTAGCCTGAGCTTCTTTTGCTGAGCTCTGTCAACCGCACTTAGTTCTTCTGTAAACTGTAGCTTGTTCTTCGATAGAAAAGCACAGCCCTTTCCTCACCTCCAACCCAGGTCTTGTGTCGTTCTGTTCGGATACTTGCAGTCTGCTACGTCCTACCAAATTATACCCATTGGGGCAAAATGCCATGTTTGTAGGGAGTCCCATGAATAATTAGCACCCCAACTGCTGTATATATAGACCAAAAGTACTGTTATCATCAATCATTTGTTCATTGAATCTATCAAGACATGGTACATTGCATATTTCCTGTTCAGAATCTGTAGTTGTGGGCGGGGCAGATTTAGCGAATTTGGGGGCCCAGGCTAATACAGGGAGTGAGCCCTCCACATTCTGTCTTTAAACATAAAAAAAGAACCATTCCTATATGGCACCTGTCACCATACAGCCTCCAAAACAGAACAGTAATACAGTGCACTGCCAATATAGAGAGTCCTGAAATGTAGCACTATTTAAACTATAGTCACATTTAATCCAATATTTTGGGATCAAACCATATACTTTAGTAACTTTAACCACCAAGCTGTTTCTGCCATATAGCAAAAGTTATACAGCGTAACACAAGCAAAGATATTGCAAGAAAATCCATTCATCTATTCATCATTGTCTTTTGGGAGCTGTGGAATATGTAAAACTACTCAAGATTCAAGACAGTTTCTATTACATCTCATTATACTAGTATAAAAGAGATAAATTCTTGTGTTTTTGCTCCTCAAAAATAAATAATAGATAAACAGTATGTTACATTTTGAAAGAGAGAGAAAGTTTGTGTGAGGGAAACAATGGAAAGTGTTGTAGTGAAAAGACTGACAGGCACAGGCTTAGACTGTCATTGTTTCAGTGTTCATAAGCCTTGTTGCTTGGTGGAAAAAAATATTCTGGAATCTGGTGGTCCAAGTCTTAAGACTACAAAATAGCTTTCCAGATGGTAGCTGAAACAGTCCATGAGTAGGATGGCTGGGGTCCTTACTGATTCTTTTGGCCTTCCTGATGCATTGCCATTTATACTAGTCCTGGATGGAGGCCAGATCACATCCACAGATGCTTTGTGCTGTGTGCATGACTGTGCAGTGCCTTTTGTTTGGTAGCAGAGCAACTTCCAAACCATGCAGTGATTTTTCTGGTCAGGATGCTCTCTGTGGTGCCTCTATAAAAGGTCTTCAGGATCTTTGTTCGTATACCAAACTTTCTTAGTCATCTGAGGAAGATACATTGCTGAGCATTTTAAACAATCTGGTCAGTGTGGCTATCCACTGGCAAATAAGATATGTGATGTTCACACCAAGGAACTTAAAGTTGATCATCCTTTCCACTGTAAAACCATTCATGGTAATTGGGTCCAATTGATCTCTTTTCTTCCTGAAGTTTACTATCAGTTAAATTTACTATTGTCAAGTTGTTGACTTCACTCATGTAGGCTGTCTCATCATTGTTGGTAATTAGGCCAATTACAGTGGTGTCATCAGCAAACTTAATGACCATATAAGCTGCACAGTCGTGAGTGTACAGGGAGTGTAGTTATACTCCTAGGACCGTAAAAGTACAAAATTAAACTAGACAACCAGGTGCATCTATTGGTGTCACCTGTATCTTACTTGTGAGAAAGTAGGGGTGTTAAATTGTACTTAAAATATTTCCCAATTTCAAGCGAAGGAAAACATCTTTCTCTGGAAGCCTTTGAGAACCACTAAGTAGCTCGGTGACAAAATGTCAGAAAAAAAATTAAACCTTAAACCTTTAGTGTAGCTGTAGACTAATGGTAAATCTGCCTTTTGGTTGTGGGATTAATTCATTTGTTAAGTACAAGAAGGTTCCTATTTGACGGGGGTGCTGGTAATCTCAGTTGTCACCACTTCCTTAGTGCAACTGATGCAGCCATGGAGGAGATAACATTGAAAAACAGTGAGGTTATACATGATACTAATAGTAACTTTTGAAACACCTAGTATGCTTTTACCCTATTTCCAAAATTACATAAATTGCGCCAAATTAGTTTATTATGTAGATTCAGTTGGTAAGGTTTTGCAGCAGTGTTTGTCAATGCAGGATTCAAGTACCACTGGGGGTACTTGGACCAATCTAGGGTATACTAAATAAATTGTGTTTGGGTAGCTCTCACTATCATAAAGATTAAGTATGTGTAGGCTTACAATATCTTACATTTGAAAGAGTTGATCATCAGAAACACTTCTGTATGATTCTGTTGCTTTATGTTTTATTCTCATTTTGTAATAGCATATATATTTTGTTGATTCTGTACCTAGACATTGGAGTCAATGGGTGCCTGCCACCATAATGGCAACAGCCACCCCCTACTGAAAAGGTGTGAACTTTCCATGGATGTCTGATGTGTGGAAATAGGTGATCTCCTTGGTCCCTATCCTCTGAATATCAGACAATTAAATTAGCATACCAAGAGTAGAGCCTTCCTGGGTCATTAACCAAATGGCTGATCTCCAGGTAGGCCAGGGTTCATCTAACTTTGTATGTTAGTATGCTATGGCTTGCCCTCCTTTGCCTTGACACTGAGGTTGTGCTAAAATGGCTGCCATGTATACATTTTGGCCTGGCTCTTTCTTAATGGTGATGTAGAGGTGGAATGACTTGTCATGATCTGGTAGAGCCAGTGTTGGGGCCTGTTGCATTTCCCTTTTAATCTCCTCAAATGCCATTTCTCACAATGCTTGAAGCCTTGTGGCATTCTAGTTTTTCCTTCATACTGGAATGCAAAGACCCTACTGACTGGTACAATTCGGATGGTAAAAATGCTTGGGATGTTGGTAAGCACATCCGTGGAGTAATTTTCTATAACGGCATTTATTGGTCTCACATCCTGGACCGTTTGCGGCCCGTGTTCCTTCCATTCATTGGATTTCCAACTCTGAAACAAAAATCAGGAATCCCCAAAAAAATTTGAACAAGAAATGCAATTTGTTGAAAAATACTTAAAAAACTATATTTTGTTCTTTGCAGTTGTTAACCATTTTTTCAGTGGATCAATCGCAGAAGTAGCCTAGACCATGGAGTTTGATTTGAGATGCAAATAAGTTTTGGCCTGATATAGCCTAATTTATAGGTAGAAGTTTTTGTGCCCAATAAATTACAACATCCACTGTGCTGACATTACACATACCATGGTGTGAGCTGCTCTTTGATTAAATTAATAAATGGATGTGATTAGACTACTTGGACACCGGGTGCAAGTAGAAGTAGAAGTGTGTGTATTCCTGGGGGTCTTGTGATGACGAACCTCAACTGCAAGGGGTTACAACCTCAAAGATGCCATTGTGACAAGTGAAGGGATAGCTCGATCTGGAAGTTTAAGGCTCTTGCCTATGCCTAGGAGGCGGTTCTACTGCGATCCTACTGTCAGTGGGATTTGGTGATGTTAAACCTGAAGCAGTTATTTAGAACATCATCTTAGTTAACATTAACATTCGAGGGCTGTTTATGTCTGCAGTTTAAATCTACTGGATTTGCTGACCTTACCATCCCTATGTCTCCTTCACCTTGTGACCACACCTCTTCTGGTACCTGGGCCAGAATTCTTTGACTCTTGTCTCATCACTTCTGGGTTCTTCTTGAAGAGACATAATTTTCTTGTTTCTTTTCTTGATTTCTTTTCACAATGTTTCCCCTGACAGAGTGGGCAACATTGTCTACCAGGTACCATACCAGTGGTAGAAATTCATGTTCATGCCCCCCTGGACTGCATGTCCTGTGGCCTGGTTCCATAGTGTCTATCCTACACCATTCACACCCATCTTGTACACAGGAGCATGGGGTTGGACACCGCACTAGCTTTCGCTTTGAACTACACAGAGACTCTTGTTCCTTCTTGTCAACGATATGTGTTCGATTAGCATATCTTTTCTAGTCAGGGTCCAGCTCATTAAAAGTTCTGTGTCTTTGTTATCCCAGCATTGATATCCCGATCCTCCAAACAGTCCATATATATAGGGATTCCTGTAGGGACAGTTTTTCACATAGTTGTTCCTCCCTTTATTCCCATTTTCATCGATTTCCACAACTTCAGGGACTCGCCAATGGACACTCGATAACTCTTTACATGTAACTTTGCACATTTAATTCCCTTTTCCTCTGTTTTTTTCCCAGTAAATATTCCTCTCCTTCTTCCACAGTTGTCCACCTTGCTTGTCTTACTCTTAGCATCACTGGTCCCATGTCCCTTGCTCGAAACCCTATCCCGTCTCAGAGGGTTATGTGTGGGACAGTGCCAGGTATCTCTTACTGGTGCCTCAATTTTTCCCTGTGTCATTTCTAAAGTGCACATCTGCTGCCACTCCTTCAGGAGCCATGATTACTCTAGTGGGTATCTAGTTTCTGTACACATCTCTCCATGCCATTCTTGCTCCTTTTCTTTGTCTGTTTTTTTTGTCAAACTTCATTGTGCAATGAGGTGGGCATCTGGGTTTCCTCCAGGCTGAGTGTAATTTTCTTGCCAAGACCCTTTCAAGGGTCACTATTATTTCTTCAACATCTGGTTACAGCTTGCCTAAACAATATGCCTGTCTAGGTCTTCTTGTCTGCTTTTTGACAGCCATCAGGACATCTGCCTCACTAATCCCAGTATGGATATTCCCAATGGTGAACACTCTATTTGTAATCTTAGTCTACACAGGGCATCTCTTCCTAGTAAATTAATTGAGGTATGTTCTGGGTCTGTGTACTTTTTTGTTCATTCATTATTATCATTATTTGGAAGCAAGATCAAATTTCATAAAGAGCGCCAGTTTGATTATTCACACAACAGAAAAGGTGTCACTGAATATTCTCAACATATTATTGCTTTTTTCTATTTTAATTTGCCTGTTTTTTAATTTGTCACGGCTCAAGACTACCATTGCCTGAAAAGATGCAGTTTTCAAAGGGTCCCTGCTCTCAAAGTACCAGTAGACCTACATGGGCAGAATTTGTGCATTTACTCATTTGCGCTCTCTTGCACTGTTGCTTGATGAGTTCAATGTTTCATTTTTGGGGGTGAGGGTGAAAATGTAATCTGATCTGGGGCTGTTTTAGTGCAGAATGCTGCAGTCAGGTTAGAGGCACATGTTACAGTCCTTGTGAGAATTCTTGGTCAGTGATGTGCCTACCCTGCTGTTCATCTCAGATTACAACTGCTCAATTTTATGACTCTAAAGAGCAAAGTAAACATCTTCCTGTGCATCACTCAGGCCATATCGCCATACAAGCTAAGTTGGGGTTTTCCCCAGTTGGACTCCTCAAAGCCCAAAATATCCTAATGTCTCTACTTAGATCCAAAATGCAGGAAATTATATTTTGTTTTTATTCATTTGTCTTTAATACTTAATACTCTAATATTTTCTATTTCATCCATAAAATAGGCAAAATACAAGGTTCTACTCTATTCAAATTGATACAACGGAACGATTACAGGGTTGAGCTGCATTTCTCCTGAAAAGCTGATGGTCATGAGGAATTTTCCTTTTGACCTAGGGAGGTGTTGGTCTTTTGGTTAGATAAAGATAATTAGAACCTGCAGCAATGATTCACTATGGTTCACATGGAGATCTGTTACCCCCAACTGACCTCCTTATGCCTGAGGCCCTTGAATGGGGCAAGGCTGCACTTGTCCTTGTTGTGGCATCTGTTGGGTCATCTGAGGCTGCTGTTGTTGTCCTGATGGAGGCTGTACTACTGTTGCCTATACAGCAGTTTTCCTGGAAGTCCTGTATCTGTATTTGCACCAGTTTATGATGAGCCTCTGTGCTCTGTTGGTCCTTCTCCTCCTTGTCTTGTCAATGTTTTGTGGCAAAGTAAGACACTGCTTGTCTAAATTCATCCTTGGTCATAATGCCAAGTCTCCACTCTCCTTCTAGGATGGTCTTAACTAGTTTTGGTAGTGTTCATAACAGCCTGTCTAAATTGCACTCAAATTGCATTGTTCTTTTCTGGATCCTGTTCCATTCTTTCTCTCCACAGTTTAGCTGCCTTTCCACAGTTTAGCTGCCTTTCCACAAATGCTTTCCACAAAGGATTCTCATCATCTTTCAGTTTGTCTACACTTATTATACTTGGGCTATATTGGTTGGGGTAAGTTTGTCTCAGTGCCCTCCTTATTTGCATTGAAGGGTGACAAAACCACACTTGGGTCATCTATTATGTTTCCCAGGCCCTCCCTGCTCAGGGCCGACTCTGCCTCTGACTTGCCTAAAATCTTGCTGAGCACATATTTTAGGGCCAGGGTCTTTCCCACTGCCTCCTCCTTGAACCTTGTTATCTAGAGTCCTGCTTATTCCTGTAGGATTGGAAGCCTCTGTATCAAGCACTCAACATCAGTGCCCAGGGTTGATAATAGGCAGTGCTGCCTTTCACAATCGGTGGGGCCATGATGGGGGTATCCTCATCAGAGTTGGGCTCTTCCATTGTCTTTCCTTCTGTCTTTTTTCTGCTTCCCTTTCCTCTTTCTTCAGCCCTTTCTTGGTTTCACTCAGGTTATACTTGACTCCATTATCTCATTCAGGCCTTTCTGCATTTATCAGTACATTTCACTCAATCCATTCTCCACTCCTTTTTCACCTTATTGATGCGCCACAGGCCCCTAGCGATTAATGCTGGCAATTGCTTTATTGAAGCATTGTCCAGCAGCTGAAGTGCATTTTCTCCATTATCTGCACACTCCTTTCTCCTTGTCTGATGTGTTTTTAGTCCTAGGAATGACTTCTGTGTCACTGAGTGCTTCAGCCGTCTCCTCATCTTCCTCTTCTTCCTCCTGAGTGTTCCCTAACTTCTCTCTTCTGGTTATAATCATCTTCATCTTCTTCGTCCTCATCATAGTCGTCATCTTTCTCATTCATGGACTGATTTAACTGGCTCCTTTGCATCAAATGAGTCTCCTCCTTGGTAGCCTCCACCAGCTCATCTGTCTGCTTCAGCTATCTCCTTTATCTTTTATCAGTTAGCCTTATGCCCTTATGCCCACTTGTTTCTTCAGCCTTTTCTGCCTCACCTACCTTGGCTTCTGTCTGCATCTTCCTTTGTAGGGCTGGCATTTCTTCCTGTCCCCTCGATAACTGGACCGCCTCTTTGCCTTCCCTTTTCATAGACAGATTTTTGATCCGTGCCATACCCTGCATTGGCCAAAACTGCATTTTCTTTCAAGAGTGGGAGTCCTTGATCCATTATGGTGATTCTCTTCTCTAACCTCTCTATTGTAGCTTTTATTCCATCTCCCAGGGATAATAAATGTGGTTGGGTAGGCCATGTGCTGGCTGGTCCTCTCAGTGTGGTACTCTCGCTCTTCTTGTTCTCATTGGATCCGTTCCTCCTTTCCTCTTTTTTGCTCTTCTTTATCCAGAGCTTCCATTTCTGCCAGGTCCCCCTGTATCCCATATTGTCTCCCTGTCTTGCCTCTCCTTTTGACATTTCCACCCTCCTCTTCCCATGTTCCCTTTTGCGCTGCAATTTTCCTTGGCTGCCCATGGGTTTCCTTCATCCTCTCATCTCCTTGGTTATTTAGGTGTCATGCTGTCATCTGATCTCTTTTTAGCCTCTGGATGTGCTCCTCAAATTCCAGGTGCCCTCTGGTTTCTGCAATTGACATCAAACACTTTTTCTCTTTAGGCCTTTGGCTGAGTTCCTCGACTGCAGATCCATCTACAGTCACTACGTCTGGGTTCAAGGTTTTTGGGGGATTCACAGCCTTCCAAAAGTTTCGTTCTCCACCCATCTTCAGTCTTCCTGTTGACATGTCATAATCCTTTCTGGGTTACTGGTCCTCCAATTCCTTGTACTATTTCAGTTGATGTTGGGTTTTTCTTTCTTATGTCTCTTCATCATCCTGATTGTCCGTTTCTTGCCTCAATCTTCTCAGGCTGTCCTGGCTCTTGGTGCCCTCTTCCATTCTTCCTCTCCTTTCTTGGTTTGAATCTTGTTTTCTCTGCCAGCTCCTGTCATTGAGGCTTCTAGTTTGCCTCGATTTTGACCTTGCTAACTAATACTGACAGTCTTGTGTCTGGTCCAGTTCTTGTCTGGATCCCCTGATCAGTGGCTCTTGTTCTTCTCCTGAGTCACTTTCCTGAGGCTCTTCCTCTTCACTGTTTTCTGACTCTTTCACACATCTTTCCTTGAGGTTCACTAAGCTTGGATGCTTGTCCTGTCTTAGGGGTTGCATTTCATATCCCCCATAAGACCCAGGGGTTGTGCATGGTAGCTCAATCCATGTAGCAAGTCCTCCATCTCCTCTTGTTTGGCTTTCACCAGTTCTTCTCCTGCTTCTGCTTGTCCCTTGTGGTGCATGCCCTCTATTTCCATGGCTACCTTTACCAAATCTTCCTGTGGCCCATGAATCTGTAGCACCCCCAAGTCAAGTCAAGTCAAGTCAAGTAGGGATTTATTGTCGTTTCAGCCATATACACAGTACATAGTGAGACGAGACGTTTCACCGGGAACAATTGGTGATACACATAACTGTTAAAACACAGTATGGACAAGACAGATATGTAATAGTGCCTACATACACTATTGCGGAACTACACAGATTCACTCACCTACTCACACCCGCACACCACACACACAACTACACACGCACACGTGCACACTGTTGTACACATATGTACACATATGTACATACATTACAACACAGTTGTAAACGATTTGCAGGTCAAAATACAGGTGACCTAAAACAAACACGCTAGACAGGGCATGGCTTTTTGGAGAGCACTGTGGCTAGTGGTGTGATTTGTAAAATGAAGACTGTTCAATATAAATATAATGCACCTGCTGCCCAATGCTCATCATAGGACACATCAGTTCTGTCTTGGGTAGGACAGGATGTAATCCTTCTGTCTTGGCATACGGTGGGGGTCTGTCTTCTTCATCTTGGCAATCCGTTTCTCCAAGTTCAGTTGGGAGATCTGGTGCTGTTGCTTCCTTTTCACTGGCCTTCTCACTTTCTTCCCTTTCTTTTATTCTTGCTATTTTCCCAAACTCCCTTAATACTTCCGGCTCCATTTCCCTTTTTTTCTCACCTCTCTTCTGATATTTCTCTTTATCACCTCCTCCACCAGAGTTAACTGACATTGTAGAGACCTGTTTTGTGTTTCTTCTCTTGTTGTTTTGTTCTATTTTATTTTACTTCTTTTATTCAATACCTATTAACTGTATTTTCATTATGGGATGTGTAAACTGTCATTTCCCAGGCTAGAGTCTCCTGTATTTGATTCCCCTTGTATTTCTCATATTAATATTGTGATTAGTCCCACTATGAAAATTACACCAGCAATTACCCACCCTGCAATTAAGCAGTTAAACCTTAAAACCTTTGCAGTTGGTCTACCAACTATTCAGCCTACTTCTTTTCATATTAGTTCTTATTTATTTCTTAGAGTTCATTGAGGTATTCACCTACAACATAGTTACTTTTTCGTAAAGAATGAAAGAAGGCAGCGATTACTGACTTGGACACGTCTCACTTTCTTTGTTTAGTTGGTTTGGTTTTGGTTTTAGTTATTAAATATATTTTGGTTAAGAACCCAACCTCTCACCTCCCTCTTTTGTTGTGACCTCCGTCCCTAACCATCGATAACATGGGAGCTCATCTAAATAACATTTTTCATCGTTTTGCAGTTGTTTGTGTTTGCTCCCTTTAAGTTAATATGCTTTGTCATTTGTTTCTCACTTGCCTTGCCACACTTAGTTGCAGGATGGCAGAGTAATTCTGAAGTCCAGAGGAAGTGAATCATTTGGTGCATGTAGTATGTAGCATTTTTGTGGGACAAGTTGCATGTTTTTTTTCCTTTTTGTAGGGAGAGAATCGTGTTGGGATTGCCTGCATCCCAAGTCTGCAGAGTTGCAGGACGTCAGGTAATCCTGTGTGTATTCATCATTGGGGCGCCGGTTGGTGCAAAACTTGATTGGTACCTGCTCAGGTGCAGGTCAGCAAGTGTGATTTGGTTTGGCTGTTTTACTTTTGGTTCTCATATATTTGGTACCATTTTGTTAATGCAAGATTTATATATTTGCATTGCTGGCCTGATTGACATGCATTCACACTTCTTTAATCGGAGGAGAGAGGTTGGTGATTTAATTTTGGTTTTTGAATCACATCATTTTGTGAGCAAATGACCATTTAGTTTTGCCATATTTGGGGTCACAACCTTAGAATTTGTGTCCATTGCTTAGTCTATTTTGTTTACCACCATAATCATTGTCATGTTTTCCTTGTCTGGGCTATAACAAAATACCAATTTAGTTTAGTTAAAAAAGGGGATGCATGTGGATCCTACCTTGCTCACTGACCATACTGTATTGTAAGTATATGAGTCTACAGTTGCCATTACAACGTTGCCTGGAAGTCATTGTTAGGGTTAACAATGCACACATTTACTAATAGACCAACAATGCACACATTTACTAATACACATTTAACTCTCCAACATTATGCCAGCAGTAAGAGCTTCACATACACAGCACATAACTTCAAAAACATAGTTGGTTAATGTTCACCACTCTATGGAGAATTAACTCGTAATTTCATTTCTCTTTAAAAAAAATGCCATGCACAGTGGAAATGAGTTGTCAACTGATTTTTCTGGACGAGGGCGACACAAAAACGCCAATTACCGTTATATGTGTAACATGGTTCTCTGCAGAAAATCAAAATTTAGACAACTTACAACTTCCGCATTGGAAATATATTCTCACAGCCAACAAGCCATCTTAAATTTGCTATATTTTGAAGGTGTTACCCTATTTTGTGATGAGTGCAGTGCATTGTATTGCATTCCAATGCCCTTTCTGACGGTAAGCCTTGCATTTTAGGAGTTAAGTTCAAAGTTCACGTAAATGTTAACGAACAACCTACTGACCGGTCGGCATATGTATTACTTAAGTGTGCATGTGCGTGAGCTCCATTCTTAACTGGTTCTCTGCGCCATGCTCTCGACCGGCTATGCGTGCTCCAGATGACATACCCGCCTCGGAAAATTACAATGAGAACTCCAGTCCAACAGATGGCAATATAGTTTGTTAATGTCTTATTGCAAAACAATCAGTTGCAAAACAAACAGTCTCGTCATGGCGCTCCCCCTGAGTAGGATTTATGGCAAGGTAATGTCACAGTTGTTTTGAGTTTTAGATATATTTGAAGAATGTACTGATTGTACTTTTGATGTATTGTTTGCAATTCCATCGCAGTCATGTTATCCATATAGCCACGCAACATTTGCCTGTGCTTCCACTCTGTCCTCAGACGAACGCTGGATGTTTTACGCTTTAAAAGTAAACTTTTAAATCGTTGTATGGGCTCATCAATTCTTACCTTCCATTGCCTGTACCTGTTGCAGTTTTACACAGCACAGTTATCCCAGTTGATATCCTATTGCCTTCTTATCCGCGTTCATTTGGAGTTGTGTACCATAGGGGACGTTTGCGAAGGAGGACAGTGACTTTGCTCGAGTGTCGGACTTTTGAGGCATTTGTCCGCCTTGTAAAAGCTTCACGTTATAGCAAACAGTGTTCGTCGCAATCTAGTTTTTATAGCTTCTGGCGAATGTTACAATTACAGCTAGCTACGGTTGCGGATATGGATGCATCCGAAATTTCCTCCATTTCCTTCTACATGTAGTCCGTTTTTCTTGAAGTGACGACATGGGCTAAAAACATCAGCATTTTCTCACTCGCATTTAATTCAATTCAGTTTTATTTATACAGCGCCTTTTACAATAGTATTGTCTCGTGGCGCTTCACAGAAGGAGCACCCAAGAGCAACAGGGGCAAGGAAAAACTCCCTTATGTTCAGTTAATCTAGGAAGAAACCTTGGGCAGATCCACGACTCAAGGGGCTAACCCAACTGCCAGGGGTCATGGAGAAAAAATTACAATCAGTAGTAACCATGACAGACTATAAGTTGCCTATGGTTTTAGCTAAGGTTCATAATAATTCATAATAGAGTATTATCCCACTTTTACAATACATGGTAGTCAGTCTATAGGTGGTTATCAGGAATTATGGCTGGACAATGTAGCAGCGGCCAGGCATAGTGACAAACTCAAAGGAATGAGATGGGTCATGGGGGTAACAGTAAGGGTCCATTTGACAGCGCCATTGTGAGGGGGGGTCAATCACAAAGCCTCAGGAAGGGGAGTCGCAGGAGGGGTGTACGGTAACAGAAGGCTCTTCCTCCTATCGTAGATTTTGATATTCTTGGGATTACAAGGTGACCAGCATTTTGGGATCTTAGGGTTCTAGGAGGGTGGTAAAGGACAAGTAAGTCTTTAATATATAACATTTACAATATTGATAGTCTAAATGATGGCGATAAATGACGAGGAAATCCTGTCGCTGCTGCCCTACATCACCCAATCATACTGATTTCACGATATTCATTATTCATTCACGATATACCTTTTTTAAAAATATTTGCTGGGTCCAACATTTCAAGCATAACTGATATACCGTATTGCGATATGTTCTTCATATAACTTTTAACAATTTTATTGATCAGAGGACAGAGGCACAAGTTGTATTTCCTCCCCAAATAATTGTAAAATAATACAATTTTTGGATGTTAATGTTTTGAGCCCAATAATATTGCGGTCAACCCTCTAATATCAACCTCCAAGATAAGTCAAAGGTCAAACTTATGCAGGTCAGTCATGACTAATGAAAAGCAGAATACAACAAAATCAATTAAAATGTGTTCAGTTCAAATAATTAAATATTTTACAATGTATTACTAGTGGTGGTTTCAGAACTCACCATTGAGTTCTGAAACTGTTGTGTTGATAACCTTGGCTGGTCTTCTGCTGTAAATGGACTGCATTTACATAGCGCTTTTCTACTCCTACAAGCACTCAATGTGCTTTACAGTGTATGCCTCACATTCACTCATTCACACACATGCAAAGGTGAATTACCTCCTTACCATAACTCACTTTTAAAAGTGAAGCACAGTCATCAACATATGCTCACAGAGTTTTATCTTCCCAGAAACCCCTCAAATAAAATGAAATAATTCTTTGCACCTGCAAAATAGAACACATTGCACGAAATTAGACCAGCTTGACAATTTTAAGTCTTTGATGGATGACATGCCTGTTGTACAGTGTTCTTGTTTTAATTGATTTGATGTGACTTTTTCTTTTTAATTTTGTTTCTTATGGGGATTGAGGATCAGAGTGGCTAGTGGTGTTAAACGTAGCGCACACAGCCCTGATGTCAAACATCTGATATTGTCAGGGCTGTCTTTTAGTGTTTTTGGGCCAAATTTGAGAGGTTTGGAAAGTGCGGCCGACATTGGAAGACGTCTGCCGGCTATTTTGCGGCCAATTAAACATGTTAAATCGTAAAGGAGCTAGCAGACATCAGTAATGGGGATGACATAATGTTAACAAATAATGTCATTGCATTATTGCCTTGTCTTGGCTTATTCTATTCTGCAGGCACATTCAGAAACAGCTACAAGTCTATTTGGGTGCAATGCATTGAGAATGTGTCCAGTTACACAGATTTTTCACCTCCACAGGTGTAGGCCTAGGCTACTCTATGCCACGCAAATGAAGGGTCCACGAGTGCATTATGTAGGCAAAGTAGTGTGCAATACCCTTATGTTATCCAAGGAGAATCATCACAGTCTAAAATCAATGCAGCGCAAGAGGGGGACTGAAAGTTTTGTCTTGATAACTGATAATTGTCTTGATAATTGATAACTTGACTGATAACTAGATAACTGACATGACTTATGTCCACCCTTTCTTGTGAGGCTATACGGCGCAATGTATCCAGCAATGTTGGTTATGCTTATTTTTTTTTTATTAGCGTATTATTATTTTAAATCTCCCCTGTGATGTATCCTAGGCTAAGTGAAATGTCTGTGAGTACATTTAAATCCTTTATACTGGAGGAAAATGTCCCATGGATTCAGACATTTAGTTTAATCAGCTGGGAACAATGTGTTGACAGTGATAAAGCAAGCTTCTTTGCTTAAGATCTTGTTTGAGCTTAGATTGAAGCTGGATGCTTTTGTGTCACATCAGATGCATGACAGTTGGCAACAGCTGCTACTGACCAAATGTTATCAGAGACAGTGATTAGAGATGTATTGTTTACAGCTACATAGTGGATTTTGGAAAGATGAACTTTACTACTGCCAGCCAGCTAGAGGTATTTTTGCACAGGCACAGAAGACAATTCATTGTCAAATGGCGGCGAAGCGCAAAATTTCTAGTTAATACAGGAATCTCAAGGAGGCCATAGCGGTCAGTTGGTTCGTGGTCGTCGTTTTCTGAAGTCTTTTTTGGTGTACACTGACATTTACCCACCACAGTAAACTTTACCCACATTTGGTGGTAGTTGGGTGTTAATGTCAAGGCCTTTCAATCGCACATCTCACTCAACAACTCTCAACAAGGCTCACTCTCAATTCACTCTCATTTTTGACTAAACTAAGCGAACATTTTAGAACCCTAAACAATAGCCACAAATGTAATAACCCAACAAACCATACCACAATGAAAAGGACAGTACAGACTCAATAAAGGTTCTATAAATCAGTGTCATCATTTTGGTACATACATTAAAAGTGTTGCTGAAAAAGACGCTGCTGAACCTTTATGAATAGCCTCAGAATTAACTTGGAAGGGGGACTTCCACGCTGTGGGGGTGAGACACGTTCTACAGAGCTCCCAGATCGTCTCTTGGTCTTAAATACTCATTTTGTGAGACCATACATTTGTAAGAACGTGTAATGTGCTTCATGTCACTGTTGAAATGAGTGGAAAATCGAAACCGCAACAAGCTTCGTCAACAAGGCAAGCTAGTCTGGCTAGCAAAGTTTCACTTATGGCGGAGGACAAGACAAGTGGCAAGATTGAAGATGTGGTATCCATGCCTCAACTGGTTGCTGAATTAGCGAAGTAGAGGTCTGTTCTAAAAGAGGACATTTCGTCTTTTTTTGTCGAATTTGCGAATTGTGAACATTCCAGAGGGCAGCGAGAATGGCAGAGATCCTGTTAAATTCATGGAAGAGCTACTTATGAAATGTATCGGGCCGAATGTTTTCTCTCAGCCACCCGAACTGGAGAGAGCTCATCGATCTATAGCTCCTAAACCAGCGCATGGGAAGCCTGCCAGAGCATTTGTGGTGTCCTTTTGGAGATTTCAACAGAAAGAAGCGGCGTTATGTTGGGCAAGAAACCATGAGGTTAAATTTCACGACGCCAATCTTCGGTTCTATCCCGACTTGAGTGCTACTTTGGCGAAAAAACGCAAGGCTTTCAGCAGAGTTAAACAAGCGTTGTATGAGAAGGGAGTGAAGTTCCACCTGATGTATCCAGCCCGCCTGAGAGTGACTCTGGAGGATGAGATGTTCACCTTTGAATCACCAGACGAAGCGCAGAAATTCTACGACAGGCGCATTCAGTCCACAGACTGAAGAGGGGTGATGGACTTAATGCAGAGTTAGTGGATCCATCCTTGGATGCATGTTAACTAGGTACTTTGCAGTTTAATTTAAATGACAGACTGTAGTTTGTATGCCATTTTTTCTACTGATGCAAACTGATAGATGTTGGAACGTTTGTAGATAACATCTAGTTGTTAAATGTTGTTCATCGGTAAGTCATCTTTAGCGAGCCTGCAGTTTATCCCATTTTGGGATTTAGACATAGGCAGTTCATGCGCTATGGATTTTGTGTTGTTATGTTCTTGTCATGTGGGGGGAGGGGGTTTAAGGGTATAGGGAAGTGCGTCAAGGGTTTTCACTGTTTTCATTCTGTGCCAGTTTTGTTAAATACATGTAATCTGCTAGTCTTAAATTTGGTATGACCAATAGTACGCTTAATCAAGACTTAGGTGATGCTGTTAAATTTATAAGCTGGAAAATGTGAAATTGCTTTTTTGCAAGACACTCATTTATTGGAGAAAGTTCCTTTCAGCCCATCAAAAGTAATAGAGGACTCACAAGGGCGTTTTGTTATTGTAGTAGATCTTTATATTTTAAGCTTGTCATAATGGGAATGTATATGCTCCCAATTGGGGTGATGAGAGATTTAAAGAAAGAGTGACAGCATCTATACCAAGTCTCAATTCACATCATCTAATTTTTAAAGTAGATCTGAATTGTACAATTACTCCTTCTTTAGATCGTTCCAATCCAAAATCTAATGCTCCCTCAAAAATGGCAAAGCGACTGTCAGTGTTTATGGATCAGGTAGGATGTACTGATCCATGGCGTTTCTATTTTCCTTTGAGTAGGACTTATTCTTATTTTTCTCATGTTCATCATACCTATAGCAGAATTGATTATTTCTTCATTGATGGAGCATTGCTGTCTTTCATCTATTATTGAGTCTGATCATGCCCCAGTACTTTTAGACCCATCTTTAACACACAAAAAGTACATTCCAAGTCTAATCTCCAAGTACATTCCTTGGAGATTAGACACTTCCTTATTAAAAGATGAGGGATTTTGCCAAATAATCTCATCAGCCATTGATGAGTTTTTGGAATTTAATAGAAGTAATGATGTATCTATTTTATGGGAGACACTTAAAGTGGTTATTAGGGGTAGAATTATCTCTTATAAATCCATGCTAAATAAAAGCAGATGTTTAGAGCTAGAAAGATTAATTAAAGCTATACAGTTTTCAGCTTCCCCATGTCCAAATCTTTATAAAGAAAAAGTGGAACTTCAAGTTTAGTATGAATTATTGGCATCAGAGAAAATTGAAAGGATGTTGTTAAAATCACGGGGCATTATGTATGAACATGGTGAAAAGTCGGGCCATCTTTTAGCCCACCACTTAAAAAGTAGATCATCAGAACAACATGTATTATGAAAAAAAATGGGGAACTTACAGTTGATCCTATCGAAATGAATTGTACTTTCCAGGCATTCTATTCAAATATGTATTCTTCTGAGGCTTAAAGACAATACTCTTATGGATCATTTTTTTAGTAATTTGAATATGCTCAAAATTCATGCGGTGAGCAGTGCAGAATCAGAGTTCCCCATCTCATCCGCTGAAATTGAGAATGCCATTAGGGCAATACAAACTGGAAAAGCACCAGGCCCTGATGGGTATCTAGTGGAATTTTTAAAGAAATTCTCTGAACAACTAATTCCACTCTTACAGGAAATGTTTGCAGAATCAAAAGCTAATGGTACAGTGGCTGAAGTGGTTATTTCCTTAAACGCTGAAAAAGCGTTTGATAGGGTAAAGTGGAGTTTTTTGTTTGAGTAAGTTTGGTTTTGGCCCCAATTTTAGATCATGGATTGAGCTTTTTTCCCTTGACAAGGGGAACACGTCAAGGATCGCCAATCAGTCCACTTAAGATACTGAACCCCAAATTGCTCCCGGTGGCAGGTTGGCACCTTGCATGGCAGCCTCCACCACCGGTGTATGAGTGCATGTGTGTGAATGGGTGAATGTGAGGCATACAATGTAAAGCGCTTTGAGTACTCGTAGGAGTAGAAAAGCACTATATAAATGCAGTCCATTTACCATTTACTTTTGTTTGCGTTGATTGTTGAGGCTCTTTCAACTGCACTTAAGTCCAAGCCAGAAATATGTGGAATTCACAGAGGAGGGTTGACCCATAAGTTATCTTTGTATGCTGATGACTTGTTGTTGTACATATCTGACCCTACACATTGCATTCCCCATGTTTTGAATATATTGCAAACATTTAGTGTTTTTCCGGATATAAATTGAACCTAACTAAAAGTGAATGCTTTCCTGTAAATGCATTAGCTAGGTCTCTGCAGGTCTCAGATTTCCCATTTTGTATGTCCAGAGATGGGTTTAAGTATTTAGGAATTAATTTGACTCAAACCTTCCCGGAGCTATACCACAAGAATCTTACTCCATTAGTTGATAGGTTAAAGTCTGATTTTCGGAGATGGAATGTCATAAAAAAAAGTCTTTTTTTCAGTCTGTTAAGGGGCTTATAACATCCTTTATTTGGGAGGGTAAAGCTCCCAGAATTCTACTGGGCAGCAAACTGTCAGAAAATACTTTATTGGTGTCAGTCATCAGATATAGTTTGGTGTAAAGCTGAGAATAATTAATGTCTTTCAACTCCACTTCCAGCTTTTCTGGAGGATATATTGAAAGTTTCTTCTAATTTCATTTAGAGAGTCCAGCGACAGTTTTTACGGTGTCTGGTACCCAGTAATAACTAAGAAAATCTTCAGACCCTTCCAGAGTTTCCTTGACAGACAAAGCACCAATAAATAAATAAATAAATGGGTAGACTATGTACTATCTACTGGACTATGTATATATTTTTGTTTATTTGTTTTATGGCACTAGTTTGCTTTTGTAATGTTGGAATATGTATATTTTTTATATATCTACCTGGTACAACTGGACTATGCATCTTTTTTGTTTGTTTGGTTTTTTATTATTATTTATTTATTTGTATATAAGGGTTACAAGTGTACTTTCTGGTGTAATTTGGTTGACTGGTAACATGCTAAGACGCACAAAGGTTCGGAGGGGAGGGGGGGGTGAGGGTGGGATGGGAGGTTTATTGTGGAAATGTAAGTGGCATAAGAAAAATAATTGTATTTTATTTAAGCATGTAATGTTGTTGCTTTGATCAATAAAAAGATAATTAAAAAAAAAGAATTAGCTTGGAAGTTTAACCTATAGTCCAGCATAGTACCCAGATACTTATAATTGCCTACCAGCTCCACCTCAGGTCCCTCTCACTTTTGCCTTAGAAATAGAAGCCGACCTCCTAAAGTCAATCATCATCTTGTTAGTTTTTTACACATTCAGTTCAAGACAAGAATCCTTACACCATGTCACAAAGTTATCCACTACTGGGTCATGATCAAGGCTGATAACAAGTCATCGTCAAACTTAATAATTTGGCAGTTCTCAAACTTGCTTCTGCAGCTGTTTGTGCACACAATATAGAGGAGAAGGAAAATAACACACCCTTGGGATGAACCATTGGAGGAATGTAGGTTGTCTGAAAGGACACCATTGACTCTTACACACTGTGTTCTCTCATAAAATGTAAATTCCGCATAATGGTGTTAAAATCAAGCTTTTCATTCATCCAGGTCATGGTAGTCAAAGTGTTAAGTGTGTGCGTAGGTGTGTGTGTGTGGAGGGCTTTCCCCTGTTGTCTCCAATTTGCTCAGATGATATGTTCATGGAGATATTTTTCTGCCATGCTGGTAGATACTAGGCTACTGCACAAGACAGTTTTTCACCTGGACAAGAAATATTGTCATTTTTAGTATCACAATATCTTGTCACACCCCAAGTATGAAGGAGAATGTGTATCCAAACAAATATGCAACAACAAAAACTAAACTGTAGAGAAAATATTAATATGTATCCGTATTGTCCACATACTTAATCTTAACCATTTTATATGTATAATTTTCAATGTGTGTCAGTGTGAGTGTGTACCACTAAATATGTTGATGTGACATGGTTCATCTTCCAGCTAAAAACATGTGTATTTGCCTGTGTATGTGACACTGTGTGTGTGTGTGAGAGAGAGAGGCAGCATTTAGACAAACGCTTCTTTCAACTCCTAAAATGTGAGAAGTGTAAAGCACTGTGTAAAAACATGTACACAACGCCGTGTACATCTTGTCATTGACTTTAATTGCATTATGCCTTAGTTGCATCAAGAGTTAATCCACCCCCCTGGAGTGAATTAAATGTATATTCACATTAGGGGACTGATGCAAATTTGCAATTTAGATGGAAATCCAGCTACTGACTTCAGCCTCATTTAGAAATCAGCACGTTCAGTCCATAGTCGTTGCATAGAGTGCATACATGGGATTATTTGTGTATCATGTGTATGATGAGAGTAGTGAGGAGACGGTTACCTTAACCTCCACACAAGGACAGATCTGTAAAGGCAGAAGTGCCGCTCTATGATGATGGGCTTGAATGGGATGATGATCGCTGTAGTTCTCACTTTCTTCCACTCCCACTTCACTGTGCCTGAAACTTTTGAATATTTTGAAATTGACAATACTTTTCAATTCAGTCTCCATGAAATGTTTCATGATATCAGATAATAGACAACTCTATCTGTCATTCTCAACTGACGATCCCATATTCTAAGCATGAACATCAGATTGTCTCTGACATCTGCATGGATGAAAGAACATCACGTCTGACTAAACATCTCCAAGGCTTAAATGGTGGCCTTCTCAGTCTAGCAAACCATACATCAGTGCCATGTAGGCATTGAGACCACCTGTGGTCCGTATGCTCTTAAATCCATTTTTTACAGTTCAATTTCTGGCTTATATGTCTAGAATGGGTTGCCATTGGCAAAAGTAACTACTCTTGTAACTTGTAACTTGCAGCAAAATATTTTTTACTCCTCATACTAGTGGGCTGAGTCACTTGGCTCATCTGAATTCATAAAACCTCTTAAGCCATTCCTGCCACACACAACATCTGCATCAAAACTGATTCATCTCTTTTACCCTCTTCCTCTACTAAATATGAATTTGGTTGCTTTATTGGAAATATGGCAGGCACTACCAGTGGTGGCAATTGATAGAATTTTATCTATCAATGCCATTGTTGATTCTGCTTAACGGTCCAATTCCTTACTGTGTAGATTGTGTTCTGCACTTGTTTTCAGTATCAGCATATTGACCTTTAATATAGCCTGTATTACTAAGGAGACCATAACAGCTTATTAGTATGAGGAAAGCCATGTAGAACTGCTATCTATTTCAATTTTGTATTCAGAAAGACCCATTGACTGTGGTCTGAAAAAAATGGCGATTTTGATAAGAGGAATTGAGATTGTCAGAGGGATGCAATTTAAGCATTCAATTCTCATTTCTACTTGATTCCCGGTTCTCGATTCCCACCCCAAGGCACTACCAGCCTAATCGATGGATGTATGTTGTATGTATGTCCCATGCATACTTGTAAGAAACAGCACACGTTGGCTACTCTAAGCACAGAACAAGTATGCGTCCATCTGTTTGCAAGATATTGTACTGCAAACAAGATACCCCATGAGGTGTACTTTAATATGTTTGTAGCACATTTAAGGTATCTTAAAGTGAAACACCAGCATTGATGCTCTTTTTCATCATGTGCACGTCAAACTTTTGTTCAAAAACAAAATTACATTGGTAGCTGGCTTTTTAAGTTTGACTGCCATTTCCGGGTGCAGTCATTCAATGGGTTTCAATGAGCATTGTCTGTACCACTTGGCCAGAGTTCAGACACATTAAATTGATCGCTGGGTTGGTGGTAAATTCAGTTGGTAGAGGTGCTAGGCCTACACTTTTCAAGCTATTTTGTGAAAACTGCAATTTTGGTACACAACTGGATATTATTGTAGTGTTTCAACATGGCAGATTTCATGCAATTCACATGTTCTTGTCCCAAAAGATTTCAGATGCAAAACCCTCAAGTCCAATTTCAAAACTATGCAAATACTACGTTGTTTCTATAATAATTTAGTAAATAATAAAGTTGATCAAAATGGTGAAGTTGATCAAAATTATGTAAATATATTTCTGTAAATTCATTGCAAATGGACTTCTTGGAAAATGGAATTCTTCAGATATTGGCAACTGAAAGTTCAAAAAACAGGAAAGAAAAGGAAAAAAATTGCATTGTTTTATTTTTGCACCATTAAATTAGGTACAATAAAAGACACAGCATTCACATATCTAAAGGTAATGCATGTTTGAGGTGATAATAATGTGCTGTGGTCATGTCAGATTCCTAAATTGTAAATATTTTAGCATGGCAGTCCATTTACACTTCACTTCAAGTTTGGCAAATTGATATACAGGTATAATATGACCAAAAAACTACCAAACTACTTCATACATAAGTTAATTCTAAAGACACAATGGGAAATTCAACCAAGCAGTGGTATTATATTATTGCTTTGGTAGTCTCTAATCTCTGAACTATTCTTACAGTTCTGCAGGCACCTGTCCAGACCATGGAGCGTATTCCATTTGGGTAGTCGAAACCGGTCTTCGCAATCTTCATTTGAACTGTCTACTGAAAATGTGACTAGGCCTGAGATCATGTGCCCTCCACTGCAGACCTTCTCTGAGGAAGAGTCTATGATGAAGGAAGCAGGTAAGTTCAGTCCATCCAGGCTTTGTGAAAATGTATAATATGCATGCTTTGGCTTGAACGTTAGTGAGCAGAGAAAGTAATTGCTAAATTATAAATTGTAGATTTGAATTGAAGTCAAATATGAGTGGAACACCAATACGGAAACATTGTTTTTTTAAGATGCCTGAATTACACTGTTTTAAGATAAGAGGTAAATTATCATTTGGCAATTTCTGTATTAATAAAGTAATGATGATGCTGTAGTTCACTTAGTTTGGAATTAGTTATACACACTTCAAATATTCCAATGGTACCCTCAGCCATTTTCTGTCTGTAGTTCACTTAGTAGGCTTCAACTACACAGTTGATACATTTCTTTGCCTTTCAGTAGGCAAAACATATTTATGTGATGGGCTATCACAGGCATTATTACACCTGGATATTGCAAGTATATCCAGTTACAATAGAGTTGCAAAGGTGCGGAAAATTCCCAATAAATTTTCAGTAAATTCCATAGAAACTTTAGATCAGGAACTTTGGAAATATTCCAGAATGGAAACTTTCCTTGGGAATTATGGGAATGTATGGGAATTAACAGGAATTTATGAGAATTAACTGGACATTTTGGATAATTTAAAGACACTGTGTCAAAACATTTATTATCTACAAACATTTATTATTTGATTGAACAATTAATTATTTCCTTGAACTACAAAAATGCGGTTGCTAAGAGGTGAACTATGATTTTTGACTAACCCAGAATAAGAGCTCTGCACAGACTTGGCATGTCACACTTTCATCAAATAGCAAAACAGATGGCAGAGACAATACTTAAAATTATAAATGACTCACTCATAGCAGGACATGTCCCAAAACCTTTCAAGACATCTGTTTTTAACCATCTATTAAAAAACCTAACCTTGACTGAAATTATGATGAATGTATAAATACCAGTACAGTTGAATTTTCTACAGGGCTAGGAAACACTCTTGAAAACATGCCAAATTGGGAAGAAAATAAATTTGAATAGACTGAATGTAATTGCAGATAAGTTTTCAAAAAAGTATTCATGGGCAGACAGTTGCACCACATGTAATCTTGATGATTTACTTAGCAAAAAATTCCAGCGCACAGCTTGCGCTGACTCAATGGCACCACAAGCTAACTTTTGCTTTCGTTACTTACTTGCTTACAGTACACTTTAGTTTGTGTTACCTGCAGGTTCACTATTTGGTCTATGTTGTTCCAAATTCTTTAATTCCTATGAATCATCACTCCACATGGGTCTTATTGGGAAGGACTGCCTTTGCTGTTGCCTTAAGCTGTGGGGTATGCTGGCCGCTAACCATCCTTTCAGTGCAGTGATGTTGAGTTGCCATGCACCATGCACTTTAGTTATGCCCTGACTTCCCTGTCACCTACTTTTCCCCAGTGAATTCCAAACCAAATTTGCAGGAGGCCAATGCCAGGACCAACTTTCGTTCCCAGAGGCCCTGCGACTTACCGCTTCTCACAATGACACTTGTCAAAATGGACTCCACTTGTTACTACCCACTTGATTGATCTCACCCATGACTTTAAGATTATGTCTAGCTGCTACTATGCTGTCCAGCCAGAACTTTAGACAACCACCTATGACCTGACTACCATATAATGTTGTGGGACAATATTTTGGAATTATCATAATGCTCAGCCAAAGCCATGGACAAATTGTAGCCTATCACGTAGGGTAACTGCTGACTGTACATTTTCTGCATGACCTCTGGCAAGGTTTCTTCCTTTTTTGGTTCCTAACTGCTGGGAATTTAGTGACTGAGTGCAGAGACCAACTATAAAACTTAACTTTTCCCATGCAATCTTGACTGAGAGGGTATGATATGCTAAGGTTGTGAGGAACGCTTGGTCTGAGTTAGCTCCTGGTTAGCAAAAATCAGTTCTCTTACCTCTTAGTAGGCAACAAGGGTCACAAACACCAAGCAGGAAAAGATGACAAAAATGTGTAGCCTAAAACATCTGCCTCTCAGACTTCTGTGTCACCTACAGTGTTTATACGTTTGTTGATTTTTCAGAAAGTGTGCAGTCTTATGTTAAATATCATAGAGGAATTTGTCATGGACACAGGGGCAAGGTTTTGTTGATGTCTTAATAAGGTCAATTTGGGGGTCTATGCACACTGCATGTAGGGGGTGTGGTTTCAATATCTCTGCAGTAAGTAGTGTGCTATGTGCCTGTGGTTGAAGAATAGAATTGTTTATTTTTTTATTTTTATCAAATCTGATTGTTTTAGCCAGGATACATTTTTACCCTCTATATCTAGGTCCTGAATCTTCAATTTCAAAAATTACTAGTTTATTCCTTTTAATTCACATAAATTCTGGTAAATTTCTTTAAATTCTTGGGAAAATGTCTTATTTTGAAAATTCCAGGATTTTTTTTCAGGGTAGCCTTTTTTTAGTTGCCTTGATTTCCTTAGTGAATGTGTTCCTGAGTCCTGTCTCCTTTGCTGTATGCCTCCTCCTTCACCTGTCGTAGCTGGCTCAGGTTTACTGTGAACTATGGTTTATTGTGTTATTGTTAAAGTCTTTCTTGGCACACACACTCCTTCACAAAAACATATGTAGAATGTCAGTGTTCAGTTAAAACAGTCCTGCAGCTCCTCCTTTGCCTCATTTGTCCATTTCTTCACTGTTCTGATTGCAGACTTTGCAGATTTGATATTTTTTTTATTCTTGTTCTGAAGAACCAGCTCATCTATTTTGTTGGGTAGGGACTGAATGTTTGCCAAGTGCACTGCTGGGAGAGGCATATGATACCCCCACTGGCAAAGTCTTACCAGCACATCCTCTGATCAGAAGTTCCTGGAAACTTTCTGGATCAATAACGTTAGGTGAAGTTAGGTCTCTGTAGTTTGTTGCCTGATAGGAAACAGGTCCTCTCTGCTGAAAATAATCTGATTTACATGGCTAACTTTCCACGAAAATAAACAAAAACAACACAAATAAGACAGAGCGTTGTACCGAGGCTACCATCTGCAGCACCTTCTTGGTTCTTCTACTTTAGCACACTAGATGATGCCTCTGAAACAGAAGAAATGCCCACATTAAATCATAAATGGAACATTATCAAAATCATGTACCTGCCTGCATTTACATTGGCTTTGCATTCACGTGATTGGTTGATGAGTGACCGGTGTATGCAGGAGAGCAAGTGCCACGCTATGGTGCTGCATTGCTGTGTGAGCACCTTTTGATTGAGTGCCACCAGAGATGACAAGCTGCAAATGATACGGTAGCGAAATACACTGCAATATAGCAAAGAATATTTCTACTGTATTTATGATGACACGTTTGTCTAGATAGAGAGTAGACTAATTGAATTTGCTTATGAATGAAGTGTGTGGATATATTTTGACAGTGGTTTTGGTGTAGTTGTTGCATTTCTTGCAAGCTGCATATTTATTCCCTGATACTTTGAATACGTGACCTTGTATGTGCATTTCCAAAGATTAATGACGTGCTACATACCAACCGCTGCCTTGGGGTCTTATATGAATTTGTCTTGTGAGTGAGTGAGTTACTTCTAAACTGTCAAAGACTTAGGTGCTACTTTTAGTGCTAAATGCCAAGCTGGCCTATGAAAATTAGGTCAGAAAAGTGAAGAGGAGTGCAAGGAGAGACAAGAATACCACAGAATAAAGAGGCAGAGAAGACCACAGCTTTTGGGGAACTGGGACCATTATGTACAGTAAGATCACCAAATGACTCTGGGAATCACACAAGCCAAAGCACCCATATTAGGGACAAAGTGCTCAACCACTCTGGATCAGAACAACGTACCAACATCATAACAACAGACAACTTCTGGATATCAACACCAGCACCCCTGACCTTGCCGAGGTTAAAACCACCATCCTATCCCTAGGCAGGACCTGTGGCCTGGATGCTGTTTACACAGAGATGCTGAAGGCCAACATCTTAACATCAGCTTAAGTCCTTACTGACCACTTCCAAAACATAGAACAGTGGCACAATCCCTGAAGACTGGTCAAAGGTCTTATAGTCAAAATCCCAAAGAAAGGCAACACCAAAAATCATAACAAATGGCAAGGAATCAGCCTTTTGTCCATTCCAACAGGAATCCTCAACAGCATGGAGCCAGCTATTGACACCAGGCTCAGACAAGAACAAGCAGGCTTCAGGAAAGGAAGAAAATGCATGGACCTGATCTTGGCATTGCAAAACATCATAGAGCAGTGTGTACAATTGAATACACCCCCTGTACACACCTCAAGATACTTCAACACTACGGAATTCCACTCAAGATAGATCACAATCATAAAAACCTTCTATGAAAAGTTTGAATGTAGTGTCATTATGGGCAACACTCTTACTGAATGGTTTCTGCATAAACTCCAACCCCACAGCACCCATCCATGTGAATGTAGCTCCACTTGACTTTTACAGTAGAGTCCAAAAAGACATAAGAGCAAGGCTGGGAATAGCTAAAGTTGCCTTCTCCTGACTCCGTTCCATCTGCTGGCCTCAGACAATAGCCTCAAATCAAAGATGCTCCTGTAAATCCTGTAAAATCCTGAAAATCTGACACACCATAGATTGAGTAGAGAACCGACAACTAAGATTAAATGGAGCACAGGAAAATGAAACGGAAAGTAAATTTCTGTGCTGTATTCAGTCAGTGTTAGCTGTGGATTCACTATTAGGTCAGTGTATCAAATTTCTCATTCTTTCTCCTACTGACAGCACTTGGTGACCTTGAATAACAGGGCTATGGATTCATTCACACCAGATTTCTCCTTTACAGAGGGTTTGACATGTGTTAAGGATGGAGCAAGACCGGAACCCAAGAGCTGCTTTAAGACGGAGACCACCTGACACAAAGAAAACCTTGGGTCTTAGAACTGTGGAATGGGAGCTGTGTTGTGAAGAGAAGCACAACATGCTGTCAATTTGTGAAGATTCTCATTCATCCAGGTCCTGGTAGTCAAAAGTGCTAAGTTGTTGGCACTCCTCTCTTAAACCACCTGTCGTCTATGTCTGAAATGTGCACATCAGTGTCTTCAAAGTAGTGTTATTCTCCTTTAGATGTAGATGTACTGCTGAGTCCTGTCCTGATAACTTTGCCCTCTTGTGCTGGGCCATGCGTGAGGGGGTTGCTTCGTTTCACCAGGGTACAGTGTATACTCTTCACTAGGGCTGCGTATTGTTTGGATTTTATCGATACTGATACCAATACTGCGTATCGATCCCTTACTCCGTAGTAAAGAATGAGGACATGATAGATATAGGTCTCTCTCTCTCTCTCCCTCTCTCTCTCTCTCTCTCTCTCTCTGTATATGTATATGTATATATATATATACACACACACAGTATATAGCCTACAGTGTAATCATGAAATCACTATTACCATTCATGTCATATCAATAACATTACAAAACAAATCTTTCAGACAAGTTTACAGAATATAATGCTGCATGAATAGTGAATAGTGAAAATAATGGATACACTTCAGTCAGTTATTATAGGTACAGGAAACTGTTTCTCTTTCAAAATTCAATCAAGTATAATGGCTAGTGCAAGGCTAACATTGGAATATTTGGAAACCAGTAGGCTACCTCAGTCAACAAAATATAGGTAAAGAAATCTGTCAAAGTGACATCCACTTTAGTAAAAACATGGGACACCGTTTTACACCGGTAAAACTGACATTGAAATTGCACAGCGCATGTTGCCTAAACTAAATTAATAACACGTTACCTTCTTAAGGTTGTGTAGCTGAATTTAAGCAGTTTGATCTGATGCTAACCAAATTAAATGGCTAAAGGTAATCATATTGTATTATTTATTACAACAATCCTTGCGAGATTATTAGCCTATTTTTTTATGTACATGCAGATGAGTGTGGATCTGTTAAGAGACAGGTACAGTAATCAATGTTTTTTTGTTTTTTTTCCATCTGTCGATGAATTTGGAATTTTTCTAATGTTAACTTTAGTCTGCAAGATGTTTTAGTGTGCTACCGTGTCCCGATCTCTGCGTCTTTCAAAATCTGATTCAGACAATAAGAGGCATGTAATTGATTTGATCATGATCACTTCTCCTCTACACAAACAAGTGAAAGGGCTTGATATTGCAGATGCATTAGAATGACGCAATGACATAAAAATACCGATAGCAGCGCCATTTGTAGGGGAGCTTAATGATAAGTTGTTACCGACAAAGCACAAGCCATTATCAATATAATACTGGTCCTCAATACCCATACTTACTCATTGTCACATTGTTGCGGTTGTGTCTGAGTTTTGTCCTTGGGATGAACCAATAGCTGTCTGAGGGTGTTTCAGGCTTGAAATATACTGGGATGTTGTGTTTGCTGAAGATTCTCTTTAGTTTCCCTGGTAATCTTGCCATGTAGGGGAACACCCAGTGGATTCTTCTGTTGTTTTTCTGGTATTGGTTGGTGTTTTTGTTCCTTTCTTTGTACCATTCACATTAGCAGCTAGGCCTATCAACCTAAAGTTTTTATTGGATAAATTATTAGTTAATAGCCTATTATGGGTAGAATAAAGTCATGCAGAATAAGATTTTAATAAGTGATTTGTAATAACTAACAAATGGCTAGTGTGCCATCAATCTGCATGTTAATAAGTTAATAATGTTATAAAGTGGTACCATATTTTCTTGTATTTGTTTAACATGTAACATGTGTTATGACATGGTGTATGACTGATGCCTTTGTATACAACTTTAAAGAAAAACCTTTTCACTCACCCAGAAGGATATTTTCTTAAATTATGTACCTTCTAGGTGTGATGTAACATGAGTTGTGACACGTTGCACCCTCTCCCATAGTTGACTGTACATTGGTTATAGGAGAATCAGAGGTATGGCTTGTACATTTTAGTCTGAAACATTAAAGGAAAAGCCAAACCGAAAATATTTTCATTCCCCTCTCTACAGTCTCTTAAAGAATACCTTCTTGAAGTTATCTAACATTTGTTGTCCAACCTCCCATGTCCAACCTCCCTCCATACTTTGTCTCACCATGCACCATGCATAGGTGACACCTGTGTATGGCTGGAACATTTTCACCTCTGCCATTAAAAGTAGAGTAATTACAGGTAATAGCCTGATTAATAGTCTGAATTATATATTTTCTAAAAACATAGCCTTTAAATGTGAGATAATAGGAGCGTTCACCTTCCTGTTTTGTTGATATCTCTGTAGTCATTTACTTGGTTATAAGAAAGGTCATAGGCTGAATTCTGCCATTCTGTCCGACTTTGAACTTTCAGAATTCCTTTGATATAGTATGAACAGCTTTGAAATATGGTTTCTAGGAGAGATTTCCATATTCAGTGATGAGGGAGCCCAAAACATGCACTTAAAAATAGAAATAGGCTAACTGGTGCTGAGCTAGGCTAGGCTAAGGCTAGTTTGGTTTCTAGAGGTATTTCCTGCTGTAGAATTCAATTCAATTCAATTCAGTTTTATTTATACAGCGCCTTTTACAATAGTATTGTCTCGTGGCGCTTCACAGAAGGAGCACCCAAGAGCAACAGGGGCAAGGAAAAACTCCCTTATGTTCAGTTAATCTAGGAACAAACCTTGGGCAGATCCACAACTCAAGGGGCTAACCCAACTGCCAGGGGTCATGCAGAAAAATTACAATCAGTAGTAATCATGACAGACTATAAGCTGCCTATGGTTTTAGCTAAGGTTCATAATAGTTCATGATTGACATTCAAAGATGAGAAAGCCCAAAGAATGTACTTCAAAGTAGATACAGGCTAACTTGTACTAAGCTAGGCTAGGTTAACGCTAGGACTACGCTAATCTTTAATTCTTTAACAATTAACCTAGGTTTGCTTTATTCACTATAAGCGACATACTGGACTGGAAGTGAATTATGAATTGAATCATGCTAACCCTGATAACAAAGGCATGGATCTAGCCCAAATCCATTTTCTTTGTGTGGGAGAATTATGGGTTGGGTTCAGAAGAGTGAGGGAGACAGAGAGTACTGAGTTTGTGTGTGTGCTTGAGGAGAGGGTGGGGCATGCATGACCAAGAAAGCTCATTGGTTTCTGCAGGTCATGATTGGAGCTTTTTCTTCTTGCTATGTGAGATTCCCTCCAATATTGCAAAACAGTGACAGTCGTCGGTACATGGATCACAAGCCCAAAATGAGTGAACGTTTTGAAACCAAAGAGCTTGTTTCAGACTTTTTAAAAAGAAATTCAGACCTGTCATCTGCTTGCCAGTCCTCTCCAGTCATACAAATGGCTAGTGACCCGGCAACGGCTTCTACTCCTTTACAGACTGTTACCAGCAATGTTCTGGATCCTAGCTTTATTAGACGCCTTGCAGGAATTTCTAGTAACCTCTGAATGCCTACGACTCAGCTCTGTGTCCTCTGACTATAGTGTTATATATATTTTGAAAGAGCAATGAATCACAAGGCTCGTGTGTGTAAGTCAATTCAGCGACTTGTCAGTGTTAGAGAATTCTAAGAGGGCAAATCTTGTCACTTCTTCAAGGATGTTATGTTAAGGTAATATTCTTGTCAGATTGAGCTTTCACTTTAGAACTACTAAGAATTTTGCAAATGCCAAATTGATGCGTTCAGAAATCACAGTAAATTTCTGCATTGCCTCCAACACTCCCCCCACCTCAAAATAAATAATTTCTTTTCCATATTAGAAGCTGTTTTTAGACCCCTGTTTGTCATATAGCCAGGGCAGATGCTTGAAATGTAATTTCTGGAAAAAGAACAGCAATACAGAGAAATATCATGCAGCCATGTGTCTTTTGCACCCCAATTCTTCTCTGTGCAATAAAATAGGAATAAAATATACAAATGAATAAAACATTTTGTCAGTACAAACATGTTTGCAAATTGTAAAGTCAAACAGAATCTCACCATCATAATTTTTATATTACTGAATTCTAGACAACCTCCTCTATCCAAATGTGAAAGAATATTTGTTCTGGCTTGTTTCCAATAGTAATATATCTGTAAAAATGTAAAAGATTATAAGGCTGAAAATATTTTTTTGCTTGATTCTAAGGGTGATGTAAGCCACATGTAAGTAGTATCACATCAAAAACTGCCAATTTTGGATAGCCTATAATGTCCTGAAAAAATTAAGGTAAAACATGTGTAGCCTAAGGCTCAAAGGGTTAAGGTTATATTACAGTAAGAGATAGAAAATATCTGGCTGACTACATGGTTAGAGAAGCCAATTCCTCAGATACCAAATCAGTGTGATTTCGACTTAAACAGAAATGCATAAATATGCTTTTCCCCCCCATTCATTCTGGACAGAAACCTGCATCACATTTGTCTGTTGAATGCATATTTAAACTTCACATGTTCAGTAATTTTATTTAGAACTATGTCCAGATTGGGGGGGTGACAGTGACAGTGAATGAAACAGAGAGTAGCCACAATTACATCTATGGAGTTACAGCTGTTTTACATCACTGTTTCTGCCTGTCATTTTCATATACTCCATATACACACTATTTTGTTATTGCCACCAAACTCTCTGTGTGATTGCATGGTTTAAATAAAATTTCACAATATGGTGACACGAATACAGTTAACATCTTATTTTCCAATGTTTCTAGGCCTACAGGAAAAGGCAATCCTGAACTGGAGGCTGAGAAAGATTTGGAAACAATGTAAACAAATTGTTGTTGTTGTTCCTATGTTCACACAGTGAAGAAGTTTGCTCAAGAACAGATTTTACCATATGTGCCTGAAATGGATGAAAACTCCAAAATGGATGCGAAAGTCATCAGAGGTCTCTTTGAGCAAGGGGTTTGTGTTGTTAAATACTAGAATAAAATTATAGCAATCAAGTAAATCTGTTCTTGCTTTGTTGTTTACATGATTCTGTTTGTCTTTCTCAGTTGATGGGTATTGAAATAGACCCACAATATGGTGGAACTGGATCCAGCTTTTTTGCATCCATTTTGGTTATTGAAGAACTAGCAAAAGTAGACCCATCTGTTGCTGTTCTGTGTGACATCCAAAACACACTTATCAACACATTACTGTCCAAACTGGGGAACGAGGAACAAAAACAGAAGTATCTCACTCATCTCTCCACAGATATGGTAAGACTTAAAAATGTATTTTTCATTATATACACTGCAAAAACTGCTGTCTAACGTAGTGTCTATCCTAGAATTTATTAACCCTGTCGGCACAACATGCAAAGTGTGTGAGGAGTGAGTGAGAATTCACACCAATTCTTCTCTATTAGATTACTTGCTGAGTTAAAAAAAAAAACACATTTTAGATGTTAAATCCTTCCTCCCTTTTTTGTTATTGTATTTTATCCATCTAGGCTTGGTGATGCCTTAGTGGCATCACTTGCTCCTGTGCAATCACTAGCCAAAAATATGCTAGTTATGAAAATAGTGCCAAGATAAATGGAAATACTGCAGGCAGAAGACTGCTGCACAAAATTATGAACTTTAATGAGAATCTACTGTGCACTGTGTTGCAAAAATCAGCTGAGAGGACTTGTAAATAAATCTCTCTCTTTCTGTCTTTCTCTATGCATCGCTGTTGAAGTAACCATGGTAACAAATAGCGTTGCCACGTAGCGATATACCAAAGGGGGTAGGAATACACACAGATGCTGAAACACCTATGGACCTGGTTCCACCCAGAAGAGTCCCTGGAGCTGTGAGCATTTCACTGGCTGTCATTCATTTGAATGCCACGTTGATGTGAAGTGCCCATACCTTGATTTTGGCATTCCGGTACACAAGAGAAAACACAACAATGCATATCGGGCTCCATTATCTCCTGGGTTATGTTATTGCCATCTAAGAAACCTTTATCTGGGACGATGCTAAACATGCTAAAATGTTTAACAACGGAGAAAATTTGCTGTACTATCGTGATAGTGTTCAGTCAGACCATGGCAGCCCATGTATGTTTGCATCATATATACATAATGAAATAACTAAAATTTAAAATACTTATTTTATAAGAAGCACTTATGGATGATTGTATTTCATACAGTAGACAGTAAAAGATTTTTTGTTTGTGTCATATCTATCAGAATTTCTGCTGCTTTACGTACTAGCCAAGTTAGTGTGTTTGGGTTCGTCAGATCAAAGTGACCACACCGGCTGCGAGCGAGAGCAGTAGACACTGGACCCAATTTAAAACTGAAAATTTGGCATCAGTGCCTCCCACTTAAAATGACGTGATCCTCTGTCCACTTCTTTTACTCTCTATGAAAATACCCTGACATCAGCTTCTCATTCCTAATATCATCACAGATTCAATATGGACCTACGTGCAAACATGTAAAAAACAATAAAAAAAACAATTATATGACCTGTGAAATTAGCAAAAAGTGGCAATATTGGTCATGAGCACTGAATAAACCAGTCTTCATTACAATATAAGTTGAAACATTCATTCTTGTCTGAGATACTCTTTGAAATGTAATGTTAATAGTAATATTTAATTTCCCCATTTTTCTCCCCTTGTTTTCATGTTTCACGTAACTTTAGGACAGACTGTGATACTCTTTACAAATCCAGTCTTCTAACCTACAGGTGGGTAGCTTCTGTCTATCAGAGGCAGAGTCTGGAAGTGATGCATTCTCCCTCAGGACTTGTGCAGAAAAGCACAAAGACTATTACATAATCAATGGCTCAAAGATGTGGATCAGTAATGCAGAGCATGCTGGAGTGTTCCTAGTGATGGCCAACGTAGATCCTTCTGCTGTAAGTAGATGTTTGTCTACCGTACTTTCTTGGAAGTAGAAGCTGAATTACTTTCCTAAAATGAGAAAGGAGCTATCAATGAGAACTGGTTAACCATTGTCAGATCAGAGATTACCCCAACAACTTCCAAATTGTAATAGAGCCTGCTGTTCCATGCTGTCGAGTGGTTTCATTTATCATCAGATTTTTTTTTAAATTGCAGAGCTATAAGGGAATTACTTGTTTCATAGTGGACCGGGACACTGAGGGACTTCATATTGGCAAGAAAGAGAACAAGCTTGGTCTACGTGCTTCATCCACCTGCCCACTCAATTTTGATAATGTCAAGGTAGGTCTGCAACTACTTAGGCACTGTCAGCAGCAATGGTAAATGTAAAAGGGTTAAAAGGTTTTTTTGTTGGCTTTGGAGAGTTTCCTTGGAAATGGCTTACTGAGGCTGACTAGACCAGTGGTTCCCAAACTGGGAGACCTGGAGACTGGGGGGCGCTAGAGATTGCAGAGGGTGCACACAATTTTGTCTGTGCTGAGGTTGTGAGGTTACCAAAACTATATTTGTGCACATTAAATTAATAAAATCCCAATAACACACCTAATAGGATAATCAAAACTCCCAATTAAAACATCTATAGTTTTTACAACAGGTCCAGTCAAAGTATTTAGCAATTTCTAATTGGATGAAACACATTCTACAAGTCACTAGAACTGAGGATATGAAAGATATAACACTTGTGGTTGTGACGTTGTTCATGGATATCCTCATGGGTGTGGTTACTGTTATGTTTCTGTTATGTATGGTGACGCACAGAAGGACAGAAAATTGTATAGATACTTATATATCTTAATGCAACATTATCTTTCTGTTGTAATTGGTAGACCTATTCTGTTTGTCAAAAATGTAACTCTGTGTGTGTGTGTGAGAGAGAGAGAGAGAGAGAGAAAGAGAGATAGAGAGAGATACACCTGATGACATAAAAAGGAAGAAAATTGTCACTGGCTGTCATTCATTTGAATGCCATGTTAATGTGAATATATAGTGTGTGTGTGTGTGTGTGTGTGTGTGTGTGTGTGTGTGTGTGTGTATATATATATATATATATATATATATATATATATATATATATATATATATATATATATATATATATATAAAACAAGGAGAATAACAACAAGAACCTACAACTGCTGTTTGTAAGTTTGTAATTAGTCACTTTATTCTTTTAGTGTGTGTATGAAAGTAAGAGTTGGGGCGCCTGAGTTGTCCTGGACACAGGCAAGGGGGGCTTCAAGAAAAAAGGTTGGGAACCACTGGACTAGAGATCTTGCTATGCTTTTTAAATACGACTGTTGCCCTCCAGCCTGTAATGAAAGGAAAAAGGTCAAGACCATTGGTGAATTAGAAAATCTCAATATTTTTCATCTTGGTTGCTCAACTCCTTATTAAGGCCATTTTATTAAGAACATGATCTCCAGACACTTATTGTGCATTTGCCAACAGAACTCATCTCATAAATTCACACATGGTGCTTGCGCACAGACTTTAACTATTCAATTGAATTGAATTTAATTTAATTAGATTTGTACAGCGCCATTTACCATTTACTGGCCTTTTTTGTTTATTCAATACTTTTTCCCCCTGACATTTTACTTTACACATAACATTATTTTTGGGCTTTAGAATTCTGCTTTCTTTGCATCTGTGGATTTCCAATGTCTGGCCAAAATTTCATGTCAGTGATGTTCATGTCAGAAATATTGAAATATTTATTGAAAAAAATGTTGATGCATTCAATACTTAAATACTTATTTTCATTGCTGTGTGTGTGTATATATATATATATATATATATATATATATATACCATGGATGTTAAATTGTTCACTGAGGTCTGCATTTTCTTGTATGATACACCTTCTGTTGGATTTGTACAGATAATTCCATTTCTTACATCATCTATGAGTGGTGCGCAAATACAGAAACACTGTTTTTGAAATGCCTGTTTTACACTACTTCAATATTAGAGCTAAAGTACGCAACCTTGTAACAAAATTATGTTTTTAGGTCAGTAAATTCCATGGAAACGTGACATCCATAACAAATTTCAGGTTAAGTTTAAACTACTCAAAAAGTGTTGAGGCAAGAATGTTCAAACTTTATCTGCAAAGCATGTTCATATCAGTGTAATATGTGATGAACAAAATATTTCCTGTTTGTTAATCTGAAATACTTGTGTTAGAACATTCAGCCGAAATTCAACGTCACATGCTGCAAGTGATGTATATCAGTTTCCCTCAGAGTTTCAATGAAATTAACTCCAGGTCAGAAATCACAATCATGTGTAAATGTTTTTCCCATTTTCACATGGGAATGCAATTTTCGTTTATCAATCATCAACTCTTGATTGACAAGAAAATGGCTAGTACCTATGCAGAGGTGTAGTAGGATTTTTTGAGTGCAGGTGCATTTGATGATGTAGACCTTATAGGAAAGATCGTCACATGCATGCTTCCAAAACACACATGCAGACAGGTCAGCAAAATGGTAAATGGACTGCATTTATATAGCGCTTTTCTACTCCTACGAGTACTCAAAGCGCTTTACATTGTATGCCTCACATTCACCCATTCACACACATGCACTCATACACCGGTGTCCGCCATGCAAGGTACCAACCTGCCACCGGGAGCAATTTGGGGTTCAGTATCTTGCTCAAGGACACTTAGATGGGGTCAGCCAGAGGGGGGCACGAACCTGCAACCTTCCAGTTGCCGAACGGCGCCTCTACCACCTGCGCCACCATCTCCCAAAACTGTCATCCTGATTTTCATTTATTAAGCTTGCGGAAATGCCAATAAATACACCCCACAAAGAATTCACAAGCTCACAAAATGCAAACGCAAATGGTGAGTTTCTGTCTTGATGCATATAGATGCATATAGTGACAGGCTATGGCCAGTAGAAATTTGGAGGGCGTGTTGTACCAGCGTGCGCGATCAGAATGGATTCTGATCTCCTTGTCTTCTAATGTAAAGTAGCCTATAGTCACTACAAGTTCAGTGTGTGCAAGACCGGTTCAAAGACAGACTTTCATGGATCTGAAGGCTGACTGCAACTCTGATGTGAGATGGCAAAGTATCCTATAGTAGGCATAGTCTCAACTGATGTTGAGAGCTTTGTCCGGGAATGAAAGTGTTTCTCCTATTATTTACAGAATGCTAGCAGCATAATCACAGTTGTAGATGGTTCATAATATGGCATTTTCAAAAGAGCTGATGGACATGTTGAATGAGAGCATAAGGCTGGGGGTATAAAAAGTCAATCTTTTCGTCATAAAGTAGCTCACAAGCCAAAAAACGCCAGGGCACCCCTGTGTTACACCAATGCAATACTATTAAAATTAACGCAATGCTTAAAGACGTTTTGTCAGCTCCTCTCGGAAAGCTACATGCCCACTCAGGCATCAAATTACCAAACCTACTATTTCAGTCATTATGACCACCACTAGCGAAAGCGGTCATATTGGTTTTGTAATTTTTCCCCCTTTTTTTCACTTTTTTTTTTTTCCCATCAACGATTGCCGGGACACTGAAATGCTGGGGGACATGAATCTTTGTAGGCTTGTAGCCCTAGTAGGGTGGCAACGAGCACCACCCCCCTGCTGTGCCAGTGTCCATCAAAGAGGGGGAGATGGCCAAAAGTTTTTGCTGAATAACTCAATGAATGTTTCACCCAAAAGTATGACATTTTTGTGATATGTCGGTGTTATAGAGGCATATCAGCCCAGCCAAGAAACACTCACTTGGAGCATAGCGCCACCTAGTAAATGCAAAAATTGGGATTTTGAATTGCCAATATCTTGAATTGCCAATATCTTTTTTTGTCTTGAAATCCATTGACCCTCACGCATTGAAAACACTGGTCAACAAACAAAATGTTAAAAAAAATGTTAACAGTTTTCTTTTCATGTGCACCAAAATTTAGTTTTTAATAGGCTACGGCGGACATATCATGTACCACTATGGGGTACATCTAGTTACAGGTCACCATTCAATATTGTTGTGTATAGTTTTTGAAAGCCTGGTTCAGACATGTCACATCCGTAACACCAGTTTTCCCCGAATGACTTTTTACAAGTTTTTTTTTTCTCTTCTGTTTTTACTTAGGTGTCCGGCTTGGTATAAAGCTAATAATTTTGATGTTTCTCTGTAAACCTCACAGATTTCATAGGAAAATTGTAATCTCTAATAAAAGCTTGTCCATTCAATGTCACGTCCATAATGCAAATTAAAAGGGTTATGTTCTTATGATGTAAATTATGATTTTAATTTTGAGTTTGCATAATTAAATAAAGAAAATATCTGCTAAAGTTATATTATTTGCCATTTTGTTCATCAACAAGAGTGCATATGTCTCGTTGCTAATTTGTAATGACTAACAATGTAATTAGGACTTATTTGGACACTATTAGGTACTTTGTTCTTATGAATAGACTATTTTTTCTAAATATTATTGAAGGAGAACAACTGTTCCTGTTGTACTACTGCCTCATACTAATATTAAGATCATAATTCATATACAACAACTAACTTACTACGAATAAACAGTAATTGTGAATTTGTAATGGAGAAATTCTTAGTTAATGGTCTATTATGGGTAGAATAAGATCATGCAGAATAAGGTTTAAATAAGGACTTATAATGGCTAACAAATGGCTAATATGTTACTAATTTGCATGTTAATCCCCAGTCTAGACTTAAATGCCAAAATCAGTGTATTATTCCTCACTTATAAACGATAACAGAAATAATCGTAAATTCCTTTCCAACGCAATATCCCCCCTAAGAAAAAGAGAAAAGGGAGGTGACACACTCCATTCCAATAACTCTAAGCAGCAATGACAAAATTGAATCTATCAGACTTAAAATAAACAACTGCCTACCTTAAATCCAGTTGGACCCCTTATTATGGTTTCAGCAAGTTCTAGTTAACCTGTAGCATACCTTGATTCATTTACACCCACCAATATATCAGAAATTGCTGCTTTAATGTCCTCAACTAAAGCCTCAACATGCTTACTGGATCCAATCCCTACAGATCTTCTTAAAACTGCTCTCCCTCTATTAGCTGAGACAGTACTTAACATTCTAAATGACTCACTCATAGCAGGGCATGTCCCAAAATCCTTCAAGACATCAGTTTTTAAACCATCTGTTAAAACCTAAACCTAACCTTCCTAATTGCAAATAATAACCAGGTAACCCTCCAGTCAGGCCTCAGAGCTAATCATAGTACAGAATCAGACCTAGTCTTCAGTGTCCCCCATACCTCATCTGATAATGGATATATATCAATATTAATCCTTCTGGATCTTAGTGCACACTAGATGTTACCTCTAAAACAGAAAAAGTGTCCACTGTAAGAGATAGATGAGAGAAGGAAGACTAGCTGTTTTTCTCTACTTCAGTGGGAGTGCGGGAAGGCAGCTGTGTTATCTGAGCCTGTTTGAATCTCTGTGTGATTCCCACGATACAAGGATATAAGGAAAGTTTACTGTCACATGCTGCAAGGGATGGGTATCATTTGGATTTTATCAATACCGATAATGATCAGCGGTCACTTGAGACTAGTGTCTGTCCCCTCTGTGGGGCTTTCTACTTGTGGCTCTTCAGGTGGCTGTGGAGGCCGATCCATGATCCACATATTTTAGTGCAGTGTGGATGAAGGGAAGGGAAAGTGGAGGTGGTGAGTAGTGAGTTTCCCTTTTTTTTTTTAGACCCTTTCAGAGTTGACACTTAATGCTTCTGCAGCAAGGTGGAGTTCAGTTTCGTGGTGTGCTGTACCTAGTGATGTTAGGGAGGCTTTGAGGCTTGTGTTGAGCAAAAAGGGGCGTGATAGATGAGGCCCCGATTTGAGGCTTGTCTTCTTACCAAAAAATCACATGATTGATGACAAACAAGGCCTTGGATTGTGTGAGATGATGTTTTGCGTTACCCACGAAGCCTTGTTTGGACTTCACTGCTCTATTTAATCAATAAGTGACAGGTTTCGTGGTTCAATTATGGTGGGACTTTTCAAGTATAAAAGAAGAGTTGTAGTCTTCAGTGCCCTGTGAGCAGAGTCTATGTCAGCTTTGGAGGAGAGCAGGCTGCCAAGGTAGGGGAAATGACCCATACTTTTTAGTGAGGTATTGTGTACTTTAATGGTGAGAGGTGGGACCTGTGTCTTGATGTTTAAGGCTAGACTCACGGCTCTCTATGCCATGATGGTGGTGTTTTACTCTTGGCTTTGAACCTGTTAAGACTGAACAGTCTGCCGACTATTGTATAGAGTATTGAAAACCCTGTGGCATTTCTTAGCCATTGAGGTTGAGTATCGCTGCAAAAAAGATGGCAAATATGGTGGGTACATTGATGCAGCCCTGTTTAACTCCAGAGAATGGCTCAGATTCAGAGCCATCGCTGCTGAGCCCTGTGGCCGACATGTAGGAGTTGTAGCATAGAGATGTATTTATTATGGCATCCATACCATGAAAGTATGCTCCATAGACTCTGATGGTCAAGAAGGCCTTCATCAGATCCATGATTAGGCCATGTGCATAGGCAGCCCTTGTTCCCGGCATTTTTCTTGTAGCTAGCGGCCAGTAAAGCTCATGTCTGTTGTTCCTCTGGATGAACGGAAACCACATTGTGATTCTGGGAGTATTTCCTCAGACAGTGGAAGCAGGTGGCTGGTGAGGACACAAGCAAGGTCTTTGCTTGTTATTGACAGAAGTGAGATCCCCCTGTAGTTTCCACATTCAGCTTCTTGAATATGGTGACAATCTAGGCATCCCAGAGCTCTGAATGCAGCTCCTTTTTCTTAGATTCAAAAGCTGCTGATGGATGTGGTGCCAGAGCTAGATTTTTGAAGGGATCCCATCAGGACCTGTGGCCTTGTTTTCTTCTTTAGGTTCCTAATGGAGTTAACAATCTCAGTTATGATGCAAGGTTCTGATGCAAACAGATTTATCATGGTTCAAAAGTTCAGTGTGCATTTTAAACAAAATTGTCTTTTCAAGCATCTGCCTAGCCTTTGAGCACAGGGGATTTAAGCCATGGTGGCTGGGGCCATAGACAGCTTGAATAGGATTCTAACGCACTTGGCTCCTTGTTTTGCCCTTGCAGAGCAGGCTAGCCGGTGGCAAAAGCTGAAAGCAGAGAATGGTAAGGAGAGACAGCATGCAGCATGCACTGACTACTAGCACTACTACCTCAGCACTACTGCACTGACACATAGACACACAGACAGCCTATGCTACACACACACACAAGCAGTAATCAGATAATTCAATTCAGTTATATTTATACACCGCCTTATCCAATGGTATTGTCTCATGGTGCTTTATTGACCATGATAGACCACAAGTTGTCCATGGTTTTAGCTAAGCTAAAATAGTTTCAAAATGTATTGCATAACATGGTGCCCAATCCATAGGTGGTAATCAAGAACAATGGCTAGACAGTGTAGTAGCAGCCAGACATAGTGTTAAAGTCAAAGAATGAGACAGGTCATGGAGATAACAAAAAGTGTCCATTTTTGACAGTGACATTATGGGGGGGGGGTCAGTCACAAGGCCTCAGGGAAGGAGAGTAGGTCCTGGCATGGGCATCTAGGAGGGGCCTCTAGGATGGAGAGCCAGTCTTGGCATGGGCCTCCTGGAATATTAGTTGCAGTCCACTCAGGAGGGGACGGTGACAGGAGGCAGGGATGACACTCAGCAGAGTGGCATTTTGTGGTGTAGATGGAAAGAGGAAGCAAATGAGTTAGGCCAGGTTCACACTTCACTGATCATATGTGTCATGTGCATATATATTGCATGCATCACACATGAGAGGTTTGTGGCAGCACTAGGCTCTAGCAGCATAACAAAGGTATGATGCATGGCAGCACAACACTACTGCAGCGATGGTTAGTGGCCACCATGCTTCGCAGCTGGGGGCAACAACAGAGGCAGTCCCTCCCAAAAAGATCCCTGAGGAGTGATGATGAGTGCAGATCCAGAGAGGATCCAGGATTTCGCTAACATTGCTAGAAACTTCCAAACATTGCTTAGCTGCAGCAGTAATGACATGAACATTTAAATATTTCATTGAATAGTTAGAAACTATTATCCTTGGATCATGCGTAAAGTTTTTAAATATTTGTAAATCGTTTTTGTCTATAAATACAACCTAAACCCTTTCTGTCACTAGGCAACCCTAAACAAATGCTACCTGACAGTTTTTGAAATTCCTCAGTTTTATTGTTGCATCACATTCCATTCCAAAAGTCCCAGTTTAGCCATGGTTTGGCCCTGCATTACTCCAGGACTGGCCTGAGGCTGTTTGAGCCCTGGCCCGATCCAGCCTCGTTCATGGAAAAAGAAAAAGTCTGAGGCTTTACAAACACCCCCGAATGCAAGGATTTTACCCCATAGTGGAAATGCGCCATTACATACTCAGGCACGATATTTCTGAATATTTTCAGTAAAAACATTTTGCCTTAATGTAAATAATCAGCTGAGAAAGTTATGTGGGGATATCTTTACATTTACATTTATGCATTTAGCAGACGCTTTTATCCAAAGCGACTTACATTTGTCAACTATCAGTTGTTTAGGGCCAGTCTCTCCTAGAGCAACTTAGGGTTAAGGGCCTTGCTCAGGGGCACAATGATGGCAGTGGGGATTCAAACCCACAACTTTCCAGGCTATTTGCACACTAGCCAGGTTCCATAACCGCTACGCTACCAACACCCCAGAAGGAAACCTGAACAGGGACTTGAACCCTGGGGCAGCTTAGAAGTCTGATTCCCTACCAACCGAGCTAGCCAGGCTAAGATTTGTACCCTATTAATATCTAATATAACACTCCCTAGGCTTTAAGTAGACACAGACAGGCTGATAAAACCTATATTTACCCTGAATGCAATGCTATCACATATTTTCCAACCTTGCCAAAAACATTATGAGACTTACCGCCCCTGAGTGGTAACGAAGGGCCGGATTTGGGGTTCTGGCTCTGGGCTACTGATTTTGAAAAGGCTTGATTTGAAAAGATAAGAAATACGTTACGACTCACTTCCAAAGTTGTTTCACAGCATATTTTGATTTAGAACTGACAAACTAGTCAGTAACTCTGATCTTGCATTTCAGTGGATGTCACCATCAAAAAGAGTCCTGTTGTCAGATGAGAAAAGTTAGCAAACATTAGTGACATTAGCAGGCTAGTTAACATTAATGTACGATATTGATTAGCAGTTAGCTATAAGTTAGCGATTTTTGACAACAGCCCTAAAGATGAAGAACGAGACAAAAAATAAATGGCCGCAAGATTGAAAACAATGTTTTCATAAAATGTACATCCTTATTGATGTTGAATATACTTACTTTTATGGGTATCCTGCATTCCTTCTGTCCTTCCTTCTTCGTCCAGTGTATGCTGTCTTTGTTTGGAGTGTTGTGTGGCCATCACACTTAGCTCTCCCAGTTCATCTATAAGAGAATCGAGATAGCCCTTCCCATAACATGAATGCGGAAAACAGAGGGGGCTAAGGGGTAAAAATGTGATTTTAAATGTGAATTTAATAATACATCTTTGTGCTGGTAAACTGTGTGTTTAGGTTCCTGCGAAGAACATATTGGGAAACATTGGCCATGGTTATAAATATGCAATTGGAATGCTCAATGAAGGAAGGATTGGCATTGCTGCTCAGGTAGAGTTATACAATTCCTTTTCATACCAGCTGAGCTGTAATTGGTTTGCAGTTACTATGTTTTGTATTTTACTGTACAAAGCAGTACCTAAGCATTTACCCATCAGAGTTCAGTATAACTCGGAATATGTAGGCTCTTGTGTAGATCATGAGTGGTCAGTGTTCTGCTAACAAAAGTCATTTTGGTTTCAGATGCTGGGTTTGGCTCAAGGCTGTTTTGATCATGCTGTGCCTTATACCAGACAGAGAGTACAGTTCCAGAAACGCATCTTTGACTTCCAGGTAAATTGTCCTTTATTTTTGTGGATGAGCAGGTGGGCAAATTTGCCATGCCATGGTATCTTGATGTGCATGTGCATATCCATAGCTATGCACATGGAAGCAATGACTTTGTTGACAAAAACCCACAGTTTGTACAGTTTGAAAAAACTTGGAAAAGTCATGCAACTTGAAAATTAGTCAAAGATGTCATGCTTATTTTTTGTGTATACAAGGTTGAGATAAAATTAAAATTGTTAAAATTTTAAATTAGTCTGACATATTGTTGTGAAACAATATAATGACTGTTTAATGACTCATAACTCAACATTCATTCCCAGCATTTCATAAATGTGGAAGACAGAATGGCAATAACTTACCTGATCATGTCGCATCTAAATATTTTAATAAGTATCTTATGAAGTCTACTTCAAATGTCACTTTACTATACCTTATGTATATGTATACACGTGTATACATTATATAAGTTGTGAAGTGTCCATAATGACTTTGTCTGAGTTTAACACTGAGAGGTAAACTATTCAATTCAGTTTATTTATACAATGACTTTTACAACAGTATTGTCTCATGGCGCTTTACAGGAAGGAGCACCCAAGAGCAACAGGGGCAAGGAAAAACTCCCTTATGTTTAGTCAGACTAGGAAGAAACTTTGGGCAGATCCACAACTGAAGGGGCTAACCGAACTGCCAGGAGTCACGTAGGAAACCATGATAGTAGTAACCATGATAGACTGTCCATGGTTTTAGCTAAGCATCATAACAGTTCCAAAATATTGTCCCATAACATGGTAGTCAATTCATAGGTGGTTATCAAGAATTATAGCTGGACAGTGTAGTAGTAGCCAGACAAAGTGTTAAAGTCAAGGACTGAGATGGGACATGGGGGTAACAATAGTCCATTTGACCGTGCCAGTGTGAGGGGGGGGGGTCAGTCACGAAGGATTTTAGGGTTCTAGCAGGGTGGCAAGGGACAAGTAAGTCTGTAATATATGGCCATTGAGGGCTTTATATGTTAGGAGGAGTAATTTAAAATAGTTTCAACTTTTAATAGGGAGCAAGTGTAAGGAAGTGAAGATAGGAGAGATATTTTTAGTCCTTTTTAGTGAGTGTTCAAGCCATGGCATTTTGTATTAGCTATAGGTTTTTTGATACAGGTATCACTACACCCAGAGAACAGAGAATTACAATAATCAAGCCTGGAGGTAACAAGTGCATGTCTTAATTTTTCATTTTTCATTGCCATGTCTTGTCTTGTTGGTTTAAACTTGTTGTTAGCCTACCTGATCATGCCACGTCAAAGGCACAGATCATGAGCAAGCATATAATTTAAGCATTTCATTAAAAAAATGTATCCTCATGTAACGTTTGCTGGTAATTATCATCTGACTAGCCTATACTCAAATGGGAATATGTCCAGCCGTTGCAGGTTTAAAGCAAAAATGCTGCTTTGAGACCGACTTTTATTTTGATAATTTATCACCATTCTGTCTTCCACATTTATGAAAGGTTGGGTATGAATGTTGAGTCATATGAAACGGTCATGAATGCTTTATGGGCAATTTATGACAGCTACTATGAATGTGTTATTTACTCACCCATCAAGTAAAGTGTCACCAAAATTTTAATATGGTGTAACCATAACAACCCGAAATGTTAGTGGCACATAGGTCTCAACAAAGTGCCTCCAATGAGTCCTCATACACCCATGTGTGGTGTAGCAGCACCTATTGACAGACAAAATTCATTGTTTTTAGTGTGAGCAAATTTCCTTAAGCAGTTCCCGGGAATATCTTCACCCCTTGTGCTTGATTACTCAAACCATTATGTTAAGGAAGGAATTCAGGAATAAAGGAATTAAGACATATGGGAACTATATGTATGTGTTGACATGTTTATATAACTTATATAAATAGGGGCAAACTTGAGGTTCAAAAGATGTGTCAGGAGTACAAATAGACATTCATTTTCTTCGGATGGCAATACGTCATATCATGTGCTGTAGATATACTGTAATTTGACATGATCTTACATGAACCTTTTAATATTACATAAAAGTAATTATGCCATGATGGCATAATAATCAAAAATATTGAATTTGTAAAAAAATTGTTAATATGTGAATATTCACACCAAAGTGTCACCTGAAATGTAGCTGACCATAATAATTTTTATGGGTGTTTTCACGTATTGTTTTCACGTATTGAGCTGAACTGTTCTATTTGTGTACACATTGTCAGTGTATTTGAAAGAGGACGGGGCCCTTTCTGGTTTGCCTTAGCTCTGGCATCAGTCTACTTTCTGTTCACACTGTAGTTCCTCTGGAGGTCTCAGACCTCTCACTAGTGCTTTAGATCTGGGGGTTTGTAGTTGCACTGGACATATTTTCATTAGGCTATCCTAGCTAACATAGAACGTTACAAAAACATAAAATGATGGCTTGTGGTTCTCCTATGGTTATTTTAAGATTTTTTTCCTGTAAATCTTGTGTGTAAGTTTAAAGAATGTTCGCCATAGGTTGTCATACTCACAAACAGTCCCCTAATGTTTTAGGTACCAATAATTCAAACGTTAGATCATGGTTGCCTTATGCCCTTCACATAATGTTCCCACTTAGTTATTTTGTTGTGTCTTTTCTGGTCCAGCAATTCAGCATATCAAAGTCAGCAGTTACCTTATCGTGTAAGGACATGTTGATATCGTCTATTTGTAACAGAGGTCATCTTGCACTTGCACTAGATACTGAGTGGATTATAAACAACCCCATCAACAACATGGATAAACTCTTGGATCAGCACCAATAACAAATTCAAAATGGATCGTGAACAGCCTCAGCAGGGCTTTTAACTTTGCAAAGAGCATAAAACAAAAACCTGAGTGAGGTTGCAGCAGCTAATGGCCCGCCCATTACAAATTGCTATTTGGTCCCTTTGTACAAAAACAAGGCCCCTTTCACCAACACAGACTCCACATGTTCATGTCTAGCTATGTGGCATGCCACTGAATTTTCAACCCAAAGGCTCCTGCAAAGAAAGCTTGTCCTGCCCACAAGCCAGTTACTGGGAATGAGCTTGATACTCATGGGAAGTAGCTGGTGATGGCAACATTGCGTTTGTATACATAAGGGAAAGCAAACAAAACCCAAATCAAACAAAAGCATTTGTTTAGCTGTTGAACAATGTATTGGATATCTTGTAGAGGTCAATGGATGATTAGCAATCGCATGACCTACAGTGGAAGATTTTTATTTTTTAAAGCTTGATCTTTTGTAAACTCTTGGATTTTGGCAAACATTTGGAACTAGGTTGCATGTGACAGGCTGATAGGTGTGGGAGCCACACCTATGGTGAGGACCACAGTAACAATGCAGTTAGGTTACCATTATCTACTGAACAATTCATTGGGTATCATGCAGCTGAAAAGGTCACTATTTAATAAGATTTTTATGTGTGATCTGGACTGCATGTGATGAAGAGGGCTTTGGCGTTTAGAATCTTTTTTCTTTTTAAGCAGAGAAGTGTGGTGGTAGGTAGTGAGGCAGTACAAGGCCAGTGACCAAGCCATTGTTTTGACAGATGGGCCACTGCTGGCAAACAGGTGGAAGGGGGGAGTTGGAGTCTAATCAATATGGATTAGAAAGACCTACTGGCCTTAGAGAAAACAAAGTTAGTCAGAAGTTTTTACAATTAGTGTTGAACACTTGTTTACAAAGTTCAAAAGTCTTGTCCAGGACTATTTATAAGTAGTGTTTTTCAAGAAAAATAGTTGTTTGAAAATAGTATTGTTATGTTTAAATGTTTATGTTTATGTTTATTGTTGTATTGTTATGTTTAAACTTAATTTATATAACCACGTTTCACTTTTACACCAGGCTTTTTAGTTGGATACAATTCTTAAAATTGTCAAAACTTCAATCAAATTGCTTCAGAGTGTCTGACAGACGGACCACAGATAGTACTCAGTCTACTCATGGGTTATGTATTTTATTTGATTGCCTAATCCAGGACATGTAACTGTGAAAGAAAGGATCTACTGTCCAGACACTGAACTTTTGACTTGTAGCCTCTGACTGTACTACATGCCCAGGCAATTTTCGCATGCGATTGCTATCTGTGTTTACATCCCATCGTAAGCTCTTTCGGGTAGGGCGTGTGACGTCACCCACTCCACTGTTGCTAAGCTCCAGACTCAACATCCTGATGGCTTGTTATTTCTGGGGAGTTCAATCATGTTACACTGGACTCAATTCCTCTTGCTTTCCATCAGTTTGTTAACTACCCACCCCAGAGGCAGAGGATGCTCTGAGGGACTGTTTTGAGTGCACTGACCGGAGGATACTGCAAGATTTATATGAGGATTTTGAGGGGGTTACTGCACACTGACTACCTGAACTTCTGTATGGACATTGTTGTTCCCACCAAAACTGTACGCTGCTTTCCTAATAACAAGTCCTGGATAACCAGTGATGTCAGGGACCTTGTTAACAAGAAGAAGAAAGCATTCAAGGACGGTGACCAGACAGAGCTGAGGCACATACAGTGGGAGCTAAAGGTCAGGCTGAGAGAGGCAAAGGAGAAGTACAGCATAAAGGTAGAGAAAAAGTTGCAGGATAACACCCCCTTACCATATACCTCTCCCCCTCCCGGACTGCTACCTCATACAATGACCCACTCACCCCAACCAACAACATCCAGCCTGCTACTACTGTACCCTGTCCCCCAGGCTGCTACTGCATACAGAGTGGCCTTGCTCTCTCCAGCATCAGCCCCCAGCCATCAGCCCCGAACTCCTTCCACAGTTGTCCACTGGAAGTTTTCTCCTCCTTTTGCCTCCATAACAACAAAGCAGGGGAAAGGCGAGCCTAGGAAGGCTGCTGGACTGGACAGAGTGTGTCCCAGACTTCTAAAAGTCTGTGCTGCGGAACTAGGTGAGCCTCTACAACATGTCGCTTGATTGTCTTGGTGCTTATCAGCATTCCATCTCACATGTCGCACTCTAGAATCTTTCTCCGCAACTGTCAGAAATCAGGACAAGGTGTTTGCATGCTACAGTATCCCGGTTTCTTTTGGAAAACTCCACCTAACATATACCGATTTCTCAGAAACTGGGATATGGGCTTATTCGGAATACTATATTTGGGAAAAGGTGTTTACAAGCATAAATGCAAAGCCAGACGTGCAGTTGCATTCTGGATCATCTGTAGCGGTCTCACAGCACAGGCTGGAAGACCTGATAGGAGAGTATTTAAGTAGTCAAGGCGAGAGATAACCAGGGTCTGTACCAGGAGCTGGGTTGCATGTTGCGTTAGGTATGGCCTGATCTTCCTTATGTTGAATAGGGAAAAACGGCACAACCGAGCCACATAGGCAACGTGATCTGCACGGAGATGTGAGGGTGTATGTGAGGTGTGGGAAAATGCATAGTTGGTGGAGAGTGCAGCAGGGGTGGCACTGTTCTCTGGTTTGATCCAGGGCTCTGTTAGAGCCAGAATGTCCAGAGAAAGATGGTTTGCATAAGCTGAAATGAAGTCTGCTTTGTTCACAGCAGACTGACAGTTCCACAAACCTACAGCAAAGGAGTTGTTTGTGGATGATGAGATGTGATGTCTAGCGGAGGTTTTGTTGGGTTCCGTTTCCGTTTGTAGAAGCGGAATCTGCGACAACTGGAGACAACTGGAATGGAGTAGACACACATTGTAGCAAGATGAAGGTCAAGTTGCACAGAAGATCAAGTAACAGAGAATAAGACGTGTTAATTTGGTCGGTGTCCTTGCTCGGTGGACACGCGCAGGTAGATACGCTCGTCTTTACCCCAGTCAGTCTTCACACAAGGAGGGCTGAAGACGAGGGCTGACACTTCAGTGTCACTCCCGCTATTATGATGGAAAAGAACGATGATTGACTGCACCCGGCTCAGGCCACCCACCAAGAGTCAGACAGAAACAATAGGCTTGATAGGAATGGCCAACAACCAATTACTCTCTGATGACCTAGCAGTGCTAGTAGTTCACACCTTCTGATGGCTTGCAGGAGTATTACAAATCAGGTGGTTTCAACCACAAGACAAGTAATCCAAAAGCAGAAAAGTTATTTTAATAATTTCTCACACTTCTTTAAGTAGTTTTACCATTGCAACCAGAACATGTCAGTACATAGTGAGGTTTTCGCTAAAAGCGCCCCCAAATCTTGTGAGCCAATCTCTTGATACCTGAATCCAAACAATTCAAAACCACTAACAGCACAGCTGTCTACAACTACTATAGGTCAAACTTGACCTAAAATGAGCAAAATGGCTTGTAATAACACAACACAGAGTAATTGCTAGCAATTAACTATGTTAGCTAACATAATGCAAGCATAATCAAGGCAGCAACTTGTTGAAGCTAGTTCAATGACACTGATGCACTGTATCATTTAATAAGCCACATATGCTGTGTCAATTCAAATTCAAATCAGTGGTATATCTGCAGATTCAGACATATAACCCTAAGTCTGTGCCTTCGGCCTTCATTTCATAAATAAACTTCATTTATAAATTATCTGCCTTCTCACTTGAATTAATTAACATTAAACAAATGCCAGCAAGATTGCATTTGCAGTGTTGATGGCACTATAATGTATTAACAGACCAAAAATGTACTGTTGCCTATCTTGCTTATTTTTTTCACCACAAGATCCCATTATCCAGCTTCAGGGCAACTTGCGGGCCATTTCGAGTACATACCCTGACACTGGTATTTGTTTAGTCCCTGAGAAAGTTCTGGGAAACTGTCATTTCGGGCCAGCCCACTCTGAAGATACGTTCCACCCACAAAGGTCTGGTAAAATTAGAAGGTCTGACAGTGGAAGAAAACAAGTTTGCACAAATAGGAAATTAAATTTAATATTAGAATGTACGTATAATCAGTTGAACTTATTGGCACTCTTGGATTTTTCCAGAAAATTATTTCAATTAAAACTTTGTTGGTATACACACATTTATTTCCTTTATGTGCATTCACAAAACAACACAAAAAAGCAAGAGGAAAAAGGCAAATTTAACAAACTCAAAATTGGAAGGTCAAAATTATTGCACCCCCTTTGGAAAAACTGCAATCCATTGCTTCCTATAACCATCAACAGACTTCTTACACCTGGAATTTTAAAGGACAGCAAACAGGTCTCTCAGTTTTGAAGGGAACCTTCTCTCACTATCAATTTTGAGATCTCTCCACATAATCCGACTCTGGATCCGAATCCAGACTCCCCCTGCTTTTTTGTGTTCCTCCAATGCGCATAAGGGAAATAAACATGTGTATACCAAAATATTGTAATTGCAATGATTTTTAGGGAAAAATTTGACAAAGGCTGACCTTTGAGAAAGGTTTTGGTAATGTTACAAGCAGCACAATTATTCCCCGTTGATAGACATCAGTGTATTTCAAAAGATTACAAATGTGGTATATGCAAACTGCTGCTGACTGCTAGTGATGATGTATAAATTGGTCTTAGTGAGTTAGGAGTACTCTGGTATACCTCTAAGCTCAAGCTGCACTTCTTTTAGAGTTAAATTTATTTGTGAATGGACATTTAAAAAAAAAAAAAAACATTATTTTTAGGAGTTTCTTCTAAATTTGCCTGTTAGGAGTTACTTTCAGCCTTGGGATTTTCTGTGAATACAGCCCCTGAACTAGTTCAAGGATGGATAACCTGTTCTTTTGTATTTTCAGGGCATGCAGCATCAGATTGCTCATGTTGGTACCCAGATTGAGGCTGCCAGGTTGCTGACATACAATGCTGCCCGTCTAAAGGAGGCCAGGAGGCCATTCATCAAAGAAGCCTGCATGGCCAAGTACTTCACTGCAGAGGTCAGGCCCCAACAGCAGTAAACCAGTTGTTCTTCACTGACGTTTTTGATTACTTTAATGTCAGCTAACATTCTAGTGGCTTTTGTTGATGGAAAACCAAAGAAAGGTTAAGGCTCCCAAAAGTAGGTCCTCGAGTTACCTCAAAGAAAAATATGTAGGCAGACCTTTCATTGAACTTGTACAGGTAAAACATTGTGTCATAGAGGCATAGCAAGGGTTTGCTGAAAGCTAGGATATTTATGTATAGGATATGATGATCATGCACAACCTCTCCAACACTTGTTTGCATGCCTTCTATCTGTCTGATTTGATAAACAGAATGTCAGAATGTACTGATACTGAAGTTTTGGAACAATCTAAGTAAATTGTTTAACTACTATTTGAAATTGAATCTTGAATTTTTATATGTGCACGTTACAGGTTGCAACGCTGACTACATCAAAAAGTATTGAATGGATGGGAGGAGTAGGCTTCACCAAAGACTACCCTGTTGAGAAGTTCTACAGAGATTGTAAGATAGGTAAATTGACAAATTAGATGGTGTTTCTGTACCAGTGCCAGCTTGTGGTTTTCAAAGTAACAGAGGATGGTGGTGAATTCATGGAGGTATTAATTTGATTTCAAGGGAGGTATTAATTTGATAAAGCTAAATGAAGGCATAGGCCTAACATAAAAAGAGGGTTATCCAAAACACCATATATGGATATTGATATGATTTAATGCATAGATGTACCCCAGACTGACATTGTTAGTATAATTTTAGTGTCATGTACCATTAAGTATGTCTAGTTTTTAAGTCCAGATTAAGTCCATATAACATACTAAAATGCCTTTGATCAAGGAGGGTGCTTGATGTTGTAGTAACTTTTGGGGGGAATGTTTTAAAATATAGGGCCAGAATTTCAGTGATATCACTCACACTCTACAAAAAGTAATATCATATTTGGTGTCATTTAAAAACACTGGATCCAGGCTGTATTACAAATGAGCATGTTTCATATATTGATTAATTCAATTATGGTAGTCCCAAAAGCAGTTCTTTTGCTCTGAAAAGCAGAGGTGGACTTTCCTGTAAAGTGTTTTGGTGTAGCCTTTAGCGCAGTGTCTGCACTGTCCTCTAACCGCTTTGATAAGAAAATGCTCAATCATGTCCCTGCAAACTTCCCATGGTGGGTGTGTATTTGGCTTTTTGGCTGTCTTGAGAGCTCAAGAACCTCAATCATCTGTGAACTGTCTCTTGTTGGCAGTCAAAGCTCCCCCTCGATGAAACTGGGCTAACACGGCTTGAAGATGGTCACCCTTATTTTCAAGGCTAAGTAATTGCAATGCAAATTAACTGTAGCTAAGCCTACACAAAAGATTCACACATCGCTAGAATTCCACACATTTCAGAGGCTAAACAATTCTATCAGGCAGACCTGTTGTTGACTTTGTCATGCTATGAGCACTTACACCCCCACCTTCCAGAACATGATCACATTATTATCATTCAAGAAGCAGCTACTTTGGCAATCAAGTAGAGCCCAGGAAAAAGAGGACCAGTACTAGTATTTTTTCAAATTATGCTACAGAATTTTTTCTATCCTAAAATACACAATTTATGACTTAATCTCATTGGAATGTGTAATTTAATTACTAATGTAATGCAAAACATTAGTAATAGTAATTGTAAAATATTGCAACATTGGAAACTGATCAACAACATTAAAAACTGATTGAAAACAGTGATATTGCTCATTGCATTTCCACCATGAAAGAAGTGGTAAGTTAAATTTTCAATACAAAGTACAAGGTGCAGACAAAACTTTTGCAACCTCTTTGACCCATTGTTGTTAAATTGCTACATAGACATAACTTCAAAATCTCGCAATATCAGTATATTTAATGGTGTCCTAATATCAGCATGATATATCAGTTCAGCACTCACGATCGTAGCCCATTGGCCATCAACCACAGGATTCTGGGTGAAAAGTGAGAATAAACTCGCATTGCAAATATAGGCTACATAAATGGCCATGTTGGTTAATTTGGCAAGTTGTAGAGCTACATTTTACCACAAAGTTAATGCTATACCTATCTTTGTTTTGCATGTTAGCCACCCTTGAAAATCTGTTTCTTACCAAGACAAGCCCAGTTCACTGTTTTTTAACACCGCGCGTTAACAACTTTGAAAAAAAAATGCTAATGTTAATGTGCTATTAACGTGTTAACAACGGCCCTAATTTATATATTTCGTATTAATTTCCATGACATGACATTTTCATGATATCCAGCTATAGCTGATTCGCCTGTAAAAAGTTACTCACATGCTAAAGTTCCAGTTAAGGTTAGAAGTCAATCATACTGAAGTTGAGTTTGTTCACAATTAAATGTCTGCAAATGTCTGCAGTCATTTATTTACAGGGGAAATATTGGAATATGGAAGTGTATGGAAGTTTCAATTCAATTATATTTATACAGCACCTTTTACAATAGTATTGTCTCATGATGCTTTACAGCAAACAGCTCGCAAGAGCAACAGGGGCAAGGAAAAACTCCCTTATGTTTTGTTAGTCTAGGAAGAAACCTTGGGCAGATCCACAACTCAAGGGGCTAACCCAACTGCCAGGGTTCATGCAGGAAAAGTACAATCAGTAATTACCATGATAGACTACAAGTTTTCCATGGTTTTAGCCAAGCTAAAGCTAGTAGCTCCAAAATATTGTGCCACATGGTAGTCAATCCATAGGTGGTTATCAAGAATTATGGCTGCACAGTGTAGTAGCAGCCAGACATAGTGTTAAAGTCAAGGAGTGAGATAGGTCATGGGGAAAACAATAAGGGTCCGTTTTGACAGTGCCATTGTGTGTGTGGGGGTCAGTCACGTGGAAGTAGTTCAAGGAATTTCAAGAAAACTTTCCATTCATTTTCACCATTAATCTTTACAGTCTTTGTGGAACAACGTCTGTACAACGTCCATGTATACAGTGGGTCAAAGACAGTGTGTTTTATTTAACAATACCAGATCAACTGATACCCTCTCCACCTTAAAGAAACTTGTGAAGACCCAGCTCTTCCAAGAATATCTCCTGGCGTAAATTTTGAGAATGCACTTAACAATTTAATTTCTCTGCACTGTATTACACTATTGCACTTTCAACTTAAAATAGGGCAGTTTCTATGTTAGCAATATGCACTCCTTGTTAGTTCTTTCATTGTGTTGTAGCTTGAATGTTATCCTCTTTTGTAAGTCGCTTTGGATAAAAGCGTCTGCTAAATGCCTAAATGTAAATGTAAATAATTTCTTAATTACTTGAAAGAGATATGTACACAGAGCTCAGAGTTACACAGAGTTACTACAAGGTGCAATATGAAATGTACATCAATTTAAAATGTAAAGATAAGGTCTCATTTAAAGTGAACAATTTGCTTTCAGCTTGTCCCTCGCTGTATGTTAAATACAGAGCTACAAATTACGTTATTTATTTCTGCTTCTTTGTGCTTTGCAACATGCAACATTCTTTGGCAATGTCTCACTGCCTGTTCACATTGTGAACTTCTTCTTCTTCATCTATTTATATATATATATATATATATGTAATATTATATATATATTTATTATATATATTATTTTCTGGGGTAAACATGTTCATGCTAACTGATGTTTAATTACATGTTGAGCCTTGTTAATGGTATAAAAAAACTGTTTACTTTGATGTTGGCCATCCCCCCCCCCAATCTGTGTTTTGTGGTCTTTTCAGACATTACCAGTAATTGCTTGTTCATTTTTGAGTTCTTTAAGTCTCAGACAGACAATCTGTAAAATATTTTACTTCAATTCATGACAAATGGAGTTTGATTTTGTTTAGTTTACAGTGTATTAAAATTATCCAGTTGTCCATTATCCTACTTTACAGGAATGGATAGATCTTTATTCTTCTTTTTTCCAACATTTTCTCAATAATCTCCTCAGTGCGTGAACTAAAGCTGTAAAATAATACATTCAGTGAATGATTAGGTTTTTTGAGTTTTGTAAAAAATGTGTTCATATTTTCATGCAGGTACCATCTATGAGGGAACAAGTAACATCCAGCTCACAACCATGGCTAAGTTCATTGATAAGGAATATGACCAGTAAGATGCCCAAGCTGCTTCCACAGCCAGGGACACATTCTGAATGCACTCTGCCTGTCATCATATGAAGCCTCCCTTATGCTGGATAAGTGATTTTGGTTAGGTCCTGTCTTTGGTGACTCAGAAACCACCAAATCACCTACAATTTGATCAACTCCAGATGGATCTACAGTGCTAGCTGGTTTATCTGGGTGCACCCAAGCTACTGCCTTTGCATATTCCTTCAGAACAAAGCACTTCAAATGTTAGCATGTCATCTCTGAGATTTTTGGGAATCTGTGTTGTTTGCTGCAGTGTGTTTTGTTGTTTTATGATGATAATGTAATTGCTAGTGATGTGATATATGTATGGTTTTGTCTTCACACACTGTAGACTTTTGTCAGTTACATGCCTTTCATCTAGAGTTGCAAGTTTACTACAGGGGATGTATACATTGTAAGAGGCTTAACTAGGACTTGTGTCAGTTTTGTATCCTCATTAAAAAATGGTCTGAGTTGGTATTGCAGCATACTTAAAAGACCTGAGTCCCACCATATATTGTTTTCTACTAAGTATTGAATGCTTAGTAAACAACAGCAGCAGTAAAAAGGAACAAAACATTGAGTCTCTGTGCTGGCTTTGCACGTCACAGTCTCCCACAAGGGTTTTGTAGCAACGGAAAAAAATTAGTATTGACACCACTCAGTTGTTACATACTTTAAAACTGCACTTTTGATAAGTTGCTAAGTCATTTATTGTTATTCTATCTGTGTATGTTTTGTTATTTGATGCATAAATAACTTTGAGACTTGCCATCAGGCATGGACTGGCAATCCGGCATATGTGGGCTGACACAAATAATACACAAAAAAGTATATCATTTTTATCAGTTGCAGTGGTATTTGAGACACAAAACACAGCCCACTGGTTGATTTTCTTGAAGGACATTGAACTCGGACATTGGGCTAGGTCAATGAAATCTCTCAGGCCTCCCCTCCGTCTTCTGCCCGCCCCACAAAACCACAAAAGTGCAAGGGGGCACAGAGACGCTGAGAGAAAAAAGGCTCAAAAGCTTACAGGTGGACACAGCAAAATGTGCTCACAGATCACAGATATGTTTGCCACTACAGGTTTGAGTAGTAACAGTGGAAGGAGAAGTAGCTTTTCATCTATCTCAGGCATCTTTTTTAAGTGAGAGGGAAGGTACTTCCATTCATTGCACTTCCTATATCAACGACAGTGATGAGCAAAGAGTCAGATATTCTCAAGATCTGAACATGCCTGAAATCGCTTTTAGTGAAGTGAGTTCACTTGGGCTACTCTTTCTACTTGCTTAATGCTGAATTGTTCACTGACCTCACTGTGTGTGTGTAGTGTCTTTCTGTTTCTCTGGTCAGCTAATGTTAGCCTGCTGTTAGTCACTGCTAACATTAACACCACTGTCACTACTTATAACAGTGCAGTTTTGAATGTTATCCCTTAGTTGACCAAATCATGTGGTATGTTTGCAGTGGTATACATCATTTACATAAAGTACTTGGTAAATTTATTGCAAAAAGCCAGTGTAAAAATGTGATGTGTAGCAAACTTAAGATCAATGACTCAAAGATCAAACTGAAGTTAACATAATGTTAATTTGGCTAATGCTAGCTCACTTGTCCATCATCACAACCATCCACGTTAAAACTTTGCATATGCTAGGTGTTTTGTTTTTTTTTATACGAAATCAGAGTTTAATCAGAGTCTTTAATTAAGATGGGTTTAAATCAGTAACAGTAAATAAATTCTAACTTTAGTAAACTGCACGAGATATGGACCAAGGCACTGCTCTGGAAGCGTGTCGGTTACTAGCAAAGGCAGCGGAGGTTCATTTATAAAGTACAGACCTTTCACCCTATGTTTTATGTCCAACACTTCGTCTTTGGCTGGAATTAAAACAGTACCAGAAGTTCACAAGAGCTGTTTATACCATTTACAACAGTTAGGCTACAAGTAGGTTAATTCTGCTGGAGACTTTTTAAAACCTAAAACAACTGTGTTTCTTTTGTTTCTTTCAGATCAATAAAATTCACACAGCAAAGGGCAGTAGATCAGTTGGTCACTCGAATGCCAGACTGAAGCATGGACATACTTTGACTGATGGGCTTGAGCAGGAGCACACAAATTAAGTTGGGAATTAAGAATGAATAAATATTCAAACGATTTAAGATGGCCATGATCGTTTATTTAAGCTTAAATGAAGCCCACATTAGATATAAGTGTATCCTGGCTGTAGATAAAGCAGGATATAATTTTAACATGTAGTTTTAAATAAACTAAACCATTTCTTCTGGTATCATCAATTGAAATATGACTGAAAACGCATTGATCTGTAGTTACGTTGCAATTTCAATTTTGTGTCAATATTCACATTAATTGAAATACAATTGAAGTTCGGCAGGTGTTTAGGCCTAGTTAAAAAATCTACTTTGTTTCAATATTAAATGAGGGTGCAAACTGATGTTGACTCAATATCGAAATCCGACATTGATTCAATGATTTTAACATTGACAAAGCAATGTTGATTCTACTTAGTTTCAATGCCCTTCTGCTATCTTGGATAGTTCGCTTGCTTGTAGCAGACCAAAGCCTGCTGTTCCCGGACGACGTGTGAACCACGGGTTACGTGACGATACGTTGCCGAGGGATTCCACAACTTTCAAGCCGAGGAGGAGGATAAGGCTACAACAATCCAGGGAGGCTGCACGTAGACAGCCCATTCTTGATGCCCAATCCTAGAAAGTTAAGTAGATTTTAATGCTGTAGACTAACTCGCAGACAAAATGTCTTGTTCACATTCACACGGTCGTGCCAGTGGAGAGCGAACAATCAGTGATCACTTCCCAACACAGGCGTTTTAAAGGTTCAGGTGTGGGTGTGACCAGGCGAGCCGGTGTGTGTCAAAGGCATACCAGGCAAGGAGCTCCCCCTTGTCGCTATCGTTTTGAAAAAATAGTAGCAACATTGTACATTCTCAGCAATCTACGTGCATGACTGACAAGGTGGTAATAAATGCGATTTTTGATTTCATTCACTTTCAGTTTTGTTTCCTCCGACCCAGTGTTTCAGATCCTGCAAGTGTAGTAACCACGGAACCTAAGCTAGAGGTGGCCCAGAGAGCCTTCATTTAACTTGTACTGAGTCTTTTAATTATGCTGATGAATTTACATAAAAACATTGCCTGGTTTGTTTAAAGCCTATCCACGGTCAGGTGGGGGGTCATTCTGTGGAGAGATGGTCTCGAGACGTATTGAACAATTATAATAGCCTTGAACATTTCTACTTTTATTACAGTTTGGCAGTGTTTGTACCAGTAAACACTCTACATTCACATCCATTTATGTATTTTTGAAAACATGAACAATAAGAACCTTAACAGATTTAGCTATGACATCTTTGAAACTATTGCAACTTTGGGTGATGGTGCTGTAGTGGTTAAGGAACCTGGCTAGCATGCTAATAGCCTGGAAATTGAGGGTTTGAATCCCAGCTACTGTCGTTGTGCCCTTCAGCAAGGCACTGTGGAAATTATTATCCAGAGAGTTTGTTCATTATATACATAATGAACATGTTAGTGGTAGCCCAGAAGACCGAGGCAGTTCAGGCAAACTTGGGTAGTTCAAGCAGAGGACATGGGGCCCTAGACAGTTCAAGAGCCGAGATTTAATGCAGGGAGATGCTTCGGAGCCTGGGATACCTCAATCTGGGTGGATACCATGACGTGTTATGCATGGGATACCTCAATCTGGGTGGATACCATGACGTGTTTGAAGAATGTTATACATTGGGTGGATACCATGATATGTGGGGAAGGTCCAGTGAATGGGGTCCGCTGTACTAATGGGTGCTGTTCACATGAGAACCATGGTGCGAATAGGTACTGTTTACATGAAGAAAATATAAATAAAAAATAATAACCCAGCATAAGAAGTATACATCAAAATAATAGCCCAGCATAAGGAGTACAAGTCAGACTAAGAACGGCCAGCAAGGAAGAATAATAGTTTTTTTTAATAACAGGATGGGTGGGGAAATCCACCAGTATGAACAAGACCGGGGCCTCCTGATTAATTAATATGACACAGGTAAATCAGGGGGGTTTCTGGGTGATTCGAATAGTATAAAAGCAGATGCTTAGAAAAGGCCAGTCTTGAACTTGATCAACTCTGAGGTAAACAGTATCCTATCTGCAGCGGATCTCCTTCACTCTACTACGCACTTACACTGTGAGGCAATTGTCTCTCGTATACTTTGCTGGTATTGTGAATAAAGTGTTTGTCAACAACTCTACTCCAACTTGTGGACAGCAAGTTCTTGGTTTTTGACCAAGTGTGCCGAGTGGGTTAGGACATCAATTCTGGGGTTTTGCTACGTCTAGATGATTTTCCACGACAGCACTTAACTCTAAGTTGCGCTAGGGTGACTGACCCTGATGTAAGTCGACAAATATAAGTTGCTTTCACAATAAATAATTGGGAGATGTACACTAACTTGGTCCCACTGAAGAGCTGAGCGCAGTTTCCTCCTTTTCACCATCTGTGGGACAAGCAATAAACATCCTAATTTACATCCTATTTTTTTGTTATTTAGGCTACATTACATTTTTATGTAGTTATGCAGTTGTTTCCTTGTTTGCTTTTCCATTTTTTCCATGAGGCCCTGGCCAATTAACCTATTTCCCCCCTTCCTTTCCACCCTGTATGTCTTAAGTGTGCTTGATGCGTGTGTGAGTGTGCGCTGATTATACAGGCTGGAGGGGAGGGCAGGGCAGAGTCTAATGGGGAAATGGTAGGGGTTCAAGCAGTATTGCTGTGTGGGTGTTTCACTACTGTGTAGAAAACTTGCTGTGCTCCTAAACCTGTGAATTGCATTGTGAACTTGCTGTGCTCCTAAACTTGGTCGCTGTGTTGTACTTTGATGTGCATTGCCCTGTGTGAGGGGGTGGGTTTTCTTGCTGGTTTGGATAGTTTGCCCTGAACGTTACGCCCCGTATGAGTGAGCCCCCTGCTCCAGATAGTTGTGTTGCACTGTCTGCTACTTTTATTTTCACAAATAATATAATTTTTTTTCCCTTTAAAGCAGCTTCTGTGTTGTGTTGTGTGTAACTGGGGTTTCCTGCATAAACTGTCACCACCCAAAGCTGGGATGGTTATCATTGCTTTCATAGTCATTTTAATGATTAAGATGGATAATAGCTTCCGCAAAAAAAAAAAAAAGTTGTCTGTTAAGTTACAGATCAGCTGGGAAGTTCCATTGAAGTAAATGGAGCATTCTACAGCATTATAAAGAGCCATGTGATAAAGAATATCAAAACACAAAATTTCAAGCCACATTTTTAATCAAGCCACATTATCTCTAAATGAGATTTTTAATATAACATCCAGTAGGGGATTAGGATGGGACAAAATCATGAATTATAACTATTGCAATTTGTTTTGTGTTTGGCCATTTTTTTTAACTAGACTGACTGGACTATGTAGCCTTATGTCTGTTCTCATTAAATATCTGAGAGATTTGTCCCGTCTCACTAGAAATCAATAACAGAACTGCACCTGGACCCCAGTTCGTCTAGAAAGCCAACTAATCAGATGATGCTGATATCCTGCTTCTGCTCCTGTCTTCTTGGGTAGGACTCCCTCTCTTTCATCTCTCTCAACCAATACATACCTACACATATACCATATGCATCTTTGATGTGTGATCTGTTGTTTGAATCACCTAGACTGGCCTAACTCATTTGTTTCTTCTTGTTAGCCTAACTGAACCACCTGTGAGGATATTGTTGTGGAAAACCTTCTTCTTTAGTCACAGAATAAACAGGGCATATGCATGGACAATTGTCAAGCAATAGACCCAATGCATTGGCAATGTGAAGGAGATTCGCTGCAGTGAACCTAGCTGTTTTTCCAGGAGACCTCCGCAAGTCTAAATCTACTCCAGGGCTCCTCCAGATTTTATAGAAAAGTTGAGCCCCAGGGAACCTCCCCTCACTCACGTCATGGTGACATCCTTAAACCAATCAGAATCGAGAACTTGCCTTTGTGGAAGCTCATATTGGCGGAAAATTCCTTTCAGTTTCCCATAAAAATATGTGGGCTAACCGTTTTCTCTTCGTTCCCCAATTCTTCCTAACAAACATCATTACCACTGCATTTTATCTTCCTCCAACTTCCTCTCATCTATTCACCATTTGTTCCAACAAACCACAATTTCGCCAGTGGCACTTGCCACCCACACCTTCCATTTACTGCTGTTGCTTATGTCAATATGCTCTTTTTCCAGTCTTTTTACCCACATGTGCATATAAAAACAGGAAGTTGTGGTTTCCAGGTCCGTACATATTCCCTGACTCTAATCTGACACCAACTGACAGACACATACACCTTATTCCTGTTCTTTACTGGCTTTTATCCTCACCTGTGAAAAAGAGGAAGTTGTGGTCAGTAAAAATAAAAATCTGACCTTACCTGACTTCAGCTTTGATCAAAACCTACTGACATTATTTTGTCTGATTGCACATCTCTATGTTATGTGGCCTATGTTATGTATGTTATGTTAATAGGCTACATGCTCAACATTGCGTGTGGTTGCGAGTGGCCGGCAAAATAGGTGACGGGCTATGAAGTAGGCTATAGTAGGCTAAACTTTCATTTTGCAACTGTCCATTATAAGATTAGCCTACGTGGCTTGATTCAATGTATCAGGATAATGGGAAAGAAAATAGCGGTGCGACAGCAGAAGAGCAGGTTTAGTTAAACTATGAATTTGTGCATGGTAGTGAAATTTCACAAAAAAACCCTGGACTATTAGCATCCTGGGAAAGATGATTAATTTTCACAGACAGTGAAAGACACAGACAGTGAAAATATACAATCCTGGCAAAACCAGGACGTGTGTAGATACTTCTCGGGAACATGGAAGTAGGCCTAATGCAAGCGAGAGGATATACATAGCATTTTTACAACCTTTTAGCAACTGTAACTTTGTAGTTTTCTTGCTCAAACTAGGTTTTGTGAAAAATAAAAGAATTGTCTTATGATTGTAGCTCAATGAGCTGCCCTCTTGTACTGCTCTCTGCTCCCTTTTAATGACTGCTTACTAGTAGGTGAATTCAGGATCACACAGCACTGCACAGTGGCACTGATCAAATGAATACCTCGATAGAGCATTACGTCATAACGCTGAGGCATATTCTTTAGAGATCCGCCCCTGCGCAGTGCTGCGTGATCTTTAATTTGCCTAATGTCTGTTCCGCAGCTGACTGCAGCCCTACTTATGGAGGAGGGAGTGGTTATCTCTTTACAAGGGAGTAAGGAGGAAGGAAACGATCTGAGTGGTGGCAATGTTTTGAAAGATTTATCCCATTCATTCCTGTGGGCGACGTTTGCAACGTTCTGTCATCTTGAACTCAGAACCCGATATAATAACAATAACAAAATGATTAATAATGGCATATTCTGGAAAAAAACACTTAGAACATGGACATGAACATGAACTTAGACATCATTACACCACTCTTTACTTACAAAATATGATTTCCCTAATAAGTAAAAAATAAAAATTCCTAAATTCCTGCATATTGCCCCTTTAAATGGTGCCAATGGTGTCGATTGGTGGCGGCTTTGGGGTGTAAACTGGGCAGCTGGGCTCATCTTGTTAAGGAACAATGCAGATGTTCTCTAGGAATAACATTAACTTTGTGGTAAAATGTAGTCAAATGAACCTGCAAAATGGCCTGTGCCATATGTTGTCAACATTTGTGATTTGGTGCAAGTAACTTTCACTTTTCCTGGTGTAAGTCCCGTGGTTGATGGTTGACTGGATATGGTTGTGAATGTGCACATTTCCTTATCTTCACCTGTAGACTGTAGGTAGCCTAGAGATTTCCAAACAGCCTAGTACTTCACTTGACTCAACTGTCAGGAGTCAAACTGTTTCCTTTTTGCTCTTTTGGTCCAGACACAGAAAAATGGATTCGAGAGGACCAGTGGGTCAGTGGGTGATAAAGCTAGATAAATCTGTGTGTCATACACATAGCTATGAGAGCAGATTGAATTGTTTATAAGAGTTTGGGGATCTTGATTGAACAGTAGTGGCACAAGGATCGACCCCAGATGAACTCCACAGGTTAAGGGCATTGTTACTGAGGTATGATTACCAATGGAAACAAAGAAGCTCTTTTCTTGCAAATAGGATCTCAGCCAATAAAACACCATTTCTGAGAAACCAACCAAATGTTGGTGTAACAATATCGTGGTCAGCAGTATCAAAAGCTGCACTGAGGTCCAGTAATACCAGGATAGATGATTTTCCAGCATCAGTGTTTAGACAAGAGCAGTTTCAGTGATGTGATTTGGCCGAAAATCTGACTGGTTGTCAAAACAGTTATTTTAATTTAAGAAAAGTGTCAATTGATTTTTTCAACATTTTTTCTGAAGGTAAATTGGCACTGGCCTGTAGTTGTTTAGCTTTGAGGAATCTAAGTTGTTTATTTTGAATAAACCCGAACCTGAATTGTTGATTTTATATGATTTTTTAAAGCATTTCCCCCCATAGTCTTAACATTGGCTATTAGGGAATAATGTTGTTATTTAGTCATTAAGCAATCAGAACACTGTCAGAAGAGTCTTTCAAAATATTATACAGGTGAGAGTGCACCGTGTGTAGAAGATACAGGATAGCATCCTCTACTCCCACATTCTCTCTGCAGTTTGCCTACCAAGAGAATGTACACAGGGTGCACTCTCACCTGGACAAGGGAGGCAGTGCTGTGAGAATTATGTTTGTCAGACTTTGGGACCTTACATCAGAAGTTTACCCTGTACACCACCGATTTCAGCTACAACTCAGAGACTTTTCACATGCAGAAGTTCTCTGATGACACTGCAATCGTGGGGTGTATCAGGGATGGACAGGAGGGGGAGTACAGGTGCCTTGTGGAGGACTTCGTTGGGTGGTGCCGGGCTAATCAGCTGTAGCTGAACACCACCAAAACCATGGAAATGGTGGTGGACTTCAGGAGAACCGCCCCGCCGCCCACAGGCTCTACTTCCTCAGGAGGCTGAGGTCTTTCAGTGTCTGCAGCAGACTCCTTCTGATGGTCTACCAGTCTGTTATGGCCAGTGTGCACTTCTATGCTGTGGTATGTTGGGGTGGTAGCACTAGGAAGAGAGACATTGGACAGACTGGTGAGGAAAGCAGGGTCTGTGGTGGGCATGGAGCTGGAGTCTCTAACTACAATAGCCCAGAGGAGGACCCTGAGCAGGCTACACTCTGTACTGGACAATGACCGCCACCCCCTACACACCATCTTCATCAATCAGAGGAGTTTGATCAGCAACAGACTCCGGTCCCTCTCCTGCAGGATAGACAGGCTGCGGAGGTCCTTTGTCCCCAGGGCCATACAGCTGTATAACAGCACACAGAAGGTGCTGAGCATAATGGACTGGATTGCTTGAGCCCACACACACTCACACTCTTATACTGTCCCTGGTGGTGACTATACTAACTACTGCACTAAATGACTTTTGGAGATTGTCCAACATTGGACAATCTTACTGGGTCATTGTAATCTATCTACCTGGATTACTGCAAGGCACCTTATCACGACACTTATCTACCTCTGGGTTTTCTTATTATCATTACCTTTTTTTTTTTTTGGTTTTCTTATCATTTACACTCTGTACTGGACAATGACCGCCACCCCCTACACACCATCTTCATCAATCAGAGGAGTTTGATCAGCAACAGACTCCGGTCCCTCTCCTGCAGGATAGACAGGCTGCGGAGGTCCTTTGTCCTCAGGGCCATACAGCTGTATAACAGCACACAGAAGGTGCTGAGCATAATGGACTGGATTGCTTGAGCCCACACACACTCACACTCTTATACTTCCCTGGTGGTGACTATACTAACTACTGCACTAAATGACTTTTGGAGATTGTCCAACATTGGACAATCTTACTGGGTCATTGTAATCTATCTACCTGGATTACTGCAAGGCACCTTATCACGACACTTATCTACCTCGGGGTTTTCTTATTATCATTACCTTTTTTTTTTTCTTTTTTTTGGGTTTTCTTATTATCATTGGTTTATCTTATTATCATTGTCTTATTATCATTACCTTTTTTTCTCACCTGTTCAGTGAATGTTGTATGAATGCAGATGTGTGCAATATGTTTGATCTGTTTTGCATTGTGTATTATGTGCATTATGTGTATTATGTGTATGCTGCTGGACACCTTAATTTCCTTCGGGATCAATAAAGTAACTCTACTCTACTCTACTACAAAATGGAGAAATCCAATATGGCCATCGCTGCAAAGCCAAAACCTACTTAAGCGCTTGTCTTTTTGACTAAAGGTAAAAAGTATAACAAGTCTTTTCTCATATGGGGAATTTAATGTCATGCTCTGATTTAAGATCAAAATTGTAGAAAATACTCAAACTCATATATTCTGTTTTTTTCAATTCAGGTGTATTTATACAGCACCTTTTACAATAGTATTGTCTCATGGCGCTTTACAGAAGGAGCACCCAAGAGCAACAGGGGCAAGGAAAAAACTCCTTTATGTTTAGTTAGTCTAGGAAGAAACCTTGGGCAGGTCCATGACTCAAGGGGCTAACCCAACTGCCAGAGGTCATACAGGAAAATTACAATCAATAGTAACCATGATAGACTACAAGTTGTCTATGATTTTAGCTAAGGTTCATAATAGTTCCAGAGTATTATCCCACTTTACATTAGATGGTAGTCCATACCTGGTTATCAGTAATTATGGTTGGACAGTGTAGCAGTGGCCATATATAGTGTTAAACTCAAGGGGTGAGATGGGGGTAACAATAAGGGTCCATATGACAGTGCCCTTGTGAGGGGGGTCAGTCACAAAGGCTCAGGGAAGGGGAGTCGGTCCTGGCATGGGCATCTAGGAAGGGCCTCCCGGTTGCAGTCCACTCAGGAGGGGATGGTGAGAGGAGTCTGCCAGAAGGAGGCAGGGATGACACTGATTGTGGACAGAGGAAGCAAATGAATTAGGCCAGGCTCACACATCAGTGAGCAAATATGTCATTTGTGTGTGTGTGTGGGGAAAGAGAGAGAGAGGGTAAGAGAGAGAAAGTGAGTCGTACAGCATGACACATGAAGGTTTTGTGGTGGCACTCATTAAGGTATGGTGCATGGCAACCCAGCACCACTGCAGGGATGGTCAGTGGCTGCCATGCCTCACAACTGGGGGCAACAGCAGAGGTAGTCCCTCCCAAAAGACCCATGAGAAGTGGTGATTTGCCATGCACCATCCCTAACTATGGGAAACAGTAAAGAGGAAGGTTTTAAGTCTAGACTTAAAGGTAGAGGGGCAGGAGGGGCGCATGGTAACAAGAGGCTCTTTCTTCCTCCTATCGTAGATTTTGATATTCCTGGGATTACACGAAGACCAGCATTTTGGGATCTTAGGGTTCTAGGAGGGTGGTAAGGGGCAAGTAAGTCTTTAATATATGTTGGAGCATGGCCATTGACTATTTAGAGAGAGGTCCTGGTCAATAATTACCCAGAGGTCTTTAACTTTTGTGTTACATGACAGTTTAAGGCCACTGAGTAAGTTTTTGTTGAAGAGGTAGAATGTTGTTCAGCTGTTTAGGGCCGATTATCATAACTTCAGTTTTATCATAAGTTTAAACATAGGAAATTATAAGTCATCCAGGTTTTAATGTCTTGGAGGCAGACATCAAGTGTAGTTATTGGCATATAGTCATTTGGCTTCATGGAAAGGTAACTAGCAATTGTAACTATGTTTAGTATTCTGAAATGATATGTGTAAAAGTGTCTTCTTGAGTTTGCTTATTGCTGTTTCTCAATGTCTGAGAAGAGTAAATAGGAGAGGTTCAGACAGAGATTCAGGTCAATGATGAAAAATGAGAGACCTTACAATGAAATGAGAACAGGTATAGTAACATCGATGAGGCTGCTTTTTGGGTATGTTCCTATTAACTTGTTTAATGCAAGAGAGTGCCAACACCAATGTAGCTAAAATTCACCTAAACCGTAGTGCTGGCAGGCTGGATTCTAGCCTGAGGGGTGTAGATGAAGTAATGTCAACACAAAACAGGGAGGTTGAAAACCCTGAACTGGCAATCTGAGGAGCATGAGCTGTTATCACGTTAGGCTAAAAGCTTTCCTTAGCTAATGGATTACATATAAGTAATACTAGGCCCTATTCTACGGTACTTCACAAAATGCGACCTGTTCCACTGGAAATGTGTGAGCTGGTTTACATTGTTATGAACATTCTAATAAGCACTACATACTTTTGGTCAATTACCCAATATGGAAACTACCAAAGTGTGGAAACTGTGTGCAATGTAGTTTTATTTTTAAATGTCATGACTTTTGGAGATTGTCCAACATTGGACAATCTTACTGGGTCATTGTAATCTATCTACCTGGATTACTGCAAGGCACCTTATCACGACACTTATCTACCTCGGGGTTTTCTTATTATCATTACCTTTTTTTTTTTCTTTTTTTTGGGTTTTCTTATTATCATTGGTTTATCTTATTATCATTGTCTTATTATCATTACCTTTTTTTCTCACCTGTTCAGTGAATGTTGTATGAATGCAGATGTGTGCAATATGTTTGATCTGTTTTGCATTGTGTATTATGTGCATTATGTGTATTATGTGTATGCTGCTGGACACCTTAATTTCCTTCGGGATCAATAAAGTAACTCTACTCTACTCTACTACAAAATGGAGAAATCCAATATGGCCATCGCTGCAAAGCCAAAACCTACTTAAGCGCTTGTCTTTTTGACTAAAGGTAAAAAGTATAACAAGTCTTTTCTCATATGGGGAATTTAATGTCATGCTCTGATTTAAGATCAAAATTGTAGAAAATACTCAAACTCATATATTCTGTTTTTTTCAATTCAGTTTTATTTATACAGCACCTTTTACAATAGTATTGTCTCATGACGCTTTACAGAAGGAGCACCCAAGAGCAACAGGGGCAAGGAAAAAACTCCTTTATGTTTAGTTAGTCTAGGAAGAAACCTTGGGCAGGTCCATGACTCAAGGGGCTAACCCAACTGCCAGAGGTCATACAGGAAAATTACAATCAATAGTAACCATGATAGACTACAAGTTGTCTATGATTTTAGCTAAGGTTCATAATAGTTCCAGAGTATTATCCCACTTTACATTAGATGGTAGTCCATTCTGAAATGATATGTGTAAAAGTGTCTTCTTGAGTTTGCTTATTGCTGTTTCTCAATGTCTGAGAAGAGTAAATAGGAGAGGTTCAGACAGAGATTCAGGTCAATGATGAAAAATGAGAGACCTTACAATGAAATGAGAACAGGTATAGTAACATCGATGAGGCTGCTTTTTGGGTATGTTCCTATTAACTTGTTTAATGCAAGAGAGTGCCAACACCAATGTAGCTAAAATTCACCTAAACCGTAGTGCTGGCAGGCTGGATTCTAGCCTGAGGGGTGTAGATGAAGTAATGTCAACACAAAACAGGGAGGTTGAAAACCCTGAACTGGCAATCTGAGGAGCATGAGCTGTTATCACGTTAGGCTAAAAGCTTTCCTTAGCTAATGGATTACATATAAGTAATACTAGGCCCTATTCTACGGTACTTCACAAAATGCGACCTGTTCCACTGGAAATGTGTGAGCTGGTTTACATTGTTATGAACATTCTAATAAGCACTACATACTTTTGGTCAATTACCCAATATGGAAACTACCAAAGTGTGGAAACTGTGTGCAATGTAGTTTTATTTTTAAATGTCATTATTTTGCCCATCCACAACTGATATCAAGTGCATCCCTACTTGTCATTCTTAAATGTCATATACAGTATATGATTATATGGATTGGTGAATATATTGCCTAAAAGAATAGTGCCCAAAAGAAACCTGTAGCTGTGCATTTCAACACTGTGAAACATGCTATAAACACATAATTAGACAAGGCGTGTTAATCTTTCTTAAAAACATTTTTATGAAAAATGGCATGTGGCAGTGTCATGTTCAGTCAGAACAAACATATTGGAGAAATAAAAAAAGAAAAACCCAGGATGCTTATATGCCAGAATTTTTAAACAAAAATATTACATTCAGCAGTAAACATTTATTTTTGATTACCTTTGGTCTATGTATAGTCTCAACATCAACATCAGTAAGCTGAGCATATTTTGGGTTGGGCTTGTGGCGTCTTGGCCCTAGCTGCTACATCTCCATAGAATATCTGCAGCTTAGGCTAACCGTCCTTGCGTGACAAATTATAGCGTTACCATGTCTATCAATATACATGCCAGGTATTTCCATATACAACTGGGAGACATGTTAAATCGGCATCTCACTGTCATTGCAAGTCAATTTTCATTAATTGTCAAACACTTTCTCAGTGAATTTACTTTTACAGAAAGTAACATTAGCCAAGGTTAGCTAGTCTAGCTAATGTGAGCTGCTAACTGCATAATTAACTTCCTCTATGAAATTGTTTGAAATGTTATATGAAAGCAATTCAGCATACAATGAAAAATACTTACCAGCTATTTTGACCACCTAGGCCTCAAGCACTGGCCAACCTCCTTTTTGCTGCCTTCCTCCCCTCCACTCCACCACATATATGTTGTCCCCGTCCATTCCATTTGTGTAGTCTTCCTCATTAAAATGTAGTACACTCTCGGTCGGCAAAATCAAGGTTTTCCCCTCATCCTCTCCACCGATCCATTCCACTAGAGCAAACATTTTCAACAAGTAATAGCCTACTCTTTGGTTTTAGTAGCTAAGATCCTTGATTACTAACTACTCAGCTTTAACCCTCACTCATTGCACTGTTCCTAGTGAAAAAGGTTCAAAACATTACGTTAACATAATTGGTCTACTGTCATGTAACGTTAACCAGTACATCTTGATCCAGAGAGCACCCGCCGCACAGTCACTATTTAATCTACCTTATCACGTCAATATTTTGTAGTTGGCCTTGAACACTATGGATGTTGTTTTGAAGTATAAAAACTATGTGAGTGATGGAAGCAGAGTACCATCGCAGACCGAACAAAGGTGGAAAAGGTAAGGAAAAACTTTTTGTGTATTTTTTTCCCTTTAACTGATCTGGCTAGTTGCTGAATATCAAGGGTTAGTTTTAGCTTCTAACACTAATGATCAGTTAGTTATTATTAACTGCTTCTTATGGGTTATGGTTTGTATGTTGTTTATTTTCATTGATTGAATTGGCATTGTTATTTATCTGTTCTTCTTAATGTAGCCTTACCATGCCATTGTTATTGTTATTATATGATTGAATGGACATTATTGTTTATTTGCTATTCTCCTTTATTTTCATTGTTTATATTCATTAGGTTTTGCTTGAATTTACATTGTTTATTATTGCTGTTCTCCCTGATGTAGTCTGACCAACTTTTTAAATTGTTCACTGTTAAATTATTTTTATTTTTATTTTATTTTTTATTTGTATGAGGCTTTGGACAAAATCCCGATACCCATAACCATAACTTAGCAGAATAAGTTAGCTATTAAGAAACATAGTCAATTAAATCATCTTTGTACACACCAGGGAATTGTCATTAGTGGGTTTCACAGCCAGTCATTTCACCAAAATCCTTTTATGCAAGTCCCAAGTGGATTAGTGTAACCCCAAGTGTCCCCAAGGGGGTTATTGGATCCTATCCCAACTGATCTTCTTAAGGCTGCTCTCCCTCTATTGGCTGATGTTAAATTACACAACCAACTAAGGGAGGCCCATGTCAGGACCGACTCTCCATCATAGAGGCCCTTCCTGGACGTCCATGCTAGGCCTGTCTGCCTTTCCTTGAGGCTTTGTGACCCCTTCACAATGGCACTGTCAAATGGACCCTTACTGTTACCCCCATGACCCATCTCACTCCTTTGAGTTTGACACTATGTCTGGCCACTGCTACATTGTCCAGCCATAATTCCTGATAACCACCTATAGACTGACTACCATATAATGTAAAGTGGGATAACACTCCATTATGAATTGTTACGAACCTCAGCTAAAACCATAGGCAACCACTGATTGTAATTTTTCTGCATGATCCCCAGCAGTTGGGTCAGCCCCTTGAGTCATGGATCTGCCCAAGGTTTATTCCTAGATTAACTGAACATAAGGGAGTTTTTCCTTGCCCCTGTTGCTCTTGGGTGCTCCTTCTGTGAAGCGCCATGAGACAATACTATTGTAAAAGGCGCTGTATAAATAAAATTGAATTTAATTGGGCTGTATCTAAGATTACATGCATAGTGTCCTCCTTGGTGTTGCAAGATCTCTGACAAATATGTGGTTTGCCAGAATCATGCATGCAAATTATCACTGGCATGGATGTTGCACTACTTAGGATACAACCCCAACAACCCCAGAATTCCAAGATCAATCACTGAGCAGGCTTATTGGAAAGTTTGTGAATGGTATATGTGGCTGTTCTATAGCATTCCTGTCCTGAAAGGTGTCTTGCCTGATAGGTTTCTTATGCACGGGTTAAGACTTGGGAAAGGTGTTAGTGTACTGCTTTCAGAGGATATTAAGCCAGACCAAATAACAGAAGTGGAGCATTTAGCGTTTAGTGGAGTATTTGTATTCGGAACTCAGCAATTGTATGGTTTGGAGCACATGACTTTCAATACTCACCTCAGTCTTCATCTTGCCCAGAGTGTCCATGACTGAGGACCCCTGTGGGCTCATTCAGCCTTTGTCTTTGAAGATTATAATAGTGACTTGCTTGACATGGTTAAGAGCACACAGGGTGTCCCTTTACACAGTTGCAAAACATTTTTGTTGTATAAAGCATTCCCACAGTATGGTAAGAAACTACTGAATAATGCTTCACCTGAAATACAGGATGCATTTGAGTCAGTGACTACATATAGGCATGAATTTAAGAATTTCAGGAAATATGATGGTGTTACAGCTTTAGGTCATCCCACAAGAAAAATAGTGGAAGACTGATTACTTAGCACTTTACAGTGTGGCTCATCATATATTTACTATAGTTACTATGCTAAGACAGCTGTTAATGGAGAAATAATGCACTCTTCAACATACACACGAGAAGAAAATAAACTCACACACAGTCATCCTTGATGATAGAGACAGTAGCATTTTCTCTGTTAAGACATACAGCACATCGAACTTAGGAAATGGAAGTTTGTGCTATGCCATTGGTAGGTATTTTGAGTTTGAGAAACACAACTTTTTTGCAACAATATTTTTGCCCTGTTGGTAGAGTTGTGGCATTTAACTGCCATCCCTGCATATAAAATGAAAAAGAAATGTTTATACATCAGCACACCAAAACTAAAAGTTGATTACATCTTTAAATTCCTCAATCACTTTGAGCTGGTAAAATGAAATAGCTTAGCTTAACACAAATATATTTTGTGCAGAAACAAGGATAAGAGTCATATATTGATCAACTTCTCTGTATATATTTTAAACTATCAAATTACCAATAGCCTAATAGCCTAATTGACATTACACATCTCCTGTTCAAAAGTGCTATCCTAGGCTTTTCTATACATCTGTATAGGTGAGCTTAATAGATAGCTAAGTATGTTTACCCTTCAGGCAATATCATCAATTTCATTTCATATTAAAAGATTACATTTTTCAGTATGGCTTAACACCTTTTGTCCTGTGGTTTCTGGGGGGAAATCACTAGATCACAATCATTATCACAGAAAATACTAACACAGAGAAAGTACTAACAAGACCTAAGACCTCAAACTCAATGTGCTGGTGTAAATTAATGTTGATTCCTCACATGTAGTATACATACAGTATCAAAGATGTACTCTTTTAGCCTGGGGATATCCATACGAACCTCTTCCAAATTTAGGATTTGCCTTGTAAGTCCATCTGGTCATTGAAGCCCATTTCCATTGTCCTTAACACACAGGCATGCAAATACAATCACTACTCTAGCATGGACAAGTATTTCTTTGGAACTGAGGAAATAACTTCATTTAAAACTTTTGTTTACAAGACTGCCAAAATTATTTGGTTAGAGTTTAATGCATCAATTTACGTTTAATTTCACAGCTAGTTACACACCTGCTGGAAGATGTATTCAATGAACCTTTTCCAGACCCACTTTCAATTACAATTCAGAAGTTAGGCATGCTAACAAGGCTAGTGCTCTTTGGCATCAAACTGAATTTTGGATATGAATGCATGGTGTATGGCACAAGGAAAGTTGCCTGTATGCAAATAAGTCTAGTCAATGAATATAGTCAGCACATAGACTTTCATGCAAGATATCCACATATATGTTACAGTGATGGGTTCCACATATACTTGCATATATACATACTTGTACTATATATGTATTCGATAGTCAGGCACAGACTAGACATGACTTAATATTTCAACTAAGGTCACATCCACTCTACATATAGCGGAGGGCAAGGAAATGACTAACGCTCAGAAGTATAAGGTGGAACAAAGCGTAAACAGGTAGCAGGGATATGCAAGGTCCAAACTTAAAGCACACAAACTAAATCAAGTTTAACAATACCAAACACGATGGAGTTCAGGAACGCGGAGAGCTAGGCACACGAGAGTTTCAGGAGACGAAGGAACAAACGGCTGTCTCGGAACATATCCTTGGGAAGATTGACGAGGCCAGACGTCAGGGAATCAGGGAGAGACACTTAAATAACGTGGAGACCAGGTGGAACCAATCAATAAACAGGTGAAGGTGAACGTGCACTAGGAAGTGGCTGTGAACGCGAAGACGAGCTGTGGGTTTGCGAGGCGGAGTGAGAGGGCGTGGTTGTGGCCAGGTCTGATGCAGACCTGACAGATATATTGTAGCCATGTATTTGAACATAAGCTGGATGCAGCTGCATATATGTGAATATATTTTTTCTTGATTTTTCTGTATGGGTAAGTAACATTTCCTGATCAAAGACATTAATAATGCAACTTAATGAAATATTCTTCTCATTTAAGACATAGCCTACCTAGTTATTACTGTACTGCTATAGGATGCTATAGGCAGTGAATGCTGCCTGGGGATGATTTATGTAACATAGTGAAATGCAACTTTCGTATAAGACACTGAAACAGGTAACTTTGTGTGTAAAACTCAGAAAGGGCAAATCTTACGTGAGTGAGGGATGATGCTTTAATTCTGGGGTCTCCAACAAGTAGAACAGGAGCAACCAATAGCTTCTCACCTGCTTAAGAGTAGGTCTCCAAAGGGTCCAAGCAAATGTAAAATACTAAATATACTAAAACAATTCTGTGAAATCAAATTCAAAAACATCCTGTCCTGTCTGGTACAAAATAATTCTTTCAGATTTACTGTTGTTAATGTAGTATATACCAAACTTGGCTGTAGCTATGGAAAAGGGGCCAATAAAGATCAACAAATTTAGATGAGACTTTAGAGGAGCACTCTTTTCTGTAAGTGTGTAAGATGGCAAAGGACGTAACATTTATAGGTCTAGCAATAATACTGATGCAAATGGTAGTAGAGTAGCTTGGCCACGTTGATTTTGCGAAGTAGCTCTTGGAGGAAAAAAGGTTGGAGACCCCTGGTTTAACTGCACTGAGTGGATTTATCAAACGTGACGATAAGCCTCCACCACGGGAGTGTTGTTTAAAACTCAGCACACTCTTGCTGCCCCATGAATTTATGATTATAAAGACAATTCGTAGTTACCCTCATTAAGTCATTCTCGTCCTCATCCTCAGGTCCTAAAATTAAAATGGACTACAAAGCTACTGGTAATATACAATGGCAGCCCAAGAGAAATTAGCATTCACTGTCAACAAAAAATGAAGGGTTACCAAACATTACTTTCACGTCAGCAATCTATTTTGTGTAACGTTAACATTAGCTAGCTCTCTAACATTACCAGTCAGTACACTGTAAAACCCAATCATCCATCTCAACAAAAAATGTATTAACATCACTTAAAAACAGCAGTAAGTTTACATGACTTAAGTATTAAAAGTGTAGTGCACTCAATTTTGGTTTGATGTTATAATCACTTACAAAAAACAAGTAGGCATTAATTATCATTCTTTGAGTTAAGGTAAATTGTTTGTATGTAGTTGATTCCATGGTGAAAAATAGTTGAGATAGGAGCATAAATCAACAGCCAATCAGATTGCAGGTCTCTCGACGAGGACAGAGCGTGAGCAGTCTCACTTAAAGCATCAAGTCAAGTCACCAGTCAAGTCCCATTCTCAGGTTTGTGTGTCTTCGGCACTCCCCGTGTCCACTACCCTCGCAAGTCGACATTAATTTTGCTACCCTACAGATAGTGAGGAAATATCCCATTTGTTAACCGTATTGTATGTTTTTGTTGCCGTTGTTTTTTTGTGCTTCTAGCTAGCTAGTTCTGAATGCAGGCTCCACTATAGCCACACGTCCAAGTCCAAAAGTGAACTATTTTGTGCCCCTATTTCGTATGACTACATTCATACATTTTTATTTGATGCCCGTACTACATACATTGTATGAATTTGCGTTTTACTGTGGCCATAACACCTATAACAAGTAGCTTCTAGCTACCTAGTTGGTATAAATGCAGGCACTACTAGCCACACGTGTTCACACGAACTCAAGTTAGCTAGCTAGCAAACTATTTTGTGGCTCTGTTTCATGACTACATTCATAAATTTATATGTGATACTCATATTTCGACTACATACACTGTATGAATTTGTTTCTTTTCGTGTTGTGGCCATAACACCTCTAACATGTAGGTAATGTAGGTTTTAGCTAGTTAGTCTGAATACAGGCTCTATATAGCCACACGTGTCGAGTCCAAGTTAGCTAGCTAGCGAACTATTTGTGCCTGTTTCATATGACTACATTCGGAAATATGTATTTGATACCCATACTTCAGCCACATACATTGCATGAATGTGCTTTGTACTGTGGCCATAAAACTTCTAACAAGTAGCCCTCCTGTGGGTAGTCTATTAGGAAAACTGTTTAGCAATTGCAATCCAAAATGTGGAAATGTAAGCTGTGCGGCTAATGAGTCATTACAGACTATTGCACGGCCAGCACTCCACAATATGTCCATTGGCATGCCCTTATCACAATTGCATGTGTTATTTCAAAACCTACAATTGATTAAAAGTTTACGTCTCGTGTGCACGATGCAGCACCTCGTGGAGGGCGGGAAAAAGTCGGCAATAGAAGGGCTTTCAAATGCCAACTTTGTGAATTTACCCAGCCCTTTGTTGAAAGGGACATGTTTCTCCATCTTGGTAGACATTTAAAACAAAAGCAAATTGTCCCCTGCCCATTCAAAGACTGCTCTTTTACATCAAATGTGTACTCTACATTTACATCACACAAATGCAGAGGACATAGTAATTCTAGACTATGCCACTGAGCTTGTTCAGCCAATTGGTAGTGACCCTCCCCAGAATTTTGCCAGTGAGGAAGAGTCTGTTGCATTCGATGAAGAGGAACCCTCCCATGAGGAAGTTTATGATACTGATGCATTAGATGATAAACTGGAATATAATTTGGCTGCCCTCTTTTTGAAGATGCAATCCATTCTCCATGTCACAAATAGAGCAACACAAGAAATTGTTGAGCACATCGATCATCTGTTTATACTCTCTGAACCTATCCTTAATAAAGTGATCACGGAAACTCCGAAAAAGCACAATTGCCCTGTTACTGATACAATTGTTGGTGCAATTGTTCAGGCGGTTTCAGAGTGCAATATCTTACACAGATCAGTGAAAAGTGAAGGTCCATTGTCAACAGCCAAGAGGCGAAAGTCATATGTAGAGCAGAGGTTTCCGCATATCAAACCCATTGAGTACCTTATTGACCGTACCCAAAGAAAATCTGTTTATGTGCCTCTTCTCTCTTCCTTGCAGGAATTGATGAAAAATGCAGACATTGCATTTCAATCAACAACAACAAATCCCGGTGAGTTTTCATTGTATGTTGATGGCTCTTACTATCAGAGCAATGTCCTCTTTGCAGAAGGAGGTGCTAAGTTTTCCTTAATTTTGTATGTTGATGACCTTGAAATTGCAAATCCTCTTGGGACATCAAGGGGATATTACAAAATGTGTGCAGTTTACTGGTCACTCGCTAACTTGCCAAGGTTTAAGACGGGGAACTATAGGACCAAACTTAGCCGAGCAGGATAAGGATGTATCAGTTAATGCAGGGAAACGCAGTTGCATCAATCCAACTGCTGCATCATCCCATTCTCATATCAAACGGCCCAGGAGAGGAGAAATTAATTATCTCCCAGATACACTGGACAGATACACCCCACACCACCTGAACCTGTACAAGCAGAAGCAGTCTGGAACCTTTGGGCAAAAAATGGTTGCTCTTCTGTCAGACTACAGCAGACAGGTAAGTCTCATGGATGTGTTCTCTGTGAAGACTGTCATATAACAGTTAACATGGATGTGTTGTTACATATTACTGTCCAAAGAGTTTAGTTGTAAGCAACTGGACTTCTTATTGGAACTTGAACGACGTTTCGTTCCTCGTCCAAGAAACTTCCTCTGTTTCTGGGGGAACACTAGTAGTTATACTTCTCTAGACTAACCCCTTTTCCACTTGACAAAGGAGTTACAAGTCAAGGTGTGAAGAGTCATTACGGTCACACCTCCCTAGAGACTGTCACCACCCTGTCCTGTCTGTCTTTGTCTCCTCCTGTTTCTGCCGTTCACAAGCTTAATTGGTTTTCCCCGTCTTGTTCCCGGTCTGTTTTTGTTTGTCTCTGTTCCCTGTCAGATCGTCTGCCTGTTGCCGAACCCGGACCGCCTGTGACCAACGCCTCTGCTCCTCTGCCCCTGGTACCGACCCTGCCGGGGCTGGGTTTTTCTTCATGGGGAAGCCCATGCAATGATTACCGGGGGCTGAATGATATAACGGTGAAGAACCGTTGCCCTCTCCCTCTGCTCACCGCTGCCTTCGAGCTGCTCCAGGGAGCCATGGTCCTATCACCTGGTGCACATCCAGGAGGGTGGCGAATGGAAGACGGCATTCAACACCCCCACCGGTCACTACGAGTGCCTGGTAATGCCGTTTGGGCTCACCAACGCCCCCGCGGTTTTCCAGGCGTTGTTTTCAGGTGCTGCGTGAGATGCTAAACCGGTTTGTCTTTGTCTACCTGGACGACATTCTGATCTTCTCAATAAACCTGTCAGAACACATGCAGCATGTCCGCCTGGTCCTTCGTCACCTCCTGGAGAACTCTCTCTTCCCGCAGGCAGTCAGACTGCTGAACAACCTGTAGAGCAATTGGACTGGAATTTCTTACTCAGGATGCAAACCAGCGCGTCACAGCACACTGCACCTTATGCCCCCCGCACTTTCTTGCTGCTATCACTTATATTTATGTAGAATAGTCTCTAGCTGCTACTATTTATATTTCTATTGAACAGTCTTCATTTTACAAATCACACCACTAGCCACAGTGCTCTGCAAAAAGCCATGCCCTGTCTAGCGTGTTTGTTTTAGGTCACCTGTATTTTGACCTGCAAATCGTTTACAACTGTGTTGTAATGTTATTTTTCTCCCGCAATAGTGTATGTAGGCACTATTACGTATCTGTCTTGTCCATACTGTGTTTTAACAGTTACGTGTATCACCAATTGTTCCCGGGGAAACGTTGTCTCGTCTCACTATGTACTGTGTATATGGCTGAAACAACAATAAATCCCTACTTGACTTGACTTGATTTGTCAAAGCAGAGAAGTGTGAGTTCCATGTGAAGACTGTGGCTTTCCTCGGATACATTGTGGCAGAGGGGAGTATACAGATGGACCCGGCCCAAGTGTCAGCAGTCTCGTCTTGGCCTGTTCCGGACTCCCGGAAGAGATTGCAACAGTTCCTTTGCAAACTTTTACCGTTGCTTCATATGGAACTACAGTTCCAGCCCTGACCAGCTCCAAACAGCAGTTCATGTGGACCCCAGCAGCCGACCAAGCCTTCCACGCACTCAAGACCCGCTTCACCTCTGCCCCAATCCTCCAGATGCCAGACGCCGAGCTAGAGTTCGTGGTTGAGGTGGACGCCTCGGATGTGGGGGTCGGTGCGGTCCTCTCCCAACAATCAGCCTCCGACCAGAAGCTCCACCCCTGCACATTCTTTTCACGCCGACTGTCCTCGGCAGAGCGCAACTACGAACACCAAACCCGACGCCTCTCCCTCACTTCCTCATTCCCCCGTTAATCACTGGATTGTCTTCACCTGCTTTCACTGGCTGTTCCCTATCGTTCTCCCCAGCTGTGTCTTGTTTTCCCCTAATCACAGTATTTAGTTCCCCCTGTTTCAGCCACACTTTGTCGGTGAATTAGCGAACCTACACACATAATAGCTGAAGGCAAGCACTTAGAATTCTGACTCCTGTCTGTTTCTCTGTTTTCCCCGTCTCTGTCTCTGCTTCAGTTCCCAGCCCGTTTCCTGTTTTCCTCGTCTGGTTCCCGGTCTGTTTTTGTTTGTCTCTGTTCCCTATAAGATCGTTTGCCTGTTGCCGAACCTGGACCGCCTGTGACCAACGCCTCTGCTCCTCTGCCCCTGGTACCGACCCATCGCCTGCCCACGACCTACGCTCTGTTTGCCTGTCCTGGATTCCGACCTGAGTTCTGTCTTTCGGTCTGCGCTCCAGCCCCGGCTACTGACCCGCCGCCTGTCTGTGACGCTCGCCTGCTCTCCTGCCCTGATTGCCGACTCGCCGCCTGTCCCCAACCAACGCTCAACTCCTCTGCCCCGGTAACCTGATCCGACGCCTGCTAGACCATGACTGCTCCTGCCTGCCCTTCCCTGCTCTGCGTGCCTCCTACACCTCTGCAACGAGGGCGCGCTCACGGAGCACACTCACACTCCCTTTTCCCCCAATCCTGACATCTGAGATGATCAGGCTTTAGAACTAATCATAGCAGAGAATCAGCCCTAGTTAAAGTCTTCAATGACCTCCTTATCGCATCTGATAATGGATATATATCAATATTAATCCTACTGGATCTTAGTGCTGCCTTTGACACTATTGACCATGGTATCCTACTACACAGACTTGAACACATGATAGGCATCAAAGACACTGCATTAGCCTGGTTCAAACCTGGTTCAATCTCTGGTCGCTACCAGTTTGTACACGCTCATAATGAGTCATCAACCCATACTAAAGTAAAGTTTGGTGTACCCCAAGGCTCAGTGCTAGGTCCCCTGTTGTTCTCCCTGTACATGTTACCTTTAGGATCTGTTATAAGGAAACATGGTATTACTTTCCACTCCTGTGCTGATGATACCCAGCTTTACCTATGAAGCCTAATGACTATATGCCAATGACTAAACTTGATGCATGTCTCCTAGACATCAAAATCTGGATGACCAATAATTTCCTTTGTTTAAATTCAAGTAATCAAGTTATGATGATTGGCCCTAAACAGCTGACCAACACTCTACCCCATCACCAAAACTTACTCAGTGGCCTGTCACTGTCATGTAATGCAAAAGTTAAAGAACTCGGGGTAATTATTGTCCAGGACCTCTCTCCAAATAGTCATGTAAAACACATTTCAAAAACATCTTTTTCAATCACCTACGAAATATTGCTAAGGTTAGAAAGTTCCTATCCTTTGAGGATGCTGAAAAATTAATACACACATTTATTACTTCCAGGCTCGATTATTGCAATGCTCTGTTCTCTGGGTGTAGCAATACTTGCATCAAAAACCTACAACTAATACAAAATGCTGCGGCCCGAACACTCACCAGGACTAAAAAATATGAACATAACTCTCCTATTCTTGCTTCTCTACATTGGCTCCCTATTAAAAGTTGAATTGATTTTAAAATACTCCTCCTAACCTACAAAGCCCTCAAGGGCAATGCACCAACATATATTAAAGACTTACTTGTCCCTTACCACCCTCCTAGAACCCTAAGATCCCAAAATGCTGGTCTCCTTGTAATCCCAAGAATATCAAAATCTACGATAGGAGGAAGAGCCTTCTGTTACCGTGCACCCCTCCTGTGGAATAGTCTCCGCCCCCACATTCGACAAGCGGAAACTCTATATACCTTTAAGTCTAGACTTAAAACCTTCCTCTTTACTGTTTACCATAGTTAGGGATGGTGCATGGCAAATCATCACTTCTCATGGGTCTTTTGGAAGGGACTGCCTCTGCTGTTGCCCCTACTTGCGAGGCATGGCAGCCACTGACGATCCCTGCAGTGGTGCTGGGTTACCATGCATCATACCTTAGTTATGCTGCTATAGCCTAGTGCCGCCACACAACCTTCATGTGTCATGCCGTACAACTCTCTCTCTCTCTCTTTCAGCTCTCTCTCTCTCTATATATATATTTATACACATATAGGTATGCCCAAATTACTGCTTTCTGCTTTTTGCTTATGATGTGTGAGCCTGGCCTAATTCACTATTTTCCTCTGTCCACAATTATCTTTGCGGAGTGTCATCCCTGCCTCATTCCGGCGGACTCCTCTCACCCTCCCCTCCTGAGTGGACTACAACCAACACTACAGGAGGCACATATCACGACCGATTCCCCATCACAGAGGACCTTCCTGGACGCCGATGCTGGGCCCGACTCCCCTTCCTGAGGCTTTGTGATTGACCCCCCCTCACAATGGCGCTGTCAAATGGACCCTTACTGTTACCCCCATGACCCATCTCATTCCTTTGAGTTTGTGACTATGCCTGGCCGCTGCTACATTGTCCAGCCATAATTCCTGATAACCACCTATAGACTCACTACCATGTAATGTAAAAGTGGGATAATACTCTATTATGAACTATTACGAACCTTAGCTAAAACCATAGGCAACTTATAGTCATGGTTACTACTGATTGTAATTTTTCTCCATGACCCCTGGCAGTTGGGTTAGCCCCTTGAGGCATGGATCTGCCCAAGGTTTCTTCCTAGATTAACTGAACATAAGAGTTTTTCCTTGCCCCTGTTGCTCTTGGGTGCTCCTTCTGTGAAGCGCCACGAGACAATACTATTGTAAAAGGCGCTGTATAAATAAAACTGAATTGAATTGAATTGAATCTGGGATGCTTTTTCCTGAAATGTAACAATGGAGCTTCAGGTTGTGCAGGGTCATCAAACAACAGCTGGCTATGTGGAGATGTTGCAGCGGGCATCCCTCATGACTCGGGGCCAACGTCTCTGTGGTAATGACTGGGTTGTTCAGCAGGACAAAGCTGCAGTTCAGTGTCTACCTAACAAAGGTTTTTTTTTTCCAGGAGAGAAGCAAGATTTTGTTTAGGAATGTATTACTGTGTTGATCATATAGTTGTAGAACCTCACAAAGCTCTTTGTCCATGTCACAAAACTCAACAGGATAAGAACGACGTCCAGGCAACAAGAACGGCAGTCCTGTTTGGCTTGGCACTATATCTGAAAGAGGATACATCTGAGGTCTTCAAGAGCTGCAAGGTATGTCATTCATTCAATCATTCATTCATTGTTAAACAGCACTTTTCAGATCTCTCACTTTAATGTCACTCTTACAATCATGCTGCAACCCCCCACCCCTTTTTGACACACACACTCAATCATGTATTCTTCCATTGTTCCCCTTAATTGTTAGGAAGCAGACTTTGACAAACACCAAAAAGGAGCAGTCGTACCTCTGGCCGTTACAGAAGAGAATGCCTCAGCAGTCCCTTCACCCTGCAGCATATGACAATCATTCTGGAGGAGTTATTTGAATTCATTCAGATTGTTCTGCTTAATTTAGGATGGAAGGAGACAGATTAAGCCAAAATTGCTGTCACTCAAGAATGAGTTAGAACTCAGTGTTTAAACACACAATGCACACACACTGACAAGCGCACTCAAATGTCATGCACAATCAAACATCCTCTTACACACGTGTGCATGCGCACACACACATTCATTCACTCACTCACAACTGCTTTTTGTATTCTTCTATGGCTATACATCTTCACTCTTAACCATACAAAAAGTTCTTTGTCGATGTGTCTCATTTAAGATGGTCTATTTTTTGTGAATCTGTTTTTTATTAAGTGCAAGTGGTATGTAATGAAAATTTGTAAAATGTTAATAAACAAATACCTGTTCTTTTGTTAATCTATTTTTATTGTATTTAATTTTTTCAGTGAATGATGCAAATTCATAGTTGTATGGAACAAATGTTTTGAATATTCCAAGTAAATTTCAATAAAACATTTTTCATTGATCAGGGTCTCCTGTCAAATGAGTTTTGTGAGTTGGAATACCTCAAATAGTTTAAGACAGCCTGTTTCCTCAAATAGATTGAGTAGTACAGCTGAGGTTCTGAGTGGTAATCACTTAAATGGTAAAAATGAGCATAAATCAACATGGAAGTCAACATTAAGCAAAATACACAAGTAGTGATAACTGCTATTCAAGGCAACTGGTTTTCTCAAATAATTTGAGTTTAACCTAACTTGATTTAATTAAGTTATCAAACTCAAATGATTCAATGCAGCCTGTTTCCTTAAATTATTTGAGTTGAATTAACGTCTCAGGTTAGAAAAAAAGGCAGCACTGAACGTAAGGTTAAGATGAGAAACGGATGAGAAAGTCATTGTTCCCAAACAACGCAACAGTCAGTGCAGCACTGTAGTATTAAAACTCCAGTGCTCCGCTTGCATAGAAGCTAATGTGACTAGAAATCATGCCAAAAATAGACTAGCTAGTTGTGTGTCACATTAGTAACTTGCTTCATTGAAACAGTTGCATTTCACAGGGGGCGCGAAGTTAAAGTTAACTTGTGCATAATTCTAATTAATGCAGGAGTTTAAGCGGGATAAAGAACTCCACAGTGTGCATATATCTGTGAATATTGCACTTATTGAGTGTAAATTATGGCAGGCCAGCGGATGCGCGAAAAATCTTGTTTCCCCTAGGACGCTCCTCTTGGCTTTAAAAACAACTGTTCAACAATTCCCTACTTTTTTTGCAAAGTTTTACATGTAGTACCTGTAAGCTAGTGTATGGAACATCTTCAAAGAATTTAAATTTGAGGATTAAAATGTTTTTACAGTAGTGATGCCAGGGTCAAGGATTTTTAACACCTGCACCAACCTGACCTATCTTCACAGCAAACCTGCTCCACCCGCACTAATTTCTAACCCTAAACCGACTCAACCCGCTAAAACGGGAAGAAAAAATAAAAAATAAACCAATAAGTCTACGTTGTGATTTGCGATAGCCTAAAGAAAAATACACAGTAGTATACACACTATATATACCCCCACCACAGCTTGCTACAATTCCCATTGTTCCCGTAATACAAATAACACTCAGTTCCTCAGGGAACTGTGAGGGGAGGGGAGAGGGATATGAGTCTATTGTCTAACTATATTCTGTTTTACTCGTTTATTTCACTTCTTTGTAAAAGACAGATAGCCTATAGGGTAAGGGTTAGAAGACAGGTGGCAGGCTAATATTTTCGCTACACAAATAATAGATGGAGGAGGGCCACCATCGTCAGGATTGCCAGTATTACCACGGCAATACTACTTTTCAACCTGGTATTGCCTGGCAGTACGTTTTGAGAGAGAATAACACAGCCAATTAAGTATTTTACTAAGTCCCTATGTGAAACTACTTAATCAGACAGAATCATAGTTCCATTTTTTTCGAGCCCGCTAAATTGACAGTTTGACTATACCTTAAACTTTGCAAGCTGCAAGTGAGATTAATTTTGTGTTTGCCTCCTTGGAAAGCTGTCATGCCGTAAAGTTACAGCTGGTGACATCTTTAGCCTTATCTTTTTACCTCATACTAAAAGCTCTGCTTTTAACAGACTATGTTCTGAACATAAACAAGAATTTTGATGAGTAGGCTCAGAATGGACCTAAGAATGGACCTAAGCTACATTCAAACAGCATACCCACCTAACAAATGTTTTTTTTTTAATTTTTTTATTTCTGTGTTAAAATGAACATAATCACACTTTGATTAGCCATGCACAGCCTATAACCTATTACTGAAGCACAATGCCATAGGATGGGTTTTCATTCCTATGGGGCCTCTTATTCCTTCAATGCAATAATTCCACATGAATTAACTTCTGAAAATCATAGATGACAATGCTAAATTCAAATGTCAACCAATCAACCAATAATGGTTTGGGATGGGGCAATAGGATTAAACAATTTGATTAACAAAATAAGCTATTTAACATCCTGTTTAAATGCACCAGAATGCAGGAAATTACATGTAATGGGAAGACACAAGGAGAACATTTTATCCTCAAAAACAACAACAAAAAAAACAAACCAATTAACTGATACATATAATAAATTTCCAACACGAGTCCGGTTTTTAAAATATCCTGTGTCGTGTTGACATTTAAAGGCATGAAAATATAGGCCTATTCCATTTCATTTGACTGCAAAAACACTGATGGCACCCACACAAAAAAACACACGCATGTTGGTTACACCTGTCAGTGCAGGTCATCATAAAATTAAACAGAATGTATAAATGTAGTCCATGCATTGTTATTTTATAACAGGCTATTTAACAGGTATGATTATAGAGTTAAACCATGCATAGCTTATCCCATCACAGTTCACCTATCTTTATGCTCAGAAAAAAATGGAATGCTTCATTCATCTGCTTCTTGCACTCTTTTATTCTTTATGTGCTCATGAGAAAACAGCTACATGACAGCCAACAACAGAACCTCCACCTCTCTGTCACTCGTCGCCAATATTGTAATTTAAAAAAAAAAATGTTTAGTTCTGAAGTTCGACTGTGACAAGTGCCCCATCAGTTGTGCATACTCCTAACCGACGTAGTCATGTTGATCTCATGAACCCAAATATGGTCATTTGGCATCAGGAATTCTGTTGAAAATGTATCCTTAAGTGCTCCTAAGCATTGTGTTTAAATTACCTTATATGTTAGTTATTTCATTATGTATATATGATGCTAACATAGACTCTCAAAGTCTGACAGAATAAGAAAGTACTGTAAATTCCATCCTGTGTGACAGAAAGTCACTAGCCATCGCTGACTTGTGTTGTCACTATTAGCATCGCCTCACATAAAAGTTTCTTACAAGGCAATAACATGACAGGAGATAATGGAGCCAATATGCATTGTTGTGTTAGCTCCGGAGTACAACAACAGCAAAATCGAGGTACGGGGTGTTTCACATGTTAAGCTGATTTATGATTTTGATTTACAACGTTACAATGAATCCCAGCCAATGAAACACTAAAGGCTAGAGGGCCCTTTCTGGATGGGACCAGCTGGGAACAACCTCCATGGGTGTTCCAACTTCCGTAGGTTTTGTACTTCATATTACTATTACTTACATTTCTACAGCACTTTTCAAGATACCCAAAGTATTTACAGTGGAAAGGGGACCTCACCTACCACCACCAATATGTGTACTTCATATGATAATGTCGGTGTTGCCCTGCCTTGCCAATTGACTCAGCGGATACATGTTGATTGATTCTAGTCTTTAATTGGCATAATGACAACAGGTAGATGAAAATCAATTATCTGTGTTGGCCACTTGTGTCTTTATACTGACTGTGCTTTGTTAGTTTTCAAATGCCTGATGGAGATCCTATCGCAGTGTGCAGATCTTTCTTTCTTCCTCATAGGAGTTATTCAGCTCATCTGCAAAGGAGGAGGTAGGGTTGGGCACTAGATGTTGGCAACACCTCTAGTGAACTCTTCGATCTTATCTTTGTACCAGAACTTAGCTAACCTGAATTTGTGCCTCAGCTTCCTTCTGAGTACACTGACATGATCTTTATCTACCTGTAGAAATGCCATTTTTTTGAGGTGCAGACAGTGTTTCAGTTCTCTGGTAACCCAGGGCTTGTTGGAATAACGCTTGAAAAAAGCTTATTAAAAAGCTGGATTGTTTGAGAATATTCAGATCTCCTCACTTCTTTGGAAAAACATCTCCCGTCATTAAGCTAAAAAAACGCTCTTTAATAGACTCACTATTCCAAACCTGGATGTGGTTTCTGGATGCGTGAATGTGCGTGCACGTTCTTAAGAGGAGCTGAGTTGTCCATGGTTCAGATTTATGAACTGCATTCATGAAATGTCATGTCAAGAATGTTCTCTATCATTAAGGCATTGCACCACCAAACACAATAGCACTCAGTAAAATCAGCAATCAGCAACAACCCTATAAGTCTACAGCCTATTTGTGTGAATTGTATTTTAGAAATATGTCCTTAAAAACAGTCCTCAGGCCTAATACAAAAGAAACTGATTACAAGAAAATTTCTTGTTAGCAAACCGCGCTCTTAGTTAAGATGGTGTTGTAAAAACTGTGTTGTAGCTTGAATATTAATCCTTTTTTTATAAGTCACTTTGGATAAAAGTGTCTGCTGAACGTAAATGTATGGACACATCACGCTTAGATTTTATTTCGCCTGTTACTCAATAAGCCTATAGAGTAAGTGGCAATGCTGGCAGGCAAACCATGGCTGGAAGAAAGCGAGTATGTGTGCGCGCGAGAGAGACTGGCACAGCGACGACCTTGGCAATGCTTTGTGGCAATAAATGTCGAACTTTTGGAAAATTTCCATCCCCTCAAAGTATACGATGCCACCAGTGAGGACTTGAGGTGTGTGACCGCAAACACAACTCCTCCCTCAGGTACTATGCTGGGGGTTTACCAGCAGTTGTCAGGGATGGGCTAGAGCTTTGCAATGAGAGCAGGGGGTGCGCTGGATTGGCCAGAGTTGCCCGAAGATGAAGAGGAGGTCAGTAGCAAGATGAGGCGATGATTATCATCAGAACTTCGTGACTGGTTTTAATATTCGTCAGGGAGCGTTTTTTTTTTTTTATGTATTTTTTGTTGGTTGCGCACCTCCCCACACACCTCAAATTGGCCTACTGGGCTTTCCTGGTTGACTGGTTAGTGTGCTTGTCTCGCGATCTGAGGTTGCTGTGAGGTTCAAGCCCCAGGCTGGACCTCGTGGGATGGCCTTGCTTACATGAACTTAATTTAGATATACAATTCATAATAATATTAGGTTAGTTATAATATTTTTAGCTTACAAAGGTTTGTTATAGTCAGAAACATTACTCTGCATCTCTGCACAAGAAACAGAAATGTTAAACCACGTACAGACTGTAGGTCTTGACTGAGACCTCCAAGCATTGATAGTCAGCCAAAACAGCAAGTGCACACTGGATGAGCAAACTGATCTAGAAAGAGCATAACCCTACATCATATCAAAACTGGTCTGCTATAACAGGTTATATATTTTCAATCCATACAAGATGTACAGGTCCCTTGAAAGAATCAGTCTTCTGTCTCTCACTCAATTAGGTTTGTTAAAGTGAATTGACATTGTTAATTTTCATTTAACTAACAATGTCAGTTGTGAAAATTTTGAAATGTGAATATATCTCTACAGAGATGTGATTTTTTTTTTTTTAAAAAAAGGTAGAAAACAACCCATCCTCAAAGAAATCAGGTTTTCCAAAAGAAAACAGTCTGGCTGTCTGCTGCAATCTTCTCTATAGTCCTACTCTCTCCCTCCTTTTTATTGTCCCTCCCACTTGTTTTCTCAAGCAAGGATTTGCTTAGCCCTTCTGGCTCTGGCTTTGACTAGGCTTACAGCAAAGAGTACAAAGTGATAGACAAAAGAAGCAGAAGCAACAGTGAGAGGGAGAGAGAAAGGGAGTAGTTTGGAAAACCACTTTTGGCAGCCCACTAACTGTGCCTTCCCATGATGTTTGCTTTGTTCCTAAAAGGATGGTGTAACTGTCTGACTTTGTCTATGGTGGCAGTTTTGCTGTCTTTTTTACATGGCCATTGTCTCCATGCAGTTCAAGCTGAGGACTACTATCGGAGGGATCAACTTAATCGTGAGCATGACCACCACATACCAGACTCAGACATGCTTGCTCTTGGAAGACACCAGATGCAGGGCAAGAACCGAAGTGGAAAATCTGATTTCAGGAGAGCACATAAATCTACCACAGAAAGGAACACACATGCCACTAGGGGATCAGAGACTAAAACAGGTAAAAATAACTATTTCTCTAGTTTGCTTAAATTATTCCTTTCCCCAAAATATATAACTAAAAATTTCTGAGTAACCCTCACCATAAGACTCACTTTCTTTGTAACCCTCACTGACCATTTCAGCCATTAAACTTTAATATTCTTTTGGAAAACACACACACACATATTTATATATTAATCCCCATTTATATATAATATAAATCTCTGTGATATAAGATATGTAGGCTTAGTGAATGACAGCATCTAGAAGGAATACTTTTAGGATAACTCCCAAGGTAATAGAAACACATTTTTCCATTTTAGAATTTTGGAATCTTATTGTGGGTGCGCCTGTGTTCTTGATCCAGATGTGGGTGGGCCATTTATACTTTTCCAGCAATCTGTGTGTAGAAGGAATAGAAACAAGCTAAAATCTCACTGAAGTAGATAATAAATGTTTGCCAACAATGTCCCCTTCTCAATATTGGTGTTGGTGTGTCTTGTGTCTTAACACCTTTTTTGGAAGGCTATGTATGGTGTAGTATTTCAGAACAGATACAATGTACTTTTGATTCTGTTGTCTTAGCAGTGTTTCAGTGACCAACATCACAGGGGGTAAGCTGTTGGGCGAATCACTGTTCCGCACTCAGATCATTGATAGACATACCTACCTTGCCATAAGCTGTTGATCCAGATGTGATAGGGGTCTCGAGATCAGCTGCTGATCTCACCTCAAAATGGGAAAAAGGCCAGTGGCTAAAGGATCATATCCAAAGTGTCCCAATGAGGCAAACAAGAGCAGAATTCCCACCACGGTGTACAATGAAGAGGGTCACAAGAGACCTAAAGCATGTTTTGGGTGGCCCCATCTCATTATGCCTTGCCAATGTGCCTATGTCACTGCAGCATCTGGATGAAGATGAAGTCAGACCCCCGTCACATGCCAACAGTTTCTGGCAGGTTAGCATGTCCATCAGTGATCTGGGTGTGGGACAATGACTTCATTAACAGCTTACTCCTTGTGATTGTTGGTCACCGAAGCACTGCTGTGGCAACGAATCCAAGAGTGGCCAGAGACTAAATTCAGAATCAGAAGTACATTTTATGTGGTCTTAAATATTTTGTACAAATTTCTTATATTTTCTTATTAGATCTGCATAAAGAAATTCAGATATATGCATGGTCTTTACTGCACTTCAGTCTTTGCTTATTTATAGGGTCAGATAACATTATCAGCAAATAGCCGACAGATAGACAGGCAGGCAGGCAGGCAGGCCAGACCAATGGTACCCTAAGCTAAGCTAAGCAGATGTGGGGATGGTTAGTACTTGGAGACCTCCTGGGAAAACTGAGTTGCTGCTGGAAGTGGTGTTAGAGGGTGGCCAGTAGGTGGCTTTCTTCCCTATGACCTAAGATCAGTTCCAATGGTGCAGTGATGGGGACACTGTATTTTAGGAGAGACGTTAAACGTGTGGTGAACATTTTAGCACATAATGGCTAGCGTGTATCCCCCAGGCAGGTGTTACACATTGGTGGTGGTTAGTGATGTCCCCCTTCCACTGTAAAGTGCTTTGAGTATCTTGAAGAGCACTGAAGTATTACTAGTAGTTGATAACTTCATTGTCCCTGTCCCTGATTTGCAGCAGTTGCAGCATATTTGCAGATGTGTCTAACATACAGTGCCCTCCATATTTATTGGCACCCCTAAAAAAGATGACTATAAAATGGAATAAAAAATGAATCTTTTTGTAATTTATGTTAGTCTTACAATGAAATTGTTAGAGAATATTCCCACCTCAAAATGAAAGAATGTATCTGAAGAAAACACAATGCATCAAAAAGAATGCACCACAATTATTGACACTCCTAGAAAATATTATTATATATAATATATTTATATATATAATATTATTTTATATATAAAATGATTAAATATTAAATAGGATAAAATATAATGCAAATAAATACATTTTCAATCTATTTTCTACTTCTTAAAGTTAAAGTCTTACAGTAGTATTCCATAACTTAATGGTTCATGATGATAAAAATCTAAATGAAACAGATCATAGTCATACTATTTTTTCAACTGTGCAAAGACAAGAGAATACACATTTTAAATGCATTCCAGAAAGTGTGTTCACTTCTGTTGAGAATTCTGTCTACTGAGAATTGGTACAAAAAACGCTTCATGGTTTGATTCATGGTGGGTTTTGGGGTTGTTTTAATTCCATCTCTAGGAATCTCATTAGGGTGGATGCCATCATGACCTCCATGAAATCTTGATCATCTTGATCATTTTGAATCAAAATCTCCTTGTCACAGTCAAGTCAATAAAAATGAATCATGCTTGGCTCATCCAACAGGTCATTAAACCAAAATAATAAGTTCATTTAAATAAAAACATACTTTACTGATCAGAAAATCATGGCTTCGCCATGGTTGTCTCAGTCCTCTGATCGAGCGGTATAGTAAACCAATGGGTCGAGCTATAGAGGAATATGCACCAGAGAAAACCTAGTAATATGGACTATCTGGATAGATTCTGGAATGAGGAAGGGTCTCAAATATATTTCTTTTGTTCACCAACTTTGTGGGATGTCAAAGGAAATGGCTAAAACTTGTATTATTGGCAAATGGGAGCTTTACAATGTACATAATGCAAGGGTGCCAATATTTGTGGCACATGTGTTTTTGGTATGAACACATTTATTTCTTTAAAATGCGTTGTTCTTTATCAGAATAAATTTGATTCTTTTGAAGGTTGTATTTTTTGTCAATGTTTTCATTATGTGATTAAGAAAAAATACTGCCAGCCTTTACATGTGGTTTTAGCCAACTTTACCAGGGGTGCCAATAATTGTGGAGGGCGCTTTGCTACCATTGTTCCTCCACATCTTATTTTGCTTGTACAGGACTGGTAGAATAGAGCTGAATACTGTAAGACACAATTGGCACCTTGCAAGCACGGAAAGATCATAGAAAGAGCTGAGAGAGCCTTCAGCCCAGTCCCATTTCTCCTCCCTTAACACTAGCATTTGACTTTTCTGGACTCTCACTGTGTTAATTCACAAGGTATCCTAGGTATCCTAGAGCATTCTGTGTTTAAGCTTAGAATCTACTGTAGCCCTTTGTTGACCCTGATTATATTGTGTGACATTATCACATTTAACAAAACTAGAAAATTCCATGGAGAATAGCCATTACACTGCGAGTTGCTTGTAGGTTTAATGAGAATGTAGCAAACAGAATACAGACAGAATCAGTTCTATGTGCTTGAGCTAAACTATCAATATGAGTATGCAAACTCATTAACCTTAACTTTGTGACACTGTGAGGGAAATTGGAATAATGCTCTCCACCCACCAGTAGATCTGTTACAGGTGAACTATCATTTTACCGCCCAAGGATTTTCATACTTGTAGCCCAAGTTTAACCCAATCCATTAATGTGAGCAAGTGAATTGAGATCCAGGAAAGTGAAGTGAAAAAGTGAAAAAGAACGTGGTATGTGTATGGTATCAAGCCTTCTTTTGAACTATCCAGGAAGAAAATGTACTATCATTGTTAATATCTTGGGTTTTTACATGAAATGGCTCATCTTTTGGTTGTTACCTTTTTATTTATTTACCATGAAAAATGAAAAAATGTAAAAAATATGCCATATAATGGCCAAAACAAAAATAGCCTCTGATAATCTCTCTGGAATAAACGCATATTAACAATTGATGTCAGTTGCTATGCTTAATTGGCTCTCATTTGCTAACTGAGTGAGAATGCTGTAGAATTGTTTAAGTTCCTTCATGCATATTAATAAGACTGGAATACTAATGACAAACAGCCTGTTCTGAAAGGGACTGAAACAGAGGGCTAAAGAGACATGCGAGGGGACGCTGTGAGCTGGGATGTCATGCCATGGAACTGGCAACCCAGGCTCATTTCCCAATCATTTCCTGACGCCCTCTGCTGGCCTATCGCAAAAAGCCCCAAAAATATCTTAAAAAAATTTTTTTTGAAATATGAGTATGTGTTATGAATATGAGTTTGTGTTAAATGGTGCATGTGAAAGTCTAATACTATCTTTGCTGTATGCAATAGCCAATGAAAAGAAAGAAACTGAGGAATCAGGCCGTCATGTTCTCCTGCCTATCTCTAAGCCATTGGCGGATAGCACTGAATTACCACCCAATCCATGCTCTCCTGTATTTGATTAGTCAGCTTTGGCAAATACAACAGGCTAAAACAGTTTTCACATGTGATTGTAACATTAACATTGCGATAACGAAGCAGTTATTTGGTTATGTTGGCTAATATGAAACTCTTTCAAGCTTACCATTGCAAAGTGTCTGTTTACAATCTCCAAACAGTGGATGTGCATATGATTTCTTTCTCAGCTTCATATGAAATGTAATATTAGTTTTGTTCCTCTTCACTTGCAATTCTGACATTAGTGAACTAATCTAAATATATTCACCCAACCTGCCATTACAGCCATGCAAGCTAGCCCAGAGCAGCGAATCAGAGCATAGATCATTATCATAGGTGGAAAAACAAAGCGCTCGTGGAGTCTTTCAATAGGTTACAGAGAACCCTGTTAAGGTCTCCTTGTACTGTTTTCAGCCCAACTAAAGTTACATACTATCTTTGGAGACCTCAGAGAACAATTCAAAACACCCTACAGATGTAAGACAGGGCACCCTTAGTCTGAAAGATATTTCAGCAAACTGAGACATTGAAATACTCATGTAAGACAAGTAGCGAAATTGCATAAATTAGAGTATTAGCTCAATAGAGCTCAAAGAGAAAAAGAAAGATACAGCAAAAGCAAAAAAAAATTTGCATTAGTCTATATGGGATTAGAATCCATGTAGCCTATGAACCCAGACGTGGTTTGTATCCGGCAGCTTCCAGAGACCGTGGCTGCTTTGAAGTCGGGGCGGAGGAGTGACGTCATATATGGGATAGGCCATCGTCTTTAGTCAAGGCTATTATGAAGATTATGCCATCATTTTGACCACTGTACAGCCAAAATGATCCGTAAAAATGCCAAAATAATCTAAACTTAGTTTAGCACCACACTCAAGTCTGGTGTGAAGTGATTTTGAGTGCTTATAGTAGGGGGAATTATGTGACAAATAGTTTGAAAGTATGAAATTTAGTACACATATTCATTGGGTGATCCAAAGCCATCCTAAAAAGGGTGACCCCCAAAAAATTTAAACAGGAAGTGAGTTTTTGAAGAAATTAAAAATGGTTGCCCATACAGTTGGTTACAAATTCAAAAATAACCCAATGAACTATATAAAAGCACAAAATTTGGTGTACATGTGGCTCATACTAAAACATCCTAGACCTGTCACCCCCCAAAAAATCTAACAGAAGTGAGTGAGTTTTGGAAAACAAAATCAAAATGGCCAAACACAATTGGTTACAGACTCCAACCCAAACAATATCATAGAAGTACAGACATTTGTACAACAGCAATTTAAGTATGTCCTCCTGAATGGTTCAGAGTGTTGGTGTATGGTCTGTACAGACATGAGGGCACTTGAGGTCTTCCACAAACAGTTACCTCAGATGAACCTGCCAGATCTTTTGCCCCATCAAAATGTCCAATCAACTAAACAAGAAAAACAGCAGTCAAAGCATGACCAAGCACATTGCGACACTTAAGATGACTTGGACGTATTAAGAATGGAGCAAAATTGCATCCCAAGAGTTGCAAGATGGACACCACCTGGAAAAAGAAAACCTGGATACCCAAAAACACCTGTCGTAGAACTGTGGTACAGGAGATTCAAAAGATTAACCTGTCGTGGTGAGAAGCACAGCATGCTGCCAAGGACTGCATGTGATGGAGAGAGCTTACTGAAGCCTTATATCCCACAAGGGACAAAGAGGGATAAGTTAGTAACTAGCTTTAATCAAAGATGGTTTTATAAGAGGAGACTTATCTATCTATCTTTCCATCATAGCCATGTGGTGGAAGTTGGCATAGTTGCAGTAAGCAAATTCATGTTTAGAATAATGTCTTTGTCATATTTAGAATAATGTTATTTGGGCAACTCCGCAAAGATATTTAAATTGTAGCAATTTAGATTTAAACAGGGATTCACACAATACACTTTTCAAGTCAAATCAGCTTCATTGTGAATTTCTCCACATAGACAGTGGGGAAAACAAGTATTTGATCCCTTGCTGATTTTGTTGGTTTACCCACTAAGAAAGACTTCATCAGTCTGTAATTTTAATGGTAGGTGTATTCTAACATGTGGAGACAGAATATCAAATAGAAAATCCAGAAAATAACTTAATTATCTATATTAATTTATTTGTATTTTATTGAGAAAAAGAAGCATTTGATCCCCTAGTAACCATCAAGAGTTCTTGTTAATACAGACAAGTTAGACTCTCCAAATTACCTTGTCACCTAAATTGAAGACACCTGTTATCACTAATGACTTGTAATAAAAGCCACCTGGCCACAGAATCATTGTCAGACTGCAAACTCTCCAACATGGGAAAGACTAAAGAGCTTTATGTGGATTTAAGGGAGAAGATTGTAGACCTGCACAAGACCGGTATGGGCTACAAAACCATTAGCAAGAAGCTGGGCATTAAGGTGACAACTGTTGGTGCAATTGTGTGCAAGTACAAGACTCACAACATGATCATCAATCGACCTAGGTCTGGGCCTCCAAACAAGATCTCACCTCGTGGGGTTTCCAGGATCATGAGAACGGTGAGAAATAGGCCTAACACGGGCAGAGTTAGTGGATGATTTTAAAGCAGCTGGGATCGCAGTCACCAAGCAAACAGTTGGTAACACTTTACACCGCAATGGTCTAACAACTTGAAGTACTCGCAAAGTACCCCTGCTTAAGAAAGCACATGTGCAGGCCCGCCTGAACTTTGCAAATGAACATCTGAATGACTTGGAGAGTGACTAGGAGAAGGTGTTATGGTCAGATGAGACCAAAATTGAGCTCTTTGGCATCAATTCAACCCATCGGGTCTGGAGGGAGAGACATGCTGCTTATGACCCCAAGAACACCATCCCCACTGTCAGGCATGGAGGTGGTAACATTATGTTTTGGGGGTGTTTTTCTCTACAGGGCACAGGGCTACTTCACCGTATCAATGGGAGGATGGACGGAGCCATGTACCGTAAAATCCTGAGTGAAAACCTCCTTCCCTCTGCCAGGAAGCTTAAAATGGGTAGTGGATGGGTCTTCCAGCAGGATAATGACCCAAAGCATACATCCAAGGCAACCAAGGAATGGCTGAAGTAGAAACATATCAAGGTCATGGAGTGGCCCAGCCAGTCTCCAGACCTGAATCCTATAGAAAATCTATGGAGAGAGCTGAAGCTCAGAGTTGCCAAGCTGTGCAGAAACCTGGTCATCAACTACAAAAAACGTCTGACCTCTGTGCTTGCTAATAAGGGGTTTGCCACTAAGTCCTTTTGGCAAGAGGGTTCAAATACTTATTTTCCTCAATAATGCAAATAAATAAATGCAATAATGCAAATAAATTAATACGAATTCTTTAAAGTCGATTTCTTGGTTTTCTTTGTGATATTCTGTCTCAGCATGTTAAACTACACCTACCATTAATATTACAGACTGACAGAGTCTTTATTAGTGGCCAAACCAACAAAATCCCCACTGTACTAGCCATATAGTGTCAGGAAACCGGACAGACAGAAGGCAGACCCAATAGCGTACGTTCTCAGACACAAGTTTATTGAGGATTAGGGGAAAAGGGGGAAAAGGCAAAGCGCCCCGAGAGGGCCGGACTGGTGTCCGGGGAGACGCTCGCCCGAACGCGGAGTACTGGAGCCGGGGAGTACCAGGAGGTAAGACTGAGGCACCGGAGCGCCTCGATGCGACCAGGCGGCTGCAGCAGAGAGGCGCAGGGTAGGTTGACGCGCCGTTCGGAAAGGGCAGAGCCGAGCAGAGTCGAGGGACAGGCAGGAGTCGAGACCAGGGGGCAGCAGAGCAGAGCAGAGTCGGGGGACAGGCAGGAGTCGGTGACCAGGAAGCGGCAGAGCAGAGCGGAGTCGGGGGACAGGCAGGAGTCGTGATCCAGGCAGTAGCCGTAGAGATGAGGGGAGCAGGAGACAGGACAACTGAAGGCAGGGGAAGAGAAAACAGACCGGCAAAACACAGGAGACAAACGAGCTGGGAGACCGACAGGGAATCCAAAAAAACTCACGTTAAAACAGATAACAGAAGGGTGGGAAAACAAAGGGGCGAAATTCCAGCTGAAAGCAGAAACACGGAGCCAGAGTCTAAACGCTTGCCAGATAAGTGGTTCGCAGACGGACTGACAAAGAGTGAATGAAAGGGGCGTGTATAAATAGTAAAAACGTAACCAACAGAGCGAGTGTAATGCAGAGATAATTGGGGAGTGCAGGTGAGGGAGATAATGGGGAAAGAGGAGAATGGACTAGTGACGGAACAAAACAAGGAAGTGAATGAGAGACGGAAAAACACGGTGATCGGTAAACGAGGGAGGCAGGTGAGGGTAATTACTAAGGTGACGCGAACGGAGCGGGGAGCAGACTGGTGGGATGAAACTAATAATGAGGTAAGTGAAACCGCGAAGACTAGACAGAAAAAATCCCGAAGAACCCAAAGATTCGGAGAGACACCGTGACATATAGAGGAATTGAAAGTACATTTCACGCTATCCGAGGGTGAAGAAGAGATGCACAACAGATTAGATATTTCCTACTAAAGAAAAAAAAGTGCATAGCAGAGAAGGGCATTTTCCTAATACTAAACAAGACAAGATCACAAGACAGAGAGAGAGTTCAGTTTCCTGACAGCCTGGTTGATAAAGCTGTTTGGTAGCTAGTCTGTGTGCCTGAGTGTGCGGGTTGGCTAGCGTTGCTCACAATCATGGTTGCATTTCAGGTGAGGCGGATTTTGTATGTGTCTAGCAGGGACGGGAATGTGGCACCAGTGGTCAGTCCAGCTGTGTTCACTATGTGCTGCAGGGTTTTCCTGTTCTAGTCAGTGCAGCTCCAACCCCACACTGTGATGCAGCTGGTGAGGATTCTTTTAATGGCTCCCCTATAGAAAGTGCCCATGATGGGTGGGGAGGCTCTTGCTCGCCAAATCAGCATACTATTCCTTACCTATAAACGATAATAAAAATAATCCAAAATTCATTTTCAATACAGTATCCCACCTAACAAAAAAGTAGAAATGAGGTGACTCACTCCATACAAATAACTCTAAGCAGAAATGACTTTCTGTATTTTTAAATGACAAAATTGAATCCATCAGACTTAAAATGAACAAAGTCCTTGTAACCTCAAACCCAGATGGACCCCATATGATGGTTCAAGTTCAAGTCAACCTGTATCACACCTTGATTCATTTACGCCAACCTGTTTATCAGAAATTATATCTTTGATCTCCTCAACATCAGCCACAGCATGCTTACAGGATCTAATCCCTACAGATCTTAAGACTGCGCTTTCCTACTGGCTGAGCAAGGCATGTCCCAAAATCTTTCAAGACATCTGCTATTAAACCATCTATTAAAAAGCCTAACCTTGATCCTGATGTCCTGGCTAATTACCGACCCATATCTAACCTCCCATTTGTGTCAAATGAAAAAAATGTGTCTAAGCAAATCTGTAGCTTCTTAAATGAAATTAATATTTAAAATTACATTAATTACATTAAAAACAACATTAATCCTATTGGATCTTAGTGCTGCCTTTGACACTGCTGACCATGGCATCCTACTATAAAGGCTTGAATACAATAGACATCAAAGATTCTGAATTAGCCTTGTTCAAATTGTACTTTCTAGTCACTACCAGTTTGTACATGCTCATAATGAGTCATCATGCCACACCAAAGTAAAGTACGATGTACCCCAAGGCTCAGTGGTAGGGCCCCTGTTATTCTCCTTTTACATGCTACCTTTGGGATCTGTTATAAGGTAACATGCCATTACTTTCCACTTCTATGTGGGGGATACCCAGCTATACCTTTCCATGAAGCCTAATGACAGTGCACCAATAACTAAACTTGATGCCTGCCTCCGAGACATTAAAATCTGGATGTCTAATAAGTTCTTATGTTTAAACTCTTATAAAACTGAAGTTATGATGATAGCCCCTAAACAGCTGAATTAAATTTGACCTCACCACCAAAACTCTTATTTAACACAAGAGTTAAAGACCTTGGGGTAATCATTGACCAGGACCTATCTCTAAATAGTAATGTATAGTATATTTCAAAAACATCTTTCAACCTTTTTGACCTATGAAATATTGATAAGGTTATAAAGTTCCTATCCTTTGAGGATGCTGAAAAATTAATTAATGTATTTGTTACCTCCAGGATTGATTATTGTAGTGCTCTGTTCTCTGGGATTAGTAGTCAAGTCAAGCCAAGTAGGTTTTTATTGTCGTTTCAGCCATATACACAGTACATAGTGAGACGAGACAACGTTTCACCGGGAACAATTGGTGATACACGTAACTGTTAAAACACAGTATGGAGAAGACAGATACATAATAGTGCCTACATACACTATTGAGGGACTACACAGATTCACTCACCACTCACACACGCACTCACACACACAACTACACATGTACACTCTCTCACATGTACACACTCTTGTACACATATGTACATACAGTACAACACAGTTGTAAACAAACAGTACAACACAGTTGTAAACAATAGCTAGACAGGACATGGCTTTTAACAGAGCACTGTGGCTAGAGGTGTGCTTTGTAAACAGAAGACTGTTCTACATAAATATAAATAATAGCAGCAAGGCTAGTGGTATGATTTGTAAACAAGACTATTCTACATAAATATAAGTAATAGCAGCAAGAAAGTGCGGGGGGCATAAAGGTGCAGTGTGCTGTGACCCGCTGGTTTGCATCCTGAGTTACTAAGAAATTACAGTCCAATTGCACTACAGGTTGTTCACCAGTCTGACTGCCTGCGGGAAGAAGCTCTTCCCCATTCTGGAGGTGCGGGCAGTGATGCTGCAGAACCTTCTACCAGATGGTAGTAAGGTGAATAGTCCATGGGAGGGATGGGTAATGTCTTTGACAATGTTCTTGGCTTTCTGCAGACAGTGGGTACTGTAGATGTCTGAGAGGGGGGGCACACAGACTCCAGTGATCTTTTCGGCTGTCCTCACAATCCGCTGCAGGGCCTTACATTCTGCAGCGGTGCAGTTGCTGAACCATGCTGTGATGGCGCCGCTGAGGTTGGGAGATGGTCTTTACGCAGTCTTCTCAGAAAGTACAGATGCTGCTGGGCATTCTTTGTGATAGTGTAGTGTGTGGTGTCGAGAGATCGTCCATGAGAGATCGTCAGTTATGTGTATGCCCAGAAACTTTGTGCTCTGGACAATCTGAACTGGAAGGTTGTTGATGCACAGTGGGATGTGTTTATGCAAAGTTGTTTTGTTTTGTCTACGTTGAGGGACAGGTTGTTGTTGGTGCACCAGTTGCTGAGCTGAGCCACCTCCTCTCTGTACGGGGCCTCGTTGCCTCCGCTGATCAGACCCACCATGGTAGTGTCATCAGCAAACTTGATGATGTGGTTTGAGCTTTGCGTTGCCGCACAGTCATGGGTGAGGAGTGTGAACGGCAGCGGACTGAGCACGCAGCCTTGAGGTGCTCCTGTGTTCAATATGGTTGTGCTGGAAGTCTTGCTCCCGATCCTGACTGCTTGTGGTCTGCCCACCAGGAAGTCCAGGATCCAGTTGCAGAGGGTTGTGTTCAGGCCGAGTTTACCTAGTTTCGTTATCAGCTGCTGAGGGATGATGGTGTTGAATGCTGAGCTGAAGTCAATGAACAGCATCCTGATATATGTGTCCTTTCAGTCCGGATGAGAGAGAGCCAGGTGGATGGCAGTGTTGATGGCATCATCATCTCAAAAAGCAGACACTCTCAATACCTTTAAGAAGTGTAGTGTCATGATCCTGCTGCTTGCGACTTCGGCCACCCACTGGACTTTCAATGCACTGTAACCTCTGTGTTTTGTTTACCCCACCATGTGCCTTTGTTTTTGCTGTGTACCCTGCCCCTTTCTCCTCCCCTGCTCTGCACCTGTAAATCATGATTCCATTCCCTGTAATGAGTTTACCTGTTCCCTGTTTGTTATAGTGATTCCCTTCCCTATATATACCCCAGTTTTCCCTCTGCTCTTTGTCTGATTGTCTGACCATGTCCCGTGAGTCCTGTGTATTTATCTGTCTGCTAAGTCCTGATTACCTGTGCCTGTTTGCGTACCGCTGTTTTTGCCTTTTCCCTGTTGGATACTTTTGGATTTGAATTTCTAGTTTGGAGAATTGATCTTTTGTGTGTTTTTTCCCCTAACTCAGTTTTTGGATTTTTTGTTGGATTATTTGCACCTGTTGGTTTTCGATCTTCTGAGCTTTTTCCCTTTTTGCATTTTTCTGAACTTTGTAAATACATTTTTGTATCGATCTGCATTTGGGTCTCAGCCTGTACTTCACAGTACAATCAGACCAAAGATATGGACCCAGCGGATCAAGAACACTTCACCTTAGCTATACAGCAACATGGATCCCTGTTGGGCCGTCACCAGGCCCAGATTGAAGATCTCAGATCTGATATCCGGAATCTCGCGCTCCAGATCCAGCCACTCCGGTCGACCGCAATTCCCTCTGTGCAGCCTGAATCCCCTGTCCCGGTCGCCCACACCGCCCCGGTCTTTCACGAACCTCGACTTCCCCCACCAGAGAGATATGCTGGGGAGCCAGGTACCTGTCGTTCTTTTTTGTCCCAATGTACTCTAATTTTTAGTCTCCAGTCCGGGTTGTTTCCCATTGACCGAGCAAGAGTTGCTTATGTGATCACTCAACTATCGGGGCGCGCTAGAGAATGGGGAACGGCTGTATGGGAGGCGGAGTCTCCTGTTTGTGATAACTTCCGGGAATTCGCTGCCGAGATGACGGACATGAAGCCGCCCGCGAACTCCTCCATCTACGCCAGGGATCCCGGTCAGTCTCAGACTTCGCCATTGACTTCCAGACCCTGGCGATATCCTCAGGCTGGGGTAAGGAGGCTCTATTCGACACCTTTTTAAATGGTCTTTCTGAAGACCTTAAGGACGAGTTGGTCTCACATGATCTGCCTGAGTCCTGTGAAGAGCTGATACATCTAGCCATTCGTGTCGATACAAGACTCCAGCAACGTCGACGTTTTCGGGCATCCGGAACTGTGGAGGGAGGAACCGCCCGTCCTGCTGCCTCTCCGTCTCTCTCACCTCCTGTTGTGCCTACGCCGAGGCTGTCCACTGCGCCGGAGCCGATGCAGGTGGACCGGACTCGCCTGACCGTGGAGGAGAGACAGCGTAGATTGCACTCACGCCTTTACCTGTACTGTGGCCAACCTGGACACTTCCTCGCCAGTTGCCCGGTAAAAGCCCACGCTCACCCGTGAGAGGGGTACGAGTGAGCGTAATGCCGACCATCCCCTCTCCCTTTCAGCGAACTCTCTTTCCCGCCGTTCTGACCTGGGGAGATCACCAGCGAGAGATGGGGGTCCTCATCGACTCAGGCGCCGAAGAGAGCTTCATAGACGCTGAACTAATAACTCAATGGGGTCTTCCCACCGAGAACCTCAAGCAGCCTCTAGTGGCCAATGCATTGACGGGGGTCAAGCTCGCTACCATTCGTCGGATCACCATACCGGTGAGTCTCTGTTTTTTAAACACCCATTACGAGACAATCAAGTTTTACGTAATTGATTCCCCTGATACCCCAATAGTCCTGGGACTTCCTTGGCTACTTAAGCACAACCCACACATTGACTGGGCAGAGAGGCGCATCGTAGCATGGTCCCCTTCATGTCAGTCTCGTTGCCTAACCCCAGTCAGTATCTCTGTTAAATCTGTACCCGTTCAACCCGAAGAATTCCCTGATCTGTTTGCTATACCCGCGATTTACATGGACCTGAAATCCGTTTTTAGCAAATCCCGTGCCTCGTCTTTGCCTCCCCACCGGTCCTACGACTGTGCCATAGACCTCCTTCCCTATCCCGCGCCGAGACGGAGGCTATGGATAAATACATCCAGGACTCCCTCGCGGCAGGCATTATCCGCCCTTCCTCGTCCCCAGCCGGAGCAGGGTTCTTTTTTGTTTCAAAGAAGGATGGCTCGCTTTCAGACATTCGTTAAGGCGAGACACTACAGGTGAATAGGGTAAAATTTTAAAATAGAAGTGATCTCTATGAAACTTTACCAGTTGATTATTTACATTAGTATGAGAAAAAAATGTATTACAAGTTTTAGAATTTTGCATATTTAATTATGCAAATTAGGTACAATCTCATTAAATATGCGCATTTTTGTATATATTTCTGGTGCATTTATCTGAAACTGTGATAAAGGCAGGACCAAAATTCTTTTTTCATTTTGTTTATATACAAGATGAGAAAAAAAACTCAGAGGGATTTTAGGATATCTGCTTTCATGGCCTGGGAAATCAAAATATACTACCCATGGCCTTAAAAACCCTATTTTCGCCATGATTTTCCAGGTAAAATTGCCCATAAATCTGGCCAGGAACAATTTATCCACAAATCCCTCTGAGGATTTCTTTATCATAATGCTATGAGTGTAACTGTAAGGTTTGGTGCATGTAGGTGCAACATAGGCTGAGAAATATGCACCGAAAAATTAAAAAACACGCATTTTGAGAAAACGCCATTTAAAGATTTATATAGGGGTTTTTCATACATTTATACAGTAAAAATCTGCTGGAACACAGAATAAAGGCTCAAGCTCTTAGTATTAACAGTGCTGAATATATAAAGAACATCTAAACAAGTACTTTAATAACATGGCAGCCATATATGGCCAACAACTGCTGTAACGCGATGACAGGTGAATCATAATAGTATGATACAGGTGACTTGCGACTTCGGCCACCCACTGGACTTTCAATGCACTGCAACCTCTGTGTTTTGTTTACCCCACCATGTGCCTTTGTTTTTGCTGTGTGCCCTGCCCCTTTCTCCTCCCCTGGTCTGCACCTGTAAATCATGATTCCATTCCCTGTAATGAGTTCACCTGTTCCCTGTTTGTTATAGTGATTCCCTTCCCTATATATACCCCAGTGTTCCCTCTCCTCTTTGTCTGATTGTCTGACCATATTCCGTGAGTCCTGTGTATTTATCTGCCTGCTAAGTCCTGATTACCTGTGCCTGTTCGCGTACCGCTGTTTTTGCCTTTCCCCTGTTGGATACTTTTGGATTTGAATTTCTAGTTTGGAGAATTGATCTTTTGTGTGTTTTTTCCCCTAACTCAGTTTTTGGATTTTTTGTTGGATTATTTGCACTTGTTGGTTTTCGATCTTCTGAGCTTTTTCCCTTTTTGCATTTTTTTGAACTTTGCTGCCCATAGTTATGGATGGTGCACGGTAAATTACCACTCATGGATCTTATTGGGAAGGACTGCCTCTGCTGTTGTCCCCAGCTGTGAGGCATGGCAGCCGCTGATAACTCCTGTCACCAACTCCTCCTGAATGGACTGTGACCAACTTCACGGGAGGTCCATGTCAGCACTGACTCCCCTTCCTAGGCCCCCATGCCAGGACCGGCTCTTGAGACAATACTGTACAATACTTGTAAAGTGCCATGAGACAATACTGTTGTAAAAGGAGTTGTATAAATATAATTGAATTTTATTTAATTGAGTTTGCGAAGGAAGTAGAGGCAGTGCTATGCTTTCTTTGCCAGTGATGTAGTGTTGATGGTCCAGGAGAGGTCCCCCAGGAATTTGCTGCTGCTCTCTCTCTCCACAGCAGCACTGTTGATGTTCAGTGGTTGGTGTTGGAAGTGACCTCTCTGGAAGTCAACAACAATCTCCTTGGTCTTGCTGACATTCAGCAGAAGGTTGTTGTCTCTGCACCATGTGGTTAGAAGGTTGACCACTTTCCTGTAGTGGGTCTCGTCGTTCTTCGCAAACTTCCCCATGTGATTGGTGCTGTAGGTTGGTGTGCAGTCGTTTGTCAGTAGGGTGAAGAGCAAGGGACTGCACACAGCCTGGGGGGCCCTGTGCTCAGTGTGATGCTGCTTGAGGTGTTGTTGCTGACTTGTACTGCTTGTTGCCTCTCACTGAGGAAGTCCAGCAGCCAGTTGTTGTGTTGAGCCCCAGCTGGTCTAGTTTGTGGATGAGTTGTTGTGTCTATGTCTATCTATAACTGTCTATGAAGTCTATGAACAACATTCTCACATATGAGTCTTTTGTGTCCAGATGGGAGAGGGCTGGGTGGAGGGCAGAATATATTGCCTCTGTGGACCGTTTAGCTCGGTATGCAACTGGAATGGGTCCACGATGGGGGTTAGGGTTAGGGTTAACCCTAGGGCTATGGTGGATTTGATGTGTATGATTAGCCTTTCAAAGCACTTAATGACAATGTGGGTCATTGCCACAGTGGTAGTCATTGAAGCAGAAGTGGTAGTCTTTGACACAGGTATGATGGTGGTGGCCTTGAAGCATGATGGAACAACAGCTTGTCTCAGAGAAGGGTTAAAGATATCCGTGAACACATCCTTCAGCTCAGCGCAGTCCTTTAACACACGACCAGGGGCCTCCTGCCTTGTGGGTGCTGCCAGCCTGGTTGTGGGGTTGGAGTCTTCTGTGGACGTGTGATGTTTTGTGGTTCAAACTGTGCAAAAAAGCTGTCGAGGTTGTTGAGCAGAGAGATGTTGCTGTCGCAGGTTTGGGCTCTGGTTGATAGTCTGTAATCACCTGAATGTCCTGCCACAGATTCCTTGTGTCTCTGCTATCTGTAAAATGGCAGGGTGTCTTGTGTGTGTATTCCTGTTTTGCTTTCCTGATCCCATGGTACAGGTTAGCTGTTGCTATTCTCAATCTAGTTTCGTCCCCGGCTGAAGGTGTTTTTTAAGTGAATGCGACCTGTTGATCTGGAGATATGGATATGTCCCCATTCATTTAGACAGGTCCTGCACTTACTAGCCAAAATAATTGGTGCCGAGTGAGAGGATTTGCCCTAAAAGGATTTTGCTTTAATAGAAGCATGTGGATCTATGTGTGCTAACGCTAATGCATAATGCTTACCATAAGTTTGACACAGTGGTTTTTATGAACATTTATGTACTGGTCATCATTCACTGGATCTTTGAGGAGATTTTAAAGACATTTAAAATTTACTATAATAATTTACCACCAGTTCCTCAACATGAAATGGAGAAAAAATATTAAATTGCCAAATAAATGACCAAATAAGGTGTAATGTGCTTATATCATACTTTATGGGTATTGGGTCTTTTTTGGTGGCCATTCTGAATTTTTCTATTAAAAATAAAAATTTTGGTATCCAATGTCTGTACCAATTTGGTACTCCTATCCACCACATGACAATTTTAGCATTTTTGGTCAATAATACCTCCCACCATTAGTACCGACAATTTCAAAACTTTACCGATCTGGGTAACGCTTTATATTAAGGCCCTTGTAATAAGCATTAATAGTCAATAGTTAGTAGGTAATAAGGCCCTTATAAGTGCATATAAGACGCTTATTGACATTATTATGTGTTTATAAGACTATATATGTATTAATAGTGTCATTATAACATAGCTAATAGCAGACAATAAGAGATTAATAAGAATTTATAATAAACTTGTGAACTGTTTGTTAATGCTTAAGAACATTAATAAAATACTCATGAGTATTTTATAATTGTTCATAATAACATTACAAACACATAAATTGACTCAACTACCCCAACCATTATGTCTTTGTCAGGCCTTTATTAATCTTTATTGTTTGATTTATTAACATTAATATATGCTTTCCTGCTCATCTATTATAAGTTATATACTATGCACTTGTTTACAGTTAACTGTGCTTTTTGCAGGTACTGGATCTAAAGCGAGAACAGTGTCTTATGAGGACTGATAAATGCGTTATTGTGCATTATTATGCATTTAATAACAATTTCTTGATTGTTTTATTTTTAAAAAGTACTTTATTGTGCCCTTATTATCAGTTAACAATGCACTTGTTAACAATTTGTTACAGACGGATTGGGACCCAAAAGCAGATCGGTGCAAAAATAGTTTATTACAAAAAGTCAGGGGTAATCTCAAAAAAGGGGACAAAGCTCAGAAGATCGTAAATATCACAAAAAGGTAATCCATCAAAAAATGTCAAAAGAGTTTAGGGAAAAAACACACAAAAGATCAAGCCCAACAAAAGTCAATCAAAGAACGGGCGGGCAGTTTACAAAAAACAAATATCCACACGTTTACGGGAAGCAAAAACCAAGAGAATCCAAAAGTTCACAAAGTTCAAGAACTCAAATAATCCACGGACAAGCGAAACAGTGGTACAGGCAAGAACACGAGAATCAGGTTTAACAACAGGTTCGTAACTCACGACAAGGATTACGGTCAGACAATCAGACAAGGTGCAAGGGAAGGACTGGAGAATATATAGGGAAGGCAGCACTATAACGAACAAGGGACAGGTGAAACTCATTACAGAAATCAGGAACATGAGGACCGGGTGCAGAGCAGGGGAGGAGAAAGGGGCAGGGCAGACAGCAAAACAGAAACACACAAAAAAAGGTACATTTTCCAACTTCAATATTGGGGCATATTATGTAAAACATCAGTTAACATGGAAAAGTACAATTTTGCAAAGTGCAACATTAATTTTTATTCCTAGTAATTTAATATAAAAATAAAAATCTAAAAACAAATATAATAAAGATAGAAAAGTACACTATCTAGAACATTTCATTGCCTGCTATACCAATCATCAATAAAAAGGTTCAACATAAAACATGAGGTAATTTTTTTTTTAATTCCACTGATCATTTTAGGTCAAAAGGAATTAAAATGTCCCCCTTTCTAACATGCAGCAGTTTCCCTGATTTGCCGGAACCTTACTGTCAATATCTGCACAGAGACGGTGTGATCCACTCCCACTATTTCGCTTTCATTTTAGCCTACCCTGTACCTTTTAGCTATATCATATAGTAGCCGACTAAGAGGACCATCTTTGTGTTTACTGCCTAGCCATTAAGTCCACTCAATGAGACAAAGATGGTCAGACAGTAAATGTTCAGTTTTGTTGCCTCTTTGTCTCCAAACTAGCTCCTTAATACTCCGCCACGCTCTTTCTATGTGTTGTGTATGGGCACCTGTTTGTGGATTCACATACCACCTTGCATGATTTACAGTCATGTGATTGTAGCCAAGTTCAGGGAGGGAACGGTAAGCACGCCATTCATCACTAATGATGTGCAATCAGGGGGACAAGATCTTGTCGTCTTCTTCTCTCTACAAGACGCAGCACTGGTTTTCCTCTCTTGCCCTCCTGCAGACCAAGCATACCAAAGACCCATTTCCGTCTTTGCCAGGTGCCACCCATTCTTCCTCTGCCATACTTTTGTGATGATGACCAATAAAAAAAGAGAAACAGAAACAGCTCATGGTGTGTGATAAACAACTTACAGGCAAACAATCTGATGTTATACAATGACTTATAATGACCTAAATTTAAAGCAGCCGTATGTAAGAATGTTAACAAAAACTGGTATTGCAATCACATTCAAGTTACTGTAGAGCGGTATATCCTCCTCCCCACCGACTAGAGTAGGCTTGGTACCCCCTAGAATTTTGCCCGTTTTGCCGAATCCAAATATTTTTAGATTTGAGTCTGGTTTTCCACTAATTGAGATGGTGTTTTAAATTTTATCACTCACCTAGCATCACAAACCATTTACAGCAAGCCCATTATTGCAGCTCACGCACCTTTCTCTTGTGGCAGAAATGGCTCTCATCAATTACAACAAATTCATGCCGTCCACCAATGAGCTGTCCTCGTTGCACTCTCATTTGCTCAATAGCCCTTCTGCAGACCTTCCTCAGTTTTTTGCCATCTTTGTGAGGGTTGCAGGGCTTGCGGCAATACTGTCCTCCATCATATCGACCTGTCTGAGACGTAGGCCCTGTGCAAATCTATAGAATATAAGACATCAAGAGTTTTACATTTTCTTCAAAATGCTTTCCCAAAGTAATTATCTAACACTTGTTTTATTGTTGTATGTATTACCTATAAATGAACTGCATCCACTGAAATAGTGAAAGTCTGGACTTGCTGAAAAGAGATTTTTCCCTAATTGATTTCACTGTCTTGGTCCCTTGGTGCACTACTCGTTGGCATGCCCTTAATAAAAGCACAGAGTTAGGCTAATGTTTGATTGGTGAAAATATTAAACAGATTATTGATATTCAGAAAACATTACTACTGTGCATCAGTCACTGTTAACTTTACATACAGAGAGGCCTACATCTGGCATGTAAATATTCAAATGTAACAAGGCATTCAACAGATGACTGTGGTCTTTAGGCTGGTAAGTGAAAGACATAATCACAAGCATTATTTTACCAGCATTTGTTTTTTAATTTTATTTTGTGCCCAACAAACGCAGATCTCTCAAATAGGTTGGTTAAGGATCCATCTAAATAGCTACGTTTTTGCATCCCTTCTAATGGCTGCTAAATAGGCCTAATGTGAACGTGAACGTCCTGAACCCGAAAGTAAAATGGAGGGAAAGGAGCAAACATCCTCGTCCTTGAGAATTCAAACTCGTTCTGGACCTCGAAAGGAAAGGGCTAACAAGAGGTGCTGTGATATGGAGGATGACTCTTCTGGTAAGTTTTAACTGCACCTAACCAGTTAGCGTACATTCAAACATGCAGCTACAGTATATATGTAGCTAGCTAGCCAAAAGCTAGTCATTACTGTTGCTGCTAGTTGGTCGCTCATCTGTGTACCAGTGAGGGATAAAGTGCCTGTCCAATAAAAATAACCAAACTCATATAAGCAACCTATTTCCTACAGATTTCTTCGTTACAAACACCTGAAATGTGATTAAAAGGGGCACTCGGTTACTCAAAAAAATACTCTAGTTTGCAACTGGTAATTTGCTAACTTATTTTTTTCTGTCAGGTGCTGTCCAAATGGCCCCCACTGCCAAACTCCAGAAGCACAAACATGAGCTGAAGCTGGCTAAAATGAAAATAGCTTGTCAGGAAGACTTGATCAAAGAGCTAACCAAGGAGAGAGACTTTTTAAAAGACCAGCTGTCTCAGAGTAAGTCAATGGTGTTTACCAATATGTTAAGTATTATTACCTCCGGCAAGGAGGTTATGTTTTCGCCCCCGTTTGTTTGTCTGTCATCAACTTAACTCAAAATGTTATGGATGGATTGTGATTAAATTTTCAGGATAGCTCAGAAATGGGCTAAGTGAGAAGCAATTAGATTTTGGTGGTGATCCGGATCACCATCTGGATCCATGAATTTTTTAAAGGATTCTTCACCATTGCGAGATAGGGCCAAATTGTTCCACACAGAACTCTCGTCCTCTTGTGGCTATCGTAAAAGTTGTTAGATTGTGGTGGTGATCTGAGCTGTCTGTGCTTTCTGAGTGCTTTTCAAGTGTTATATAATATATTTTGTTGCACAAATCATGGTGTTTTATTTGTTTTTTAATATATTTTTCTGAACTGATTTTTTTCATACATGTGAATGAATGTATGCAATCACTTTAATTTTATATTTTTGAACCTTTACTTCATATTTAACCTGTGACAATTACATAACGACTCTTAAGTTGCTATACAGTTCTAAATCCGGTACATCTCATCTCATAAAAGTGAAAATAAATGTGCACACTTTGTAACCTAAACAACGAGAACACCATCATACTATAATAGTTCAGCAGTACACAATCAATTTCCAAACAGTTTAACCTGTCTCCTAACAATCTATTGTGGTCAATATTTCATTGTGTTGTCTTCATACAGCATCAAGAAACACCAACACAAGAAACATGAGAAATGATGACCCATCCCCCGAAGCAACTCCATCATATTCTGATTTTTCTGGATCCTCTGAGTCAAGCTCAGAGTCTACCAACCCTTCCTTAACTCTTCAGTCTCCTCAAGTTCCTCTATTTCTGATGATAGGAAGAAGAGGAAGAAGAAGAACACAAAGAAGAAGAAGGGGAAGAAAGGAACAAGGGGGAGACGAAGCAAACATCGCAGCATTTTAAGAGGTAATTTTATTCATGTAAATAAAAACTAAGATTTAGAAGATACAGTAGTTACTGGCTATTTTTTTATGTGCAAGAAAGCTAGGACACTGTGACTGTCAGGCTATGCTCACTGAATGCTGTTAGTTTGTGTTGCATAGTAAACTTCTTGAATGGTTTAAGGTTGTTGAATGGAAGATCCTTTATGTCACAGAGACTAATATCTACCCTCTTTGTTCTTCTCCATGAGCACGTGGGCCAGATGAGGTAATTGCACGTTACCAGAAAGTGTTGAAGGCCTACAAGAAGAGTAAGAGCATCCCTGCTGCTTGCAAAATAGTGGGAGTAGATTGCAACACAATTACACTGAATGCACCACAGAATATGCCACAGAAATAAATGAAGACATTGGGCTTCACTGTTGAAATTTTTTTTCTTTCCATCATACAGTATCATTCTTGACCACATGTATTGTTCGTTTCAGATGTGGAATTTCTGAAAATCATTAGCCATAAATAAATGCATAATAGAAGATTTATTAGACTTAATAAGGCATTGTTCTCGCTTTAGATCTGGTAGCTGCAAAAAGCATAGTTAACTGTTAACAAGTGCATAGTTAACTGATAATAAGGGCACAATAAAGTACATTTTATTTTAATGACAAAAAAGTATTCTTAAAGGCATAATAATGCATAATAAAGGATTTATCAGTCCTAATAAGACACTGTTCTCGCTTTAGATCCAGTACCTGCAAAAAGCACAGTTAACTGTAAACAAGTGCATAGTTAACTTATAATAGATGAGCAGGAAAGCATATATTAATGTTAATAAATCAAACAATAAAGATTAATAAAGGCCTGACAAAGACATAATGGTTGGGATAGTTGAGTCAATATATGTGTTTTGAAGAATTCTAAAATACTCATGAGTATTTTATTAATGTTCTTAAGCATTAACAAACAGTTAACAAATTTATTTTTAATCTCTTATAGTCTGCTATTAACTATATTATAATGACACTATTAATACGTATATAGTCTTATAAGTACATAATAATGTCAATAAGCATCTTATATGCACTTATAAGGGCCTTATAAGGACCTTAATATAAAGCGTTACCCAGATCGGTAGTCTATGAGGAAAGGTATATCCTAAAGAAATCTTGAGATGGTATTTTGTCTTATTGAGATACTATATGCTGTTAAAGTTGGCCTAAATAGCATAAACATACTCCTCTTGGAAGGTCATTTATTTATGTTCCATTAGTATTACACTACTGTTGTGGACAACTTGATAATTTCTCCACATGTCTAAAGTTTTGTCAACTGGTCAACTCGAGCTAAAATGGTAATAGACACTTCTGGAAGGGCCAAATCCAAAATTGTATGCCACCGTGACGACAGATTAATACAGTGCCTTTTGCAATAGTATTGTCTCATGGCGCTTTACAGCAAGAAACACCAAAGAGTAACTCCCTTATATTTAGTTAGTCTAGGAAGAAACCTTGGGCAGATCCACGACTCAAGGGGCTAACCCAACTGCCAGGAGTCATGCAGGAAAAGTTGTGCTGGTTGCAGTCCACTCTGGAGGGAAGGTGACAGGAGTCCGCTGGAAGGAGGCAGGGATGACACTCAGCAGAGATGATTGTTGTGTAGATAGACAGAGGAGGTAAACGAGTTAGTCCAGGCTCACACTTCTCTCATCACATGTGTCATATGTGCATACATATATGTCTATACATATATATAAGTGAAGAGAGAGGGGAAAGAGAGAGAGGGTTGTACAACATGACACATGAGAGGTTTGTGGCAGCTGTAGGCTATAGCAGCATAACTAAGGTATGGTGCATGGCAACCCAACACTACTGTAGGGATGGTCAGTGGCCGCCATGCCTCACAGCTGGGCGCAACAGCAGAGGCAGTCCCTCCCAAAAGACCCATGAGGAGTGATGATTTACTGTACACCAGTACATCAGGGGAACAGTACAGAGGAAGGTTTTTTTTTGCACTAATTTTTTTTTTTTTTCAAACTACATGTGTTTAACAGCACCATAGACCCAAATAAAAATAGCCTTTAATCTGTCGAATAGTAAATTATTGTAGTAAGGAATTTTGAAACAGTTAAACAGGATCTGTAGTTTTAAGAGAGCCATGCATGCTTAAAGCCTGAGACAGTTTCATTGCTTCACTTAGTCTGGCACCTGGCAGGGACTAAATACAACCACAAGCAATGGATTTCCAGAGAAAATTCTTGATTACGAGTGATTGACAAAAGTGGCTACTGCCTGTAGGCTACAATGTAGGAGTCTGTGAGTAGCTTAAATGAAACTTAGAAATAGATTAATTCACGTCAAGCAGACCTGTCATTAATACCATGCAACAACGCCACAACAAAATCATCATCTGCATGCTACAAATTAAAACAGCATGAATCTCTATCAAGTCATCTTAAAACTAAGACTAACCAACAAATTACTTAGCAGCAGCAAACTCGCAAAACTATTTTTAAAGCTTATTCTGGCTATTGTGTTTTACAATTGTTCTATCACGTATATTCCAATCAATTTTGAATGATTTCTGCTGTCCTGTTGGCCATGCCATAGGCACAGCATTGCAGAATATTGATTTCGCTAATGTGATGTATTGACTGTATGGTCGCAAAGCTTTGTGGGTGAATGGGGCAGAGTAGGGCATCAGCCAATGGGCTAGGAATACACGTGGAGGCTGAAACACCATATCCTGTGTCATGTTATTGCCTTGTACGAAACTTTTATGTGTGGCGATGCTAAGAGTGACGATACATATTCAGCAATGACTAGTGACTTTCTGTCGCATTAGAGGGTATTTGCCTTACTTCTTATTTCTTGATAGTGTTCCATCAGACTTTGGGAATCCAGTTATGTTATGTTATATATACATAATGAAATAACAAACATTTAAAGTAATTTAAACACAATGCTTAGGAGCACTTAAGGATGGTTACATTTCACAGACAGAAGAGCAGAGACAGAGAACTGGTACAGGAGTCAGGATCTGGATGCTTGCCAGCAGCTGTGAAGCGTTCAAGTTCACGGATACTCTGACAAGGGACGACTGAAACAGAGGGCAATAAATATTAGCAGGCATTAGGGAGAATGAGAAACAGCTGGGGAGACAATGAGGGAACAACCAGAGAGAAGCAGGCAAACCTAATGAAGTAGACAAGCGGAGAACGAGGAAATGGAAGACCGTAATTTAAATTAATTAAGCTTGTTACCCAGCAGCAGAGACAGGAGGAAACAGGAAGAAACAGACAGACAGAGCAGGGTAGTGACAGGCATGGATAGCGGCATTCAGGAGACCTAACATTACCTTTGACCACACTCCCCCACATATGGAGGTATGCTCAAAGCATTTTCACAAAGGTAAGTTATACATGTTTTAATATGTGAATTTGACTTAAATTATCTAGCGATATACACCGTGCTAACTTGGGTAAGCACTGCTAGCTATCAATTTACTATCCTTGCAGTAATCAACATCTGCAACAACAAAGATAGCCAGTGTAGCTATCTAGCAGTAGTATATAGCCTACTTCAAATGCCACTTGTGAAAACTGTTTTTGTTTTACTTTTGCTAGCCTACCTTTCAAATAGCTGGGCCACGGTGTAAATATGGCATAGTGCTGTCATGAGCACTGTCATCTCGGTCACCAATTGTCATCTCAGTGACAAAGGCATTTGACTATTTTTGTACACTAAGGTGTAAAGATTTTGATATGACAAAAGTCCTCTTATGTCATTTCCAAACACTGACAGTTTGACTGGGATAAATACTTGCCTTTTCATAAACTAATAAAAAATCATTTTGAACTAGTGCTGAATTGAAATACTGAAAACTGACTTCAATACTGAAACGTTTGCAGGCAAACCCACCTATGAAATGCTAGAATGTAATCCCGACTGGGCATCCCCTCTGAAACCCAGCCACTCCAAGGTAAAAGCTGCAGGCATAGAGAGATTTGAACGATTAGGAAGAAGGGTTAGGAGATCCCACGAAGAAGATGTCACTGGGCAGAAAACATCAGTAGGACAAGCAATCTCCACCACCACCCCCTGACAATACCAGCCATGATGCAGATAATGCAACCCCTCTGTACTACTCAGGTAAATATGTTGGTTGTAATTTACACCCAGTTTCATGTCATGAAAATCTATTTATCTGTATGGTAATTAATTAATTATTTTTTTACCTTGCTGTCTGGCCCAGGGTGACTGTGTAAGACCAGACCACTTTTTATGTAATTAGGCCTTCACAATGTTAATGTAATGTAATAAATTCGGTACTTTTTTAGAGGTCAATCAGACATGTATTTTTCTTGCTCTTATTATCATTAGACAGCACTGCACACCACAAGGAACCATATATTTTATTTCCAAAGGATGGGGGGCTGTTCCAGTGACAAGCTGATAACAGAGAACTGTGGATTTCTTCAAAAGCTCTCACCTGGAGACCTTGTGTTGGCATTTCGAGGGTTTGATGTGAAGGAGAATGTTGTCCTTGTTGGTGCCACACTAGAAATGCCTGCCTTTACAAGAGGCTGCAGCCAACTAGATGCCAAAGTGGACCAGAAAGCTGGCTCATGTGAGAATTCATGTGGAGAGAGTGATGTATGCGATCCAAGTACACATTTTTAAATGGCAATGTCCGTCTGGGCATTGTGGTCCCACTGGAAGGCGAGGACATGACTTTACTTGATAAGATTGTGGCTGTAACCTGTGCTCTTGCAAGTGTTGTTAATTAATGTGTTGCTGTAAAGTGGGTTGAAAAGTATTCAACCCCCTAGACAAATGGTAAATGTTTGCCTTAATTAATTTCCGTCATTTTACAGTGAATATTTATTGTAAAAGAGTCCCTTATTTATCTGTAAAAGTGTAAAACTAGAGATGCATTGTCAACGAAAAATATTAAAGAAACTTTAACATTTGTCTAGGAGGTCGAAATGTTTTTCAACATTTCCAGTTTTAATTCAAACATTGCTTTTTCTCAAATTAAATAAACCTCATAAAGAGTAACTGGATTTATGGGGATGTATTTCTTAGCCAAAAAGGGAAATAAAGGTCCAAAGTAACATGAACAATTGAAATGTTTATACCAGCAGGTGCTGGTATATATATAAATACAAGATTATAAAAACAGAAAGGTGTACAGAAAAATGGCATATAACAAATATACATTTAATGCAATAAACTGAAATTATGGCCAGATCAAGAGATGTTAAAACCTAAAGGCCATGAAGCATAAGGCATAAGTCTAGATAATCTATTCCTCCACTGTTTTCATGTGCCAGATTTTTGAAGAATATGCCTGTAATCTTATGAAAAAAATTATTGTGTTATTTCCCATAGGTCTTCATCAGGCATGACACACACAATGACAGCTTTTTGTTGTTCATACTGCATTTGCTCTAGTACCTGTGGGTGTGTTTCAACTGAAGCTTACAATCCTTTAACTGCAGATGAAAGTTCTTCAATCTGTACAGGCCTGCAGGATGTTGTGATCACTATGTTTTTAAGGACATTTTATTTCTTACACGACCTTTACCACAATAAGTGCAGCAGACTAGTACATCAGGGGTTGCAACTAGTTCAGGGAATGAGGGATTAATAATTACAGTTTACAGCACTCCATTTTCATCTCCAGGTGCTGTAGCTCATTCTGAGTGACATAGGAGTTCATAGGAGCTCTTGCTGTGTCCTCATGGTCTCTTCCCCATTTGATTGGCTTTGGGACATTGTCTGTCTTTCTGTTCTGTTGGGGATAGCACACCTTTTTCACAGTTCATAGAGCTAGTGTGGATATAGAGGTGGACACAACAGCATGCAGGCTAGAGGTAGTTATCCTTCCTACTCGTGCTGTATACCAAAGATCAGATTTAAACTGCTGCCTTGTTTGCTTTTCAATATCCTTCCTACTCGTGCTGTATACCAAAGATCACATTTAAACTGCTGCCTTGTTTGCTTTTCAATGCAGCTGCTTCTGTGTGTGACACTGCTGTTTGGTGTGTCAGGCCCTACAGTGCTACAGTACAGTACAATTCACAGCCATCAATTTGTGGAACATGAAGGTGTGGAAGGGACTTGGGCAGAATACAAGGCTAAACAGGGTCTGCTTAAAGGTGGCAGTATTTTTCCATTACAGAACACAGTGCAGTGAGTGTGCGTCAAGTCTGTGAGAGCCTTTATGTCACCTAGTGTACGCTATGATGGTACTAACCTGCCACTAGACCAGGTCCAAATTGTGGGTGTTCTGCTGTTTTGTTCATCGATGGACTGGTCAAGTACCTTTTTTTTTAGCAAAACTAGTGGTGTAGTCAATGCTGTAACCGGGCACTCTTTGCACCTTGTTGACATTGGAGAGCATCATCCTGTAGTGCTTTAAAATAACATGTGTTAATAAGCTGTTAATAATGCATTATTAATATTTAACAATGCATTATTGACAGTTAACAGTTGTTATCCTTTACCCATAAACATGAAGCTTGTAAGTGTTAACAAGCAGCTTATTAGTTAGCTGTTAACATGCTGCCTGTTACTGTTAACAAGCTGCTTGTAAGTTGCTTATAAACATACTGTAAATGTTTAATAAACCAATTCTCATATGTAACACTTTAGGGTACATATATTTACCATTAACAAGCAGCTTATTAACATGCAAATTAGTAGCATACTAGCCATTTGTTAGCCATTACAAGTCACTTATTAATACTTTATTCTGCATGAACTTATCCTATCCATAATAGATCATTAACTAAGAATCTCTCCAATATAAACTCCTAATTACTGTTTATTTGTAGTTAGTAAGTTGTAGTTCGTAAGTCACCATGAATAAGCAGTAATTAGGAGTTTATATTGGAGAACTCTAGTTAATGGTTTACTACGGGTAGAATAAGCTCATGTAGAATAATGTATTAATAAGTGACTTGTAATGACAACTTGAGATGTCACAAATGGTGTGTATGTTATTAATCTGCATGGTAATAAGATGGTAGTAAATGGTGAAAATGTGTGCCCTAATCTAGAGTGTTACCTAAACAAGAAAATAATAACTAATACACTTATAAGCCCTTTCTTAATGATTTGTAGTATGTTTTGCAGCTGAGTGAGGTATGTAGCCAATACTTCACTCAGCCTATTGAAAGGCTACAGGCTTGGTTCAGCTGTGAGTAATGGTTTCCTGTAAATACATATTTAAAACATGCAGAGGCTGACAATTGAACCTAGGTCTCCAGCATTCTACTCTGTTTTGAAACCAACTGAGCTATACTTCAACTGATATACCTCTTGTAACTATTTCTATTCACTCTAAATACTAATAATCCAATCACTTAAGATACATCATTAGAGATGAATAGTGAAATGAAACATGGTGTGTCATAATTTAACGTAATTAATTATAGAGACTTTATCACTAATAGTTTAAGTTTTGCCACTGAATTATGTGTTTCTGTACAGCTAGGATGTTTGCTTACTCTCTGGTCTACTTTGCAGACTTCAAGGTCCTGCATCCATTCATAGGTAAACTGTTCTTGTGCTTTCTGGAGGGACCTAACATTACAACACTTGTGCCTACACTCACACCCAGAATCATGTAATTATAAATGTGTGCATGGAAGAAGTTTGGTAGGATGCTAAAATCTGATGTCCACTCGAGTCCTTTTAGAGTTTTTATTTTTTCTATATACCATGTTTTAGCTTTGGTATTAAGTGGGCAATTTCCTTGATGAGCCCATTAAATGAGCAATTTCCTAGAGAACTGGATCTCATTCTTGCCAGACACTATGCCACTAATTCGCTGACAGTTACTCCTTTACATCTCTCTGACCACTATTTCATTCATTTCAAATTCAGTTCAGTGTGTCTTCTTCAGCAACCTTTCAATCACTGGTATCTATCTCCCATTCACTTTTCCTTCTTTGTGGCATCTGTACTTCCACCTTCCAGCACTTTCTCTACTCTTGAGGTTATTGATGCCACAGAGTCACTCTGCTCTACACTGAGCTCCTGCTTGGATTGCTTGTGCCCTCTGTCTACCAGACCTGCTCGATCCACTCAAGCTCATGTGTGGCTGAATGACTCGCTCAGTGCACACCAACCTCAGAGCTGCTGAAAGGAAATGGCACAAAACTAATAATTCATCTGATCTAACACGTTTCCAGGCTCTGTTATCGTCTTTCTCATCCTTATACAAAAACGGCTTTTTACCATGACAAGATATACAATGCCACTGACACCCGGAAACTCTTTTCCACCTTCAAATCTTTACTAAACCTCCACCTTCTGCAACTAACCAACAGCTGACACTTTTTTCTGCATTTTTTACTAACAGAGGTGCAGCAATTAGTAGTCAATTCTCTGACCCATCTACACAGACCCTGGTTCACCCAGCTTCACAGGGTCCTCTTCCGAGCTTCTCTAAATCAATTGCTTCTTTTTCTTCATTCACTTTTCTCTCAGAGGAGATGTGTCTAGGCTTCTTACAGGCAGCCATCCTACCTCTTGTACTCTGGACTCAATTCCAGCAGCCCTTCTACAGGCCATAGCCTGTACCATTGTGACAATGCTTCACTAACTACAGGTACATTTTCCACCACCCTCAAACAAGCCCAGGTAACACCACTGCTCAAAAAACCCCTCCCTCACTCCCACTTGCTCCCACCCAAATGGAGAACTACCAGCCAGTCTCTCTTCTTCCTTTGCTTTCTAAACCTATTAAATGAACCGTCTTCAAACTGGTCACAAAATTTCTCTCTCAGCACAACCTCCTTGACTCCTACCAATCTGGCTTCAAAAGTGGCCACTCCACTGAGGCCAGAGCGGCAGGTCAATGCTCAGTACTCATCCAGCATTTGGTACGATCAACCACGGTATCCTATTGGACAAACTGACAAACATGGGCATCAATGGCATACTGGTTTGAATCCTATCTCACAGGGCGGTTGTTGAATGTGTCATGGCTAGGGCAAACATCTATACATTGGATTTTCTTTAATAACCAAGCCTGTAAGTCTTTTGCTCAAATTCTGGTGAAGCTAAATTAGTGTCAGTGGAGAGAAATGACATCACATGAGCACCTGTTGTCTTTGTAGTCATTAGAGCTACTAATGGTGGAAGATATACTGGAACTAAAAGTGTAGACTAAAAGTAGAACTACAACATCACTACAAATTCAGTAAAAGTAATAAGTACTTCCTTTTAAATGTACTTAAAGTGCTAAAAGTAAAAGTACTGGTGCAATATGTTGTCTCTTAATGGTCTATACTTCAATGCAAAAAAATGGGTCAATAGAAAAAATAGGTCTGTTCCATAAAAATGCTGATAACCAAAACTGCTTCCTGAAGGGAAAAAACAAACATCCACTAATTCAGATTCAGATACTTTAATGATAGGCTGACTAGAAAAAAAAGAAAAAAAAATATGGTAGAAAATGGTAGAAATATTGACCCCTTACATACACACCCCTTCAGAAATACAAATTATTTACTCAAAATAAATTCATTGTCAGATCAGATCATCAGTCCTTTCCAAAGCCATTGAACGAGCTGTCTTTAAACAGGTTACAGGATTCCTTATCTGGAACTGCCTCCTCGACTCCAACCAATCCGGTTTCAGAAGTGGCCACTCCACTAAAACGGCGCTTCTATCTGTGACGGAAGCACTGAAAGAGGCCAGAGCGGCAGGTCAATCCTCAGTGCTCATCCTGCTGGACCTATCAGCAGCATTTGACATGGTCAACCACCGCATCCTACTGGACAAGCTGGGCAACATGGGTATTGACAGCGCAGCGCACTCCTGGTACTGGACGGTCGTTCAATGTCTCATGGCTAGGACAGACATCGGCACTTCACCAACTCACCACAGGAGTACCCCAAGGATCTGTGATGGGACCCCTTCTCTTCGCCCTGTACATCACCTCACTGGGCTCAATCTTCCACTCACATGGCTTCTCGTACCACTGATGCTGCTATGCTCTATCTGTCCTTTCCGCCTGATGACTCCACAGTGTCAACACGGATCTCGGACTGTCTCTCTGATATATCTGCATGGATGAAAGGACACCACCTCCAACTAAATCTCTCAAAAACTGAACTGCTGGTCCTCCCAGCCAAACAAGCCATACATTATGACATCAGCATCATGACCGACTCCCTGTCTGTTTCTCCCACCAAAGTGGCAAGAAACCGAGGTGTCATGATTGATGACCAACTGACCTTTGCAGATCACGTTGCCTCTGTGGTTCGGTCGTGCCGTTTTTCCCTATTCAACATAAGGAAGATTAGGCCGTACCTAACCCAACACACAACCAAGCTCCTGGTACAGACCCTGGTTATCTCTCGGCTTGACAACTGAAACGTCCTCCTATCAGGCCTACCAGCCTGTGCGGTGAGACCGCTACAGATGATCCAGAATGCAGCTGCACGTCTGGTCTTTAACCAGCCAAAAAGGGCACATGTCACACCTCTGTTCATTGAACTTCACTGGTTACCCTTGGCTGCTAGTATTAAATTCAAGGCACTTATGGTGGCCTACAGGGTGAATGATGGCTCTGCTCCCATATACCTGAATTCTCTCCTGAAGCCCTATGTCACCCGACAACCGCTTCGCTCCTCTAAGGAACGTTTTCGGGCAACACCTTGTGCAGGTCAATCCAGACTCTTCTCATATCTGGTTCCGCGCTGGTGGAATGACCTCCCAAGTGCTACCAGATCAACTGATACCCTCTCCACCTTCAGGAAACTCATGAAGACCCAGCTCTTCCAAGAATATCTCCTGGCGTAAACTTTGAGAATGCACTTAATTTAATTTCTCTGCACTATTGCACTTTCAACTTAAAATGGTGCAGTTTCTATGTTAGCAATATGCACTCCTTGTTTGTTCTTTCATTGTGTTGTAGCTTGAATGTTATCCTCTTTTGTAAGTCGCTTTGGATAAAATTGGATCCAAATTGGACATTTGATGGATATGTGGATATGCAGTGTTACAATATCGATCGAATGTCTGACTTAGAACATACTCAACCTTGTTGGTTGGTTGGTGCGAGGAGATTAGTGGCTACATCCAAACATTAAACTGGTTATGCTAACCAACACTGAAATAAGACGTAACACTCTGACAAAGTTATTCCTGGCTGTCATAATAGTCTCTGACCTTGAGTAGACTATTCAGAACATCAGTTAAATGGAGATGAACACCAGCCTTAGCTTATCTTATGAGGAGGTTCCTTGAAATTGGCTTCGCACAGGCGGTGAGTCATGGAAGGACTAACTTACCAACAGAGCGGCTGTATTGCAGAAGTCAAATGGACAGGCTTAGGCTAACCATTCACAACCACCACAGTTTTGTTTTTATATTAAGCAGCTGTAGGGCCCATGTAACGCTGTATTGCAGAAGTTAAATTAATGTACAGACCTTAGGCTGAATCCATTCACAACCACCACAGTTTTGTTTTTTTATATTAAGCAGCAGAGGTAACCATTAATTTTACAGCAGAGACTGCTCATCATCAACAATGTAACTGGCGATGGCAGATAAGTTATAGCCTATAACTTTGCCAACATGGCGAAGTCTTGCTGTCTTTTTAGACAAATGAATAAATTGTATGGGTCAAATCAGTGTAAGCTTAGAGATATTGTATTAAATTTCATTGGAAATAAAGCACGCATTTAACTCTACCAGCTTCAATCTGCAACTGGCGCAATCGATGTACATTAATTCTTAGACCAACTTTACTGCCAACATGGCGACTTTAAGCAAAATGATGACATAATACTATGGTAAAAGAACAGAACTCCCAGATCTTTATTGGCTATTACAGACGGTGAAAATAATATTACATGTTCACGTGTACCATAAAACTTAAACTCATATAGACCTATCATGTTTTAAACCGTAAAAACGGTTTTGTGTGGCAGGGCACCTTGAAAGTGTTTTAGTTGGCTCTCGACACACTCAACACACTTCACCATCATTCATAGGCAACATGACTATTTACCAGTGACCATAACAAAATAAAATCTTAAAAAGTAGAAATGTGACCATGTTTTTTCCCAGATTGCCACTTAGATCTATTTTCATGCACTGTAATAATGATGAAAATCTATGCTTGGACAGATAATAACTAGAGAATAATAATAACTTGAGAGGCTAAAGTAAAGGATCAGCAGGGAGAGATTTTAGTGGAGAGGCTAATTGAGGACTAATCTAGGCTCTTGTCATGTATCCAGGATGTGTAACAGGATTTCAAAGTCTTGAAGAAATTTGATTATGTGTCGTAAATGGGAGTACACAGGAGCAGTCAGGATTCTTCACTTTTCCGTGCAGTGGATTTTACTGCATATCAATAAGAGTTCCTAGTCAAGTATTAAGAGTGTAGTGGCATAAACAGTTTAAGTTAATCAGACACATGTTGAATTAATTTCATTTTTGTTCCATAGACTGCCCACCAATGGGACTGGAAACCCTTAAAATTGATGACGTTCAGCTCCATGCCTCTACTATGAAACGCTATGGCCTTGGACCTCATCGTGGACGTCTAAATATTCAGGTAATATTCCCTCCATTTTCTTATAATGGAATTAAAGAGGGTGATATAACACAAAAAGCCACCACTTTATTTTCTATCTCTAGGGTGGTATACCACTCCAAATATCACTATATGCCTTAAAGAAGAAGTCCGGTGTGAATCAATTCATAGCCTTGTTGTTCGAGGTCACCAAGTGCTGTCAGTAGGAAAAAGAACAAGAAAATGTAATACAACACAGACCGAGTAGTGAACCAACAACTAATACTAAGTGAATGGGGCACAGTAACTTACTGTCAGTTTTATTTCACCATGCCCTATTTCATTAACATTAGTTAATGGTTAGTTATTCAGTCTATGTTGCATCAAATTGCCTGGTTCTTTTTCCTACAGACAGCACTCAGTGACCTTGAACAAAAGGGCTACTGACTGATTCACACCAGATTTCTCCTTTAATGCCCCCAGATCGTATCAACTCCCTGGCTCAAGGACTATTTGCCCACAAATATAAAAGTACAATAAAGAAATGTATAATAAAAAGATTAACAATGAGTGGTGGCATCATCTTGGCATCATATGAGGGCAACATTATGAGGAAATTGTATATGTTTCTGCTCCCTTCTCTTTCTGAATAAATAGCCATCTAATCATGATAAAAGAAAAATATACTGTTTTGGGCAAAAATAAGCTGACGTCTAAATTCACTGAAATGTATTATCGGCAGTCACGTGACAACTATTGTCAGGTTATGGTACCATAAATGTTTACATATATTTTCAAGGGTAATTTCACTACTTTTACTGGGGATGATAAATCGATAGCTGATTATTACGAATTTCGTTGATCACATTAACTTTTAATTGATTAAAAAAAAGGTTGTGTTGCATAGTGCGAGCCTTGAAGCAGTGCAGTGTATTTCACTGTGTGGCAGCAATTAAACATTTTACCACCCATGGACAATATTTTACTACAATGCCATAATCAATTACGTCTGAGTTTCTGTAGATTTCAAAAGTAATCATGAAGAAGTCATGGCAAAGTGTGGCGTGGGACCATTTAGAATGAAAAAATGACTTGAAAAAATGAATGAGTTCACTGCTATCACTGCAAAGCCGTATATAAGTACAACTGTTCCACTATACAAATGATGTAGCCTACCACTTGAACAACGCACATCCGACCCTGGTTAATGTCGATGACGATGCATTCCACTCTGTGTCTGTAAGTTAAAAAAAGTTGTTAAGTAGCCTAATTGTTAGGTAGGCTAATCTCTGTCACACTCTTTTATTGTTTTCATTGTCTTTAATTGAAATATTGTTTAGCACGCATGCCACAGTTGACATGAGGGATTCTCACTGGCTTGCCGGCGATGGTGCTCAGCACTTGTTTTTATACTCGTTTTGTTCGGGTGCGTCTTTTGTCGTGTTACAGTTGGCAATGCACCCTTCTGGCTTTAAAAAGTTTTCCATGAGACGATTCCCAGTGCAGCAGTTGCACCAAACTCCAAACTCCAATAGTATGGGCATTTGGGCATATCCCCCTTGGATATAATATAGAAGTGGTGTGTGCTTGAAAGTATAATATGTTTGATAGACATGTTGCTATTTTTCAAATGTAAGCTACCTGTACAGCTGTTAAAATATGAAGTTTTCTGCTTGCAATATTTTTAAGGACAGAAAAAGGTAGGCCTCTAATGGGTAGAAAGAAAGGATAGGAAACTCATAGAAAACATCAGACATCCTAAGAATAAGGCTGAACTGAAAAAGAATGAACTAAAATAGCTCCTGAAAATTTGGCTTGAGTTTATTCCTGCAAAAGGAGGGTCAACATGTGATTCAATTCAAGGGTTCACTTATTTTTTCCTCAAAACCTCCTATTTCATGGATGCTTTCAATAACAACATGAAATACAATCATTTGTTTTGTAGTATTAGCTTCAGCACATTGTATTTAGTCATATTGATGAGTTAGAAAATGAGATCACATTTAGTGACCAGTTAATGTGAAAAACTTTAAAGGGGTTCACATCCTGACTGTATTTACAGATAGCCTCTGGAAGAATGCCAGTAGAAATATATTTTCATAAATTTCAGAGGGGATTGTCTGGAATGTAGCAATATAGGAATCATGATGGTGGAATACCGTATGACTTTTCAATTTGCGAAAATATATATACTGACAGAATATTTTATTCATTTTCATATTTTACATGAATTCACACCAGATTCACATACACACTTTGCATGTGTCGGGTTCATAGGTACTTATTATTACAAGTACAAACATACAAGAATTTATTATTTACAAGTACTGAGGAGAATGCATCAGTTCCCTACAACATATACAACTGAGTAGTTGTGAGTAGTTGTAGATGTTTCAGGGGCCTCTTACCAATGCTGTTTTTGAGTTCACTGATCCACTACTATATAACCCTAATCGATTAACTAACAAAATAATACAATATTGTGCTTCCAAAAATGTTTGTCTGTGCACCTGAAAAGATAGATAGATAGATAGATAGATAGATAGATAGATAGATAGATAGATAGATAGATAGATAGATAGATAGATACTTTATTTAGGAAATTCTAGCATCCCGTGGCATTAAAAAACAAAAGACATACACATGATGTGCTGTGCCACTGTTTCACCCACAGCCAGTAATTCACCCTAAAATATGTTTTTTGATCTATGAACATATTTGTCACTGTATCAGTCACTTATTGTAGCAACATGGGGGCCTAGCAGCCTAGCTAGGCATGGGGGCCTAGCAGCCTTTTGTAATGACAAGGTTGAACGTGTGTCCATGTGAGTGTGTTGTACATGCTGTGTTAGACTAAAAGTGTCCATGAGCATGAGAAAATCCCTTGCATGGGTGTGCTCTAGATTGTCAACATGCAAATTAAAATTCCCTGTAATAGTAACAGAGTCATTCTCTAGGCAAATGGTTGACAGTAGTTAACAGTACAACGTTAGGTGAACACTTAACTAAGTGGGCATAAATATTCAAACAATGTGAAATCACCAAAAGATAACTGCTTGCACTGAAAAGATGCTTTGAATATTATGGAAATTCCCCCTCCCTTTTTCTTATCACGGGTAGTGCTCATAAAACTCAAAAAAGGTTGGGGGAGCGGATTCGATAAGGGTAGGAACAGTTATGGCATGATCAAGCCATGTTTCAGTCAGAAGCATAAAATAAAGTTCATACAGATCAGATCATTAATTAAAAATGACTTATTTGATAGTGACCTGACATTCAGAAGGGCTAGTTTTACAGTGGTAAATGTGGATTTTCCCCCACTGGTGATAGAGAGTATGTTTGATACAAACATAGAGTTTGTTTTGGAACTGGTTTGAGATTTGACTGTTCTACTCCATTTCGTTGCCGTCTTTCGTTGCACTGAACATTATTTGTGCAAACTAATTACACAGCACAGTTTTTACACACTAGGCCTCTGAACTCAGCTGGATCCACCCAAACTGAGTGGTGGCACATCCACATCCCTAGGAATACCCTGTTGAGGTAGGCAGGTGTGTTACCTGATCTCATGATGGGACTAGGGAACCCTTGGAAGGCCAACCCCAACTGTTAATAAATCGCATCATGCAGTAAGCCCTTACAAGTGGTCCTCGACACGCCAGGAACCCTGCATTTCCCTTTAACCAATCAGCACACTTTATGCAAGAAGTGATTTGGTGTGAGACAGAGCAGCTCAGCTGAGTGATGACCGAGACAGAGATGCACTCAGAAAAGCATAGCAGTAGGCTATGTAACAATTGCTGCTATGTAAGATTTAGGTGCAAACTGAAGACTGTTTACAAACAAAACATTTTGTGGAGTAAAAGGCATCTATTATGTCAGATATCCCCAGTAGGCTAACGGAAACTCTCTATGAGAGTCTCCCCTGTTTAGATAGTGGCTCGCAAATTCGCTTTATTTACTTTACTTCCCGGACACCCGCATGTAGTTCTGGCCTAATATAACGCAAATTCATTTAGTTCGAAAGTTAAAGAAAGAGAGAGTTGTAACAAGTTACAGTAGCGGGTGAGTGGCGGTGAGACCGAGGGAGAGTGTGAGTGACAGGCTGAGCATCACTCCTGTGTAGTATTTTTGCAGACATAGCACAATGTAGCAGACGTATAAGTAGCACAACAACTTCGGTCTCTCTCATTAGGCTATTTAGTCATTATTGAAAGTTTCTTTTCTGCAGTGGGTTAGACAACTGATATGAGGCCCCCTGAAATTCTACAAGTTGGGATGTCAGTCTTTATAGTCTACTTCGCTCTCATGCAGTAGGGAGAAAAAGCATAGGCTAATCTCTTACTGTTGTTTACGTGCAGTAATTAGCAAAAGAGGTCAAAGACATGTTTTCTAACAAAGCATTTCCTGAAGTTAACAAGAGTGAAATCGTGTCAGATCTGTGTCAAAAAGAGCCTTTTTTTGGAAGTTTGGAAGCTAATAATAGAAAAAGATGTAGATATTTACTGGCTCTGGATATTCCATCACATTGTGGGGAAAATGCATGCAATTTTTAGTTTTAGTAAGCTGTGTGTCCCCTCCAGTATACATTAGGTAGCAAAACTTTTACCATTTACTGTACCATTGAATCCCTAATGTACAGTGTCTTCCCCATTATCTAGTCTCTCCGTGTTGGCCTTATTAGTTCTGTCTTTGGTTCTGTAGATGAGCAATATCTTTTTTGTGTAGAGTTATCCTGTATTCTGTTCCAATTGGTTGAGGAGCTATCAAAGCATCCACCACCCTTTCAAACAGCTGTGTTGTCATGATTTATGCCAGGGGAGACCTACTTTACCTTGCCTGATTTTCCTGGCTGTCTCCTTTACCTTGTCCCTTGGGACAGGCATCTTCCTTTTTACTGTGATCCATCTCCTTTGTGTCAACTCCTCCTGAGGAGGATGGGATAGTCAGGGGTGAGGTCTTGGACTCGATGCGCTGACACTTGTGCTAGGATTTGCACTACTGATTTCAGGTTGTTGCTGCTCATCAGTTGTGTCCTCTTGGTCTGAGCTTCCGGTGTTGGCCTCGGGGTGCTGACGTAGTGGTAAGGTTCTGTTAAGAACACATTTGTATCAGAGCGATTGGCAAGATATCCACCCAGTTCAGACTGGTTTCATCACAGATCTTGGCTTTCAACATCCCATTCGCATGTTCCACCATTCCTTGGCTCTAAGAGTGGTCGACACATCCCAATCTTCTCTGGACCCCTAAAGCCTGAAGCATCCATGGAAGGATTGAATGGGCCTTCTGGCATTGGGATATGACCTTATGGTCTTGTGGTTGTTCCATGCTTCACATTGTAGAGGCTACAGACACGATACATAGCCAGTTTTTTTGTCTTACATGTATGGTGGCCAGAAGCCTTCATGGATTTTTTTTCTCTTTACCTCCCCCCTTGCGCAGTGATCCAGATCATGCACATCTGAAACTTAAAGTTATAGCAGTTTGACAGATGCAAACATATGTGTGTCCTCCTATATGTCCTATATGTGTCCTCCTCATTCCATCTCTGCCTCTAATGGCCCCCCTTTCAGACCATTTTAAATGCTCTTAGGGTCCTGGATCATGTTGGAGTTGGATGATATCCTGGATGGTCGTCTGAGGATACAGGGTGATCATGCCATCAGTGCATACTTAGAGAAGGACACACGGGGCAAATTTGCCAGAGGTAACAGTCTGACATCCAGTGCAGCACAGCAGTTCCAAATGATGAAAGTGGTCAGGTTTGTCTGACATGCTGCCCCACCTACAGTCATAGATGAGATCTTGTGAGTAGGGGCACTGCGTAGGACATGCAGTGCATGCAGTGGAACGTTTATAGCTGATTAGCATCGTATGCATCATATTCTCAAGGGGCTGTTGATCCAGATAGGGCAGCTTCCTTTGCCACCTCATCCGCTCTTGCATTGCCCAGAGTTATGGAGTCCTGACCCCTCTTTTGCACCTTACACTTGCGGATGACAATCTTACTGGGGGCATCAGAGCTGTCAGAAGCAGCTGTATCTGATCCAACTGTTGAACTGGGGAGCCATCAGACTTCTTGAATCTGAGCTCCATGAATGCGGTAGTCATTGTGGGTATATGAGTTATCAGTGTAAATGGTGGCGTCCTCGTCTGTGACAGGTGGCAGGTTTGAGCTTTTAACTCGGCGAGCTGGGCAAAACAGGGCTAGCAGCAGGGTATACAGAGCAGGGTGAGCTGACCTGTGCCCAGCATTTCCACTGCTCCAAACCCTGCAAGAGTTTTGTTGTCATAATTGTGGCTTGAGCCGTCCACAAAGAGGACTCTCCATCCATGTCTCAATCTTTCACTAGCCAGATCAGCTCTGAGTCTGGAGAATGTGATAGCATCCACTACACACTCATGTGATTCACCTTCATACTCCAGAGGCATATGGGTTGTTGGGCCACATCAGAGCAGAAGGTGAGATCCAAGTACTGTATTTGCCTCTGAGGAGTATTTGCCTTGTTCAGTCAGATGCAACACAACCCTAACCCTAGGCTTGGTACCTCCACATTGTGGAATGTAGGGGTATGTGAGTGAATATGTTGATTGAGCAGAAATGAGAAGCTTTGTGGCTCTAACCAGACAAAGTAGGCTCCTTGGTCCCATTTCCTGAAAAGAGGTCTTGCCCAGTTATCTAGTAGGTGGGACAGTGCGCAGCCACAGTACACAATAGACCAAAATTGCTTCATCAGTGCTTCCCACTGAAAGATGGGCCACTCTGTATATGTAATATGCAATTTTTGTTATCCTTTTGGTGAGTAACCGTAGGCTTAAATATTTGCAGGTTGAGATATACTTTTTTCAAGATGTTAACATAGATCTATGATCTATGAGCTTTGCTAGCGGTATTTAACTAAATCAGATGCCCTGTCTTCCAGAGTCTCAGAATTTGTTCAGACACTTCATTCCTTTCCCATTAAATCAGAATATCCACATGTATTGAAGACAGTTTGATGAACAAAACAACATAGATAATGTTGTGGCATAAAACCTAGTGATACCAAGAAATAATTAAGGCATAGCAAACAATATTTTGACATGTAATTCAGTGTTACCAAGAACTCCACTATATGTTCAAGCTGGGAAAATGATTCACTAGAATCATGCTGGAAACTTTCTTTGTGAAACCATTTGACCTTGCTCCCTGCATTACCTATTTTTACCACAATGGTAGCCTGTACTCCCTTTTTTGCTTCTAGACTCTCAAGGTTGTTTATAGAATTGTGGCCTGTACGCATTGGCTCTTCTTAAAAACATGTCTGTATAGTGGTCTGGCCTTTTTTGACACACATGCCTTTCACCTCTTACTAAAAACCTCATTGTACACAAACAAGTCACATAGTTACACAAGAGTTAGAAATGATCACAACACTGGTACTTAAATATGTTCGGATACACGTCATAATCAGGGGTTTTCTTGATTGAAGTGCAGAACTAAAAACTAAAACAAAGTAGCGATCTAGCTAACGTACACATGGATATATGTTATTTCACTGAATGACAGCTACTTAACATTACTGACATTAGTTTGCATGGACAGAGCAAAGTAATGGTAGGTTACAACAATATGTTAAGTTCAAAAAACGTTAGTACATTAGTTAAGTTAGCACATGGGTATGTACACTGTGCTCCCCATTGGAGCATAGTCTGGTGGTGCCTTTTTTTTCTCCTCCTCTCTCCTCATGTTACGCTGTATTGTGCCTTTCATCCCCCCCAATTTGGAACATTGGTGGCGGGTCCCTAGATGCAGCAACCTCTTGCTCTCCCTACAACAGGGGGAGTGAGGAATATATTTTGATTCCTTTGTGTGTCTTGTACATGTGAAGAAATTGACAATAAAAGCTAGTTATACTTATACTTATAGTTTAGTGATTATTTTTCTAAAATTATGTTATTATTTATTAATGTTTTTCAAATGAAGAACTAACGTTATTCTAAAGTGTTACCTACTGTTTTTAGTAGAATATGTTCACTTAGCGCACAATTTTATGCTTTAACCCAACCTGTTGTTACAAACTGGCTGGCCGCTGCCTGGCCACCTGAATGTCCTGTCCAAGGACGGCCATCAAAATGTGTGAGGTACAATAAAATAACTAGCTGGAAGAGAAATAGCTGCAACGAACAGTCACCTCTGTGCATTTCAATACCATCACACTTGTAGGCATACATTGTGTAAGTGTTGTGCCTAGCTTTAAGAACCCACATCCTCTATTTGACCTTATAGATGGAAAAAACAGTTATGCATTTGCAAAACTGTTCATCACTTGGCAATGTGGGACATTTCGTACTGAACAAAAGGCTGAACAAAGGCTGAAATATCACAGGCCAATATCTGTCACAATTTGTGCCTTCATTCCTAGAGAGCTGCTCTTACCAGAACACTAAAGTGTAAATAGAGCTCTGTACAATTGTATGCTTTTGTATCAACATTTATGTGTATATTTATTGTGTCCAACTCAATAAAGTGTGTGTTCCGATTTCCATTTCCATCTGTTTAGATAGCTGTAATCAATTAAAATATTACACTACACACTAAAACATTCAGCTGGTGCAATCAGAACCAGTGTACTAATGATCATTTGGTAGGTAGGTTGAAACAGGTAGCAATACAAGTTGTGAAATAATCAAACTATATATAAAAAACAAATGACTACTTTTTAAAATCTCTGGATGTCTGCACCCCAGTTTTTGATGGATGAAACAATGTTGTTACTGCAAATAGTAGACTAGCATACTGTTAGCAGCAAAGTTACTAGTATAAGAACACATGCATTGAAATATAAAGACACCACTGTATCTGCATTTCCTCTTTTGTAAGTCGCTTTGGATAAAAGCGCCTGCTAAATGCATAAATGTAAATGTAAATGTAAACATAATGGCAGTAACTATAGTAGCCTAAGGGGGGCAAAAAATCACCTCAGCACACATAAGCACATATAACGTAAGATACACGACCTGCAACAGAGAAGGGAGGAAAGGAGGGCGCTTGTCCCAGACTCGCCTGTCTCACTGAGGGTATGAAGCGGCAAAGGCGCTGGGTGGTGGGTGTGGGTGGTGATCAGTGGAAGTGTATAAGTTTGTGTGTGTAAGGCCAGAGAGTTGCCTCTCATGGCCTCCAACCTGTGAGCCTCAGTTCGCAGGGTGACATAGCGATAACACAGCCAGTAGCCATGGAGACAACCTTGATCAGAAGCCAGACAGAGACAACAATCTGCTGGTGTCTTAAAGGTGGGGGGAGGGAAGCGAGAGCGTCTCCCCGCCTTGTTCTCTGGGGGAGTTGTTTTTCCAGCGATGGCCTTGGTCAAGGCCTTTGCTGATTAGGGGGGCCGAAAGCAGATAGAAATGGGGATGTTTGGGTTTTAGGTCAAGAGGCTTACCATTTTCAAACCTCTCTATTGTCCAAACTGGGCTCCGATTTTAGCCAAATCCTTTTGTGAAGCAGTGAGTATGTCCATGATGGTATCCATCGCCTTGAGCTTCTCCAAGATGTGATCCATTTTGTGGTCTATAGCCACAGTCTGAGTGCCCACAGTACCCGCAGCTCTGCCCACTGCCTCAACCATGATGGGCAGCCGAGTGGGGCTTTTGACAGCTGTTGCCGTCTTTTTCATTTCTCGATAAACCAGGCCAATGCCCAATCCAATCAGCAAGGTGTCAATAGCATTTAGAGACCAGTTGATCAAATCCATGATTTTCAGTTTGAAGAGCAGGGTGGAGAGAGTCTCTCAAGACAGATTTAGTCAAGACGAAAGAAGCAAAGCAGGCAAGATAAGGGGAGGAAAGGGAGAGATGAAGAATGCGATCGGATGGTAGTCAGTCCATAGGTGATTATCAGGAATTATGGCTAGACAGTGTAGTAGTGGCCAGACATAGTGTTAAACTGAAGGAGTGAGATGGGTCATGGGGTTAACAATATGGGTCCATTTGACAGTGCCATTGAGAGGGTGGAGGATGGAGAGTTGGTCCTGACACGGGCCTCCCATAGTGTTAGTTGCAGTCCACTCAGGAGGGAAGGGTGACAGGAATCCGCCGGAAGGAGTCAGGGATGACACTCAGCAGAGATGATTGTGGTCAGAGGAAGCAAATTAGTTAGGCCAGGCTTACACATCAGTGATCTAATGTGTCATTTGTGCATACATATATGTATATAAATATATGGGTAACACTTTATATTAGCACACACAGATCCGCCATTAACAAGCTGGAAGCAAGGATAGGAGAGATATACCCAGAGAACAGAGCACTGCAATAATCACGCCTGGAGACAATAAATGTATGTATTAATACCAGCAGCACCAGCAACAAGAAGCCTCCAGCTGAAGATCATCTCCAGAGGACTACAGGAATCATATTTAATCAGGGGCTGGATCCAGGATAGACAAACAGAGTTTCAGGAGTTAATTAAGATCAGGAGTGAGGCAATTGAAAACAGGTGGACATATCAAAACGTCCGTGACAGGAAAGAACCCACTGATTGTGACAACCCACGGCAAAAATGTACACAGCAATCAACTCATATCATCCAAGTGAAAATTACACTCTGCCCTTTAACAACAGTTATCCCGACTACATGTTACCCAATACCCATACCTGTCTGGTGGCCTAATCTGATTTGGTCTCTGAGGCCACCACACCAAGTGTTCATTTCTTACATCCTATTTTACAGGGGGGGCTGTTGATGGGACATCTAGTGCATTCTGTCCATGACCTGTAAGAGAGGTAGGCGGCCAAACATAACAAAGTGTGGTGTTAGCCTATTAGTCTCATGGGGAGTGTTGTACATCTGTAACAACGTAGGCCAGTGAGTCTGGTTATCTGAATGCAGTCCTGTTTGTAAAGATAACACAGTCAGGGAATAGACTTACATTGTTCAATTGTCCTTGGGTCCATCCCCACTTGCCGATAGCTGATGGCAAGATCTAATGTGGAATACCACGTGGCTTTGGTAAGGCAAAAACATCAAGTCCCATCCTTCTTTTTGAACAGCTTTTCCCAAATTCAGTGAGCCATGAAAGTCGTCACTTCTGGTATCCCAGGCCAGTTCAGCACAGCTAACAAAAGCTAACAAAACAATCAGTGTGCAACCTGCACTGTACCGGCAAATTCAAACAGCCGCAACAAAGTAGCTGCTAGGCTAGGCAACTCTCCTCTCACATGTGCTGAAGGATGGTTCATTAACATAATGCCGCTATCACCACTTATCTGTTGTCTCCTCTTCTCATTAGTCGGGCTACCTCGGACATACAAAGACATGAACTTAGACCTTAAGATCGATCACACAACAGTAGGCCTATGAACCCAAGCACACATCAAAATAACAAAAGCACTTCTCTTTGAAGATGCTGTGAAGTGTAGCCTGGCGACTGACCATCAGCAAACCTGGTCCAGGCCAAGGAAAACCGGCGATGGGAGCACAGCAGCAAGTAGCCTCCGGCCAAAGATCTTCTCCAGAGGACTATGAGAATCATAGACAGGACAAAATAAGCAACTTTGGTCATATTTCTGCATGGGAGATTTTTGTACCATGCACAGTTAACGAGATAATTTTCATATTTTGATCAATAAGATAAAATCTTCAAGTAGCCTTGTCACCAGGGTCATAGAATTTTGCTATGTTTGCCCCCCTTGTCCTGTGACCATCATACAAAAGTTTCAGCCTGATATTGTGTTGCTGAGATATGCCATTTCAGTTATGGATAGCCTTAAAAAGTCCAGCTAGATGCTAATATTTTGTGCATACCACTTTTTAAAATTTTCCTCTCCCCTCAACAAAAGAACAATTTTGCTGAAAATTTGCACAGTAGTGTATTACCTTGGAATTGCAATCTGACCCACCAATGGTGTCTGATTGACTTAAAGAAATGCAGGCAATGCTTTTGCAACAATTTTTAAAAAAAACTAGTAAGTTTGGTGTCAAGTGATTTTGATTTCTTAGTACCTACACTTTCAAAACTTTATAGATCTGTTGTCTATGAGGAAATGTAAATGCTACAGAAATTGAGATGCTATTTTGAGATGCAAATGAAAATTTGGCAATTGGCCATTCAAGCAATTGGGAACAGGCTGAACAATGCCAAGCAAAAATCCACTATCTGGGCCAGCTGCTTTCTTCGCATTGATTTTGTGCAAGGTGGCTCTGACCAGTTTCAAGATCCAAGATAGACTTATTTGTCACATACACAGTTATAACATAAAGGTTACAATTTGCAGTAAAATGTAGATTGCTACATCCATCCATCTCCACTCCATCACTGTACTAAATGAAAAGATATATTACAAAGAAGACTGACATTCACAATGAAATTAATAAATATTTAAAATAAATAAATGATTGTAGTGGGTAATAATGTAGCGATGATCACAGCCAACTCCCAGGAAGGTAGAATGACACAATGGTAAGATGCTCTGGGAGATGAACAAGAACTTGACAACATGACTATAGCACCACTTGTTGCTCCATGAAACACACCCCCTCCGCTGGATCCACCAGTCTCTGCCCATGCCCATCAAGAAGGCATTTTTGGGTGTTTTTTTCTGCTTGACCCTTGCTGTTTTCCTAGGTACTTCTTTCACTGCGGGGATGAGTATTTAGGGGTGCATTCTCGTCTCCATGGTGTCAGACACAGACGGATGGAGGCAGAGGTAGATAAACAAAGGAGGTATTTAATGGGGTAAATCAATGAACAAACAAAAGTCACGTCCACTTCTCAAGTGGAGGGGAAAACAGAAAATCACTAACTACACAAATCAATCAGTAAACGAAAGTCACGTCCGTTACTCTAACTAATACTAATACTAAGATTAACAGAAAACTAGAAGACACTGGAGTATGAAAATAAACACTAGAAACTGACGAGGAATATCCGAAGGAACAAGGGTTGACAAACAGGGAATCCAAAACTTACGGAGCGGAGAACACGGGAATACGTGGGACACGGAGAATACAAATGACAAGCGGGGAGTCTGAGGGAATAACGACGAGACCAGACAAAGGGTGAAGTGGAGGGGAGACTTAAATAAGGTGGAGACCAGGTGATATTAATTAGAACTCAGGTGAAGGAGATCGAGTGCGAGTCTGTGGTGTAGTGTGAGGGGGCGTGGCCGTGACCAGGTCCGATGCAGACCTGACACATGGAATATCACAGCATCACAAAGTATCACATAATCACACAATGTTTCAATGGTTAAAACTTCGCAAAATGGTATTTTGTTTGGTAAAAGTTAAGATTGTATGTTGTTTCAATACTGTTAAAAACTAAATAATGAAGCAGACAGGAATCTAACACTTGTTTTCAATGAGTTGTGTGGGGGATATAGACAACAGCAGTTACAGTAGGAGGACATGATAAGTGTTTATTTTCTTTGTAGCAGGTGGCAAAACTTTGATGGTTAGAGCAAGCAATGTGGTACATCTAGTGAGTATTTTTCTTGTTCTATTAAACCAACCACCAACGCTAAAGTACAGCATTACCATCTGCCAGGAATGGTATTTCCTTTAAATGGTATTTCCTGAGAAGTCTATTAGGGATGAGAAACAGAATGTGGTGTGCAGTCACAGGGCCAAAGATATTGGCTTCAATTCCAGAAATGTAATGACTTCAGCATGTCCGCATGCATGCATGCGCAGATGCACACACACGCACACACACACACACACACACACACACGCACACACACAAAGAGAGGGGGAGAGAGAAAAGAGAAAGAGAGACATGAACACATACACTGTCTGTTAGATCTATCTATATAAACCAAGACACTAGAAATATACCATGATATATAGATACAGCAAAAATGTGAACCCTTTAACTTTTTTTTCTGCATTAATTGGTAAATGTGATATGATCTTCATGTATCTAGCTAGTATTGACTGAACACAATGAGGTGAAGCTAATACCACAAAATAAATAATTTTATTTCTTGTTGTATATCTAAATGCCAGAAGGTCTGTGGGAAAAAGTAATTGAATTCAGATCAATCACATGTTGACCCTCAGCTTGGCTGAGTCGGTTGGAATGACAGCATTTGTACAACGTAGACCGAATTTGCAAACTGGCAGCTAACACTAACAGATGAGGGCATAAGTAAATAAAACTAGCTTGCCCACATCAGTTAGTGTTGGCTGCCATCTCGCTACTTGGTCAATGTTACACCAAATTTTCATACCTAGCAACAGCACTTGGCAATGTGAAATAACATGGCTATGGGTTGATTCACTCCGGATAATTCCTTTAAGGAAGTGTAGCTTCACAAAAGTGATAACATAGCATCATGTTCCTAATTAAAGAGAAATGTTTTCATAAAACTACATGCAGATTTTTATTTCACACCACCATCTGAAATTCACTCCAATGTACTGTACATGTGGATTTGTTTACAAGTCAAAGGACAGGAACCAGCAAAGTTAATTTTCAAAGAACCTGACTGACAGGGTAAAAGATTATTGCATAAAACTCTTGCATGAGTTAGTTTAAGTATCAGTGGGGCACCAATAGTGAAGTTGCAAGGCGAAGTGAAGTTGAAGTTGCATTTTCCACTGTCTTTGATTAATTAGTTGACTTTTAGTGTGAGAGTTATAAAATGTTTGTGTCAGGGAACAGGACAGACAGAAGGCAGACCCAATAGCGAACGTTCTCTGACACAAGTTTATTGAGGATTCGGGGAAAGGGGGAAAAGGCAAAGCGCCCCGAGAGGGGCGGACTGGTGTCCGGGGAGACGCTCGCCCGAGCGCGGAGCACTGGAGCCGGGGAGCCCCAGGAGGCAAGGCTGAGGCACCGGAGCGCCTCGATGCGAGCAGGCAGCCGCAGCAGAGAAGCGCAGGGTGGGTTGAAGCGCCGTCCGGAAGGGGCAGAGCCGAGCAGAGTCGAGGGACAGGCAGGGGTCAGCAGAAAGCAGGAAAACGGAGCCAGAGTCTAAACGCTTGCCAGACGAGTGGTTCGCAGACGGACTGACAAAGAGTGACTGAAAGGGGCGTGTATAAATAGTGAAAAACGTAACCAACAGAACGAGTGTAATGCGGAGATAATTGGGGAGTGCAGGTGAGGGAGATAATGGGGAAAGAGGAGAATGGACTAGTGACGGAACAAAACAAGGAAGTGAATGAGAGACGGAAAAATCACGGTGATCGGGAAACGAGGGAGGCAGGTGAGGGTAATTACTAAGGTGACGCGAACGGCGCGGGGAGCAGACTGGTGGGGTGAAACTAATAATGAGGTAAGTGAAACCGCGAAGACCAGACGGAAAAAACCCCGAAGAAACCAAAGATTCGGAGCGACACCGTGACAGTTTGTTTTAGTGCAACGCATTTATTTGTTTAGTATTAATTATATTTTTATTATTAATCCATCTGTCTTTTTAATATGTATTTGCAGTTCTGATTGTTTGTTTTTGTTAATATTATTTTATTTATATGCGACAATTTCTTATTGTTATCACTGATTGATAATATATCATGCATAAAATGCTAAGCACTCTGAATAACTGTTCAGTATGATAATGTGCAATATAAATAAACCTGAACTTGAACATGAGCTATTAGTCTACAATTTGATCATTCACCATTGGACTGACTTCAAAGCTGTAATATAAAGGTAAAAACTGCATAGTTATTGATGTTATCAGTCCCATTTAGGACTGGTGGTGGCCATACAATAGAGACAGTTGCATGGCCTAGCATAAACCACACCCATCGTTGGTTTGCTATCTGAAGACAGATACAGATCAAGATACAAAGAGAAATGTTGATGGCACTCTGTAGAATTGATTTTTTTCCTCTGTGTGTTTGACTAACTGCTAGGCTGGGCTGCATGAGGATGAGTTCTATGATGGAGGCTGGTGTGCAGGAAGAAATGATCATCTGCAGTGGTTTGAGGTGGATGCCCGCAGGCTTACCAAATTCACTTCGGTGATAACACAAGGCCGGAGTTCTCTATGGTCGTGAGTCTTGATTTATAAAAATCTAGGCTAAATATTACTCTTCCTAAAATGGGTAGTTTGAATATGATGCCATTGTTAAAACCAGTGCAACCATTTATATGGTTTCATTCAATATTACTCAACAAATGGATACAAATCTTCAATTTCTTGTTCAGTGACCCAAGAGTGGCTCTGTCTGTGTTGCTTGGTAAGCTTTCAGTTAGAAGAAACATTTCTTGGCAGCATGGCCATAGCTACCATTGAGGATGCCAAGGTCATATACTAGGTATTTTTTCTAGTTGATGAGAATTATAACCCCTGTGCTATCAAGTCTTCCATCTGTCTACCGATATATCTAACTTCTCAAAACGAGAATGTTAGACAAAAATTGCGGAGTGGGTCCTTGACTCAAAACAAGTGCATCTATGTAGGCAAAAAATCGCAGAGTGTGCTATTTATGGACGCTTCAGATGTGCAATATATCACCGCTCACATGAACTTAAATACACTCAAACTCAGAGTGGCAAACAAATCAGCATTTGTCAAATTGGTAAAACAAAGATGCGGTGGGTAGATACACAGTGACAGCCTAAACACTTCTTAACTTCAACTGTCAAAAGTGCAGATCCTGTCTCTGCAAATTTACAGCCTCTTCTGAATTTTTTTTTTTTTTTTGCGAGTGGGAGAGCCACAGACACTGTGCAAGAGACAATGACAGGGAGAGCAGTTTTGCTTTGGCCGTTTGGTATTTTGTGCATATGCACCTATACAGTCGACCTCTATATCTCTCTCACTAGGCTATTAATCAGTCATAATGAACGTTTCTTGCCTCTCAAAAATCTTTTAAAAAGTAATAGCCCTACACATTTCACCCTTTATGGTCGCAGCACAGTGTAGCCTATGTAAATAAGCTAAAACGGCTATCCAACATTTCCACTGCCTGGAGCTGGTTTCACGACAGCTGAGTTGAACAGTTCTTCTAAGTTATTCAAAGCTAGTGTACTTTTTGCAGGTTAGGATTAGAAGGGGTAAAACAAAAACATCAGACCATATTTTTAAGAGGTCTTACAAAAAGTTTGATGAACAAGCATTCTTACATGCATCAGGATAATCCAAAATCCTGATCTAGCATTAGAATGTTTTTGTTTTTTATTTAGCACTCTTGCAGATAAACACACTCCACTTATGAAGTTACGGGTAAAGAGCAGATGCAACCCCTGGTTTACAACTGAGCCAACTGAGATTATTTATCAAAGAAACAAAGCTTGGGCATTGGTTAGATCCACTGGTAATGATGCTGACTGGCAGAAATACATGCACTTACTTAGTGAAGAAAGCTAAGTCTACCTGTTTTTCTTTTAAATAGTCTGTCTGTGGTAATGATTCAGCAAAATTCTGGAAAGTGTTTAAATCACTTAAAGGTGTTCCTTCATCTACTTTCTCACTGCAGATTACAGTGGATTCTGATGTTATAAATAAAACAAATTAGATAAGTAATATGTTAAACAAGAATTGTATCAAGCGTGGTTCCTTGTTTGATAGTTTGGTTGTGACATCAGTATATCTATGGAGGAAAACTTTTTATTTCATATAATAGACCCAACTCTTCCATTTCATTCAGACCACTGAATCAGTGCACCTCTAAATGTAAAAAAAGCTCTGCGGCTGCTGATCAGTTAAAATCTGTGGTTAAAGTGGGATTTGGCAGGTGGGAGTACTCTCAAATTTTGTGTCGGCGCAACAAAGAAAAACAACTCATCCTGTTTGGATATGATAGTATCACTGTCATTTCAAAAATCACACTACTTATTTGCTTTTTTAATTTAATGGTTTTATTTTCTACACTGATATGGTATTTTTTTCACTGGAGAAATTGCACCTTTGAGATCCTTTTATATAAACATCACGTGATGTTGCACTTTTGCACTCAGAACCCCTTAACTTCTTGTGTATGCATTTTGTGAGATACTCCAACAATTTGGCAAATTCTGTTCTAGGTGCTACTGCTTGGTTAGTCTGTGTTGCTAGGCTGGGCAGGGCAGGCCTGCTGATCCTGCTACTACTAGTGCTAGGCTGGGCAGGGAAGAGCTACTGATGATGTGCTGTGCTGGGTTTGGCAGTGGTGCTGATGCTGGACTGAGCTGTGCTGGTCTGCTTAAATGTAGCTGGGGTGCTGCTCTATTGATGCTGCTCTGGGCTATGCCCTTTGGGTGCTTTAATCATGGTGAAAATATAGAATTTATAAAGTCATACCTAGAGTCACTTCAGCTTAAATCAGCATTTATGACTGAAATAGTGAACGATGGCCTGGACAGGCTGGAACTGTGCATTTACATGGTCACTAAAGACACTCAACTTTATATTAAACACAAAAATTTTAATTGTCAAATTCATTATCAAAACATCATATAACCACACATCCATTAGGCTATTTACTGGTTTAAACAGGATATCAGCTAGTTCTTAGGTTATTTTCTTCCTATTTTGTCAGCAATTCCAGATCAAGCTTACCCTTGGAAATAATCTGTGATTCTTCTTTTGCATCCGCTCTTTTTTCTCCCTCCTCCATCTTTAAAGAATGAAGTCATGAATATAATAACATTAGCCTACCAACCTTTTTCCAGTTAGGAAACCAGTATTCATGGACTTTCTTTCATTTCTTTCTGACGATCGTTATTGACCAGCAATTGGACAGAAAGCCAGAGCCATCTAGCCTTGTTGTTTATTTTAGCATTAGCATTTATGCATTCAGCAGATGCGTTCATTCAAAACGACTTACATTTGTCAATTGTCAACTGTTCAGGGCCAGTCTCAATGTGCCTTGCTCAATGGCACAACAGTGGCAGCTGGGATTTAAGTTGTGCTCATTGCAGTGTGCACAATGCATTTCAAAGTTTTGACATTACTTCACCTTCAACTTTTAATTCCACTACAACATCCACTTGCTTTGACTAGAATTGCAAAATTTTGCAGTTGATCTTATGAACAACAACGTGATCATTGATATGAATGAATCTCTTTATTTCTTCATCTTCATTTTACAGCCCTGATACTGTGTAGTTTCCTTAAAACTACCTAATTTATTTCAAGGTAAGTACACAAAAACAACACTAAATATCCTAAGGAGGATACTTGATGGGTATGTCACCACAGCTGAGAAATTAATTAGGAATTGACAATAGTGTACTTTACAGCATTGATACCATGCAGTTTCTGTGAAATCACTTCATTTGTTTCAGTGTACTAACAGAAACAATATGTCATTTTACCATCTAACCACTACAATGACTTGGTTAGTTGCTTTCATCACTGTGTTGTTATGTCATAACATTTGATAGTAACCATGTACTTACCAGCATTTTACACCTTCATTAGACCGCTATGCTGGTGTAACTACAGACACATTACTACACAAATAAGTAAATCCTGAGCTTTATAATTTCACTAATTACATATTTACATAAACATTTTATTATACATTTAAATCAAAGCAGTTTGCATTGTTATTATCTGGAAACTGCACATTAATTGTCTAGAAACTGCATGGTAATTACTTGTAATATGTGGTTAAATTATTTTATTTTATTTTATAATTATTTTTATTTTATTATTTATTATTACCATGAAATTATGTATAAATTACCATAACATTACTCACTTATTACCGATCTGTAAAGTAAAGTGTTACCATATAAACTTATAAGTACTGTTTATTAGTAGTTAGTTAGTTTATAAGGCAGTAGTACATATTCAGAAAAGATGACCTATCACCACTACCACCTTATAAGCCCCTTAGTGAGCAGCTGGTGATCATAGGCCTATTATTTTGTCACATTTCTTTCATAGGTCTTTTCAATTCTGTTGGGATAGTCTTCAAAAATGAATGTCCTGATGGTTCACTAATAATGAATGAAGGCATGCAGCAAAAATAGTTATAAATACAAATAGTGTGGCAGACTCAATGACGTGGCCACCTTCTGTAATTTCACCAGGCTGCAGGCTATCCAACTGAATGAATAGGAGGAGGCAGGAGTATATACTAAAATAGTTATTTTATTTCTTTAATGTTCTAATAAATAGGTAGATGAAAGGTGGAATGAGAATGATATTGTTAGACCAGCATGGAGAGCACACAAGTCAAAAAAATAAGAAAGAAAACCAAAACAGAATGAAACATCCACAAACTTTCTGCCCACAAATCTGCCCACAGACATTAGGGCTGGAGTCGCCAGCTATACAACCCCCTGGCAAGCCACACACCAAAGATAAATACATATAATACTAATGAAGTAAGACACTGCAAATCACTCTAAATCACATGTCATACAACAGTCTGGGGAGCCGAGCCGAGAGAGAGAGAGAGAGAGAGAGAGAAGGGCAGGAGTGACACGGGGGAAATTAGAACAGTACACCAGTCCAGGAGCTCAAAATGTGGGTGGTGGGTGTGTATGCTAGTGCTGCAAGTCAGCCTTGCCACAATATCTTAATAAAATATGATCTAAAATAATTTTTGTGGTCACCCATCAGCTACCTGTGTTCTTCTGTGGGAAAAAAATCCACACATGTATTGCAAAATACAACAAGACAATGGTGAAGTTCAGTCACTATATTGTGTGGATCGAGGCCTCTCTCTGAACTAGTTTTGAATGTGGAGAATGATGATAATGACATTGAGATTAAAGTTGACATGATATTTAAACTTCATTCTCAACATTTTGAGTCGACACGTCAAGATTAAAGTCGACATTATATTTCAACTAATACAAAATGCTGCGGCCCGAACACTCACCAGGACTAAAAATATGAACATATCTCTCCTATCCTTGCTTCCCTACATTGGCTCCCTATTAAAAGTCGAATTGATTTTAAAATACTCCTCCTAACCTACAAAGCCCTCAAGGGCGATGCACCAACATATATTAAAGACTTACTTGTCCTTACCACCCTCCTAGAACCCTAAGATCCCAAAATGCTGGTCTCCTTGTAATCCCAAGAATATCAAAATCTACAATAGGAGGAAGAGCCTTCTGTTACCGTGCACCCCTCCTGTGGAATAGTCCCCCCCCCCCCACATTCGACAAGCGAACACTCTCAATACCTAAGTCTAGACTTAAAACCTTCCACTTTACTGTTTCCCATAGTTAGGGATGGTGCATGGCAAATCATCACTTCTCATGGGTCTTTTGGAAGGGACTGCCTCTGCTGTTGCCCCCACTTGCGAGACATGGCAGCCACTGACCATCCCTGCAGTGGTGCTGGGTTACCATGCATCATACCTTAGTTATGCTGCTATAGCCTAGTGCCGCCACACAACCTTCATGTGTCATACCGTACAACTCTCTCTCTCTCTCTCTTTCAGCTCTCTCTCAATATTTATATATATATATATATATATATATATTTATACACATATAGGTATGCCCAAATGGCGCTGTCAAATGGACCCTTACTGTTACCCCCATGACCCATCTCATTCCTTTGAGTTTGTCACTATGCCTGGCCGCTGCTACATTGTCCAGCCATAATTCCTGATAACCACCTATAGACTGACTACCATGTAATGTAAAAGTGGGATAATAGTCTATTATGAACTATTATGAACCTTAGCTAAAACCATAGGCAACTTATAGTCTGTCATGGTTACTACTGATTGTAATTTTTCTCCATGACCCCTGGCAGTTGGGTTAGCCCCTTGAGTCGTGGATCTGCCCAAGGTTTCTTCCTAGATTAACTGAACATAAGGGAGTTTTTCCTTGCCCCTGTTGCTCTTGGGTGCTCCTTCTGTGAAGCGCCACGAGACAATACTATTGTAAAAGGCGCTGTATAAATAAAACTGAATTGAATTGAACTTTATTCTCGAAATTTCAAGTTTAATGTCGACATGTCAAGTTTAATCTTGTCAAAAACTTGACAAAAACATTTTTTCTTCATGTGTGGCCCTAATATTCCGTCATAAAGATGGAACTGAGTTTTCAAGCTTCAAAAAAATAAAAGTATTTTACAACTGTGTAAAAATACTAACCAACATACATTTTTACTATTTTTTCTAAATTGTGACCCATAAAATGTCATTCAGTGTAATGCAATAGATAATTTAAAAAAGTGTATGGCATTAGAAGATTGAAAGGCGTTCCATGACTTATTAAAAGACTATATTTAGGCACTTCATTGAACAAAAGATGACACCGAAAAATCAGCACACCTTAGGTCACTATATTATTGTTCCATCTTCAGAATGGGGTAATGAGTCCATGCACCAAAACTGGTATTAAAATGTGAAGGCATTACTGAGCTATAAGCCATTTTCACAAATTATAGCTGAATGACCTCTAATGAACAGAATATTAGAGGAATATATGGAATATATGTCTTTCACCCATATCATTTTTGTACTACACACTGTCTCCACATCATGTCTGCACACAATGCCATATCCTGGTCTGGTCTTCTCTTTTACTGGCTATATTCGCCACATGCACAAATTCCCGTCTTACTATATGTTACTTACTAATGTTTCCTTAATATACTGTTAATAATCAGCTGAGAAAGTTTTGTGGGGATAGGCTTCTGATAGACATAAACAGGCTGATAAATCACAAAAAGCAACCCTGAATGCGGTCACATATTTCATATATTAATTCACATAATTCACATATTGCATACCATGCATCGAGACGTCACAACTTCCTCCATACCACAGATAACATTTAGCATTTGTTTTTAGACATTCAAATTTTACAAAATCTCACCAACTTTTTAAAATTGGGGTTTTATTTTTCAACAATATTTTCATTTATAGTACTTATAGTATTAACTGTATTTATACAGCGCAATTTACAATAGAATTGTCTCATGGCACTTTACAAAAATTAAGAAGGAGCACCTAAAATTCCCTTTTGGTAGTTATTCAAGGAAGAAACCTTGGGCAGGTCCTCTGAATAGCTCAAGGGGACATAGTAAGGCACATAAGGGACACATGAGAGTAGTGCTGCCACAAGGGGAGCATGCAGTGTATGGTTTTTGGCCCATTTTGAGCCAATATTTCATTCGTGTGACTATTGTTGGGACTGAACCAAGTTTCAGCTTAATTGTGCATCCTGCATTGTGTAGTATACATGGTGTTATGATCACAAATTAACCCCTCACGACCAGCCCAATTGACAATTGTATGGTTGGATGAAAATAAAACCGTTTTGAAATTGTCACCCCTCATGAGAATATCACACAGTTGAAGCACAGCCACACAACTCCCCTATAAATTCAGCTGTTTCCCCTCTGAGCCTGCATGGAAATATTGGAAAAGTAAAATTGTAAGCAGTTGTTTAAAAGGGCTGTGTAATCACTGTATTCATTCCTCCACCAATTTTATTTAGTTCCCATGCAAGATGAACAAAGCACATGTCTTCCAAGTCGCCTGCATGTCCATACGTTGGTGCATTTTTCTTTTTGCACACAAGACAATGCATACAGCCAGCACTCACAGGTAGCATTGTGTGGTTAATGCAAATAAGTGATTTCTTCCAAGAAATAGCCGTAGAGTTCTGGTTTTGGGGTTCCAAACGTTAATTTCACTTGTGTCATCTGAGCAGTCAAGACGTAGCTTAATATTGAATCATAGACTTTTAAACCCTGTGATTTACTTGTACAGTTTGAGCTGGATCTGAGTAAAGCGATTGCTAAAAAACTCATACAGTAAATGCCTAGCTTGACTTCTGGTGTAAAACTTTCAGGCATTTTGGAAGTAGAGAAGTTTAGAAGTATGTTTTATTTCCTTTGCATAGTATGCCTCCTATTTTAATTTGTGAGACCTTTGAATATTAGATAGTCAGAGATTTTTTCAAATCAAGACTACATCTTTGCAGTTAATTTAGATTCAAATTGCAATTACACAAAATGAGAATTTTACTGTTACTGTGTACTGTCAATAGTTTCAGTTTACATTTATATCAACTTCATTGTGGAACTGTGAAGTAAATTCAACATGTATATGCATTTTGGTTTGCATTTAGGAACGACTGGGTGACATCTTACAAAGTGCTTCTTAGCAATGACAGCCATACATGGTTCACCCTGAACAATGGATCCCAAGATTTGGTGAGTAGCTAAAAGAATAAATTATTAAGAAAAAAGGATTTCCTTTTATAATGCATTGTTAAGTAGACATTTTTTTATTTTCATGAAAGGGCATCCCCCTACCTTTTTTTTCTAAAAATCAACCAAAAGTCATGTTGTTTGAGGTTGCAGAGTGCTGTCGGTAGAGATTAGAATGAGGAAATTTGGTATAACGTAGACCATAGCGAAAACAGCAGCCAATGGTAATTGATGAAAGCAAGTGAATTGTTTTTCAGTTTCATTTCCTGTGCCCCAGTTTGGTCTATGTACCAATTTTTAATGGTAAATGGACTGCATTTATATAGCACTTTTCTATTCCTACAAGTACTCAAAGCGCTTTACAGAGTATGCCTCACATTCACCCATTCACACACATGCATTAACACACTGGTGGCAGAGGCTGCCATGCAAGGTGCCAACCTGCCACCGGGAGCAATTTGGGGTTCAGTATCTTACTCAAGGACACTTCAATGGGGTCAGCCAGAGTGGGGCTTGAACTTGCAACCCTTCGGTCAAACAGCACCTCTACCACCTGCGCCACCACCGCCCCAAATTTTCTCATTCTTATTCCTACTGGCAGTACTCTGCAACCTTGAACAACAGGGCTATGGGTTGATTGACTCCTGAATACCACCATATTGTAATGTTTCTCAGTACATTCTCATGTGTCTAAACTTACTTCTCTGACCAAGCATCTACAGTTTTCTGAGCTTCATGATATGGCTGGAGGGGAAATTTCAATATGTCAAAAAAACCTGCCTAATTTCTCTTTTATTCCACCCGTATGTACTGTATGTGCAAAGCATGAAATTAAGTGAAAAGTAAGAAAAAAAGACTGCACAGCCTTGATTTGGTGATAAATTTAATTGTTTTTGTTGGTTGTCATGATTGTCATTTTTAACCCTATGGGTCCTAGGATATTTTCTGGGTAATTTTGCTACAGTTTTGACTACTTGCTACAGTTTCACTACTCAACTGATCTGGTAATTTAAGCTCTCATATAAAGATGGTCAATCCCACCCCATCCTGAAGTGCAAAGCAGCGTAAATTGGATCATTAGTGGAGACTTCTGTTGCTATGGAAATTGTTTATAGCAATCCCTATATGCCTGCTGCACTAGTGATTAATCTAACACAGAGAAGATTGTATCTCTCATGTACTTTGCATGTGTCCGGCTCAAAGGGTTAACAGATAGCTCCAGGCCCTGTGTGGAGACCCAGATAAAAGAAATGTAATACTTTAACTTTACTTTTTCAGGATGTACAAGCTATGCTATTTTTGTCGAATCCAAGTATGCTCAAGTGCACACTGAGAATTCTGAAGTGTCACTAAACCACCACTTGCATTATAATGAGTATGCTAAAATGGAACCACTTTTTTTGTGAACACTTTGATGTCTACTATTGTAATAATGAGAATATATTTACAGTTTAATTGTAGCACCTGTGAAATGCCCCTATTAAACTGCTGCTTTCTGTACTTTGAGTAGGGTAAGTGTACCCATTAAGCCCACCAAAATCTAAGTTTAGATGTTTATCATAGATAATGGCATGGTTTGCAGGGGAGATAACTTGTCAAACTGCAAGATTAATCTGTCATTTGAAAATGTATCCATTATTTTTTATAGATTTCAAAAGATATAATAAACATATTTTATAAAATATGTAAAATGTCTGACATTGGCTTAATTGGTCCCTTGGTACCATTTAAGCCCATGGGTGTTCCAAATATGCCCAAATATTTTTTTTAAATAAAATATATTATTGCTTTAAAAGCATAAACAGCAATGCATCAATTCAGTTACATGTTGAATAGATAAATTAAAATAACTCCTAATAAGTCCTAACCTTCATTTATGTTACAGGGACTGTGAAAAGGCACAGACACCATTACCTCTATACTGAATCAAAACCTCTTTACAGTTGCCCTTTCTTTAATTCTGTTATTGTTTTATTTCTTCTTCTGTCCTTCTTTCTTTCTTTCTTACTTTCTTTCTCTCTCTCTCAATCTGTTCATATATTCATTCATTCCATCATGTAAAGCCTAAACTTTGCAGGCCTAACTTCTATTAAGATGCACATCTATAAACTATGACTGAGGATGATCTATTCAGATTTCTATGTTAAATTAATGTTTATGTTTAGATTGTTAGCAGGTATTTCTCACTGCAAACAAAATCTAAAGCTTAATTTTCAATAAGATCAGATCCATGCTGTTTATTAGTGGATTTCCAAAACCTAGGAATCGTGTAAGTATTTGATTAAAAGGTCACAACAATGCATCCCTACCTATGTTAAACAAGATATGCATATTAATGTTTCTTTTTATTGCCCTTTTCTAACTGAAAACACCTGATATGCTCTTAGCTGTTGCCTATTGTATAAATTAGAAATAAAGTGCAAGCAGTCTTTGGTCTATAATTTCTCAAGGCCTATTGTTATAGTTGTAAATTAAAAAGGGTGAAAGAACAAATATAATGGTTATTATCAACACTTGCACACAAGAGTTTAGAAAAAAATGGTTAAAGGGAGGAAATCCTCATTGAAATACATTGAAGTGGGCTTAAATGGGGCATAGTGGGCTTAACTGGTGCCTTACTGAGTAGTAGTTAAAATTACAATATATTGCTCTCGAAATGGAAGATATGTTTACAGAATCAAGCATGAAGACAAAACATAATCGGAAATAAACATGAAAATGTATATTACCTAATATATTACATTCATTATACACACCTGATGTTACATATTTTTGCCAGTGTATCACTAAACAAGGCATGTGGTTTGACTGAAAGATTAGCTCTGTGCACTAGTGCATAAAAAGTAATCTTTCCAAATATGGAAAAATAGCTTAAAATGAAAAGTATTATGTCTTAATATACAAATATCAAATCATTTACCTCCCATTTTTCATGAAATAAATGGAATCCCGAAGGAAGTGGCTAAAATCAATAAAACACTTTTGTGAGTAACTTTTTGGGAGTAACCTTGACACTCAATGCAAAGAAGTCAGGCATAACACATGGATTTAATAAACTGCTGGACTGAGTAAAATAATGAGTCAAACAAAGTATTTTTTTCTTTTTGTGAAATTTGACTCCCAAGTTGAAAATGGGCTTAGATGGTACATGGGCTTAATGGGCACTCATACCCTACACTCAAAGTATGTGGGCTGGAGTGCAAAGTATGTCGGCTGGAGCAAACCACACCCACCAATGGCTCAGAGGCACAGAAACTGAGTTCAAAATAGTACATTTATTTAAACAAAGTACATGAAAAGGTCTCTAGAAGGGACTAAATGGTTATCCAGGACATTCATGTCTATATCACATCTCTGGTCTGGGTTCTCCTGACTGTAACCCTGATTAGGCTATATGTCCCTGCACTCATAGAATGGTGCCATCTTGGTCATAATGAAGCTGTTCTGAGGATAACACATATAGCCACCACACCTGATAATCCTCTGCAACATGAACTGCTCACAATACACAATGGGACACTAAAGAGAGAGGCACACCAATACACACAATAGAGTACACAGTACAACAGCACAAATGTTAAAGGTGTACATGAACAGATTACTAATTCAAGACAGACTTCAAGTGATCACAATACACAATGGGGAAAATGAGTATTGAATCCATTTTTCCAGTAAAGGTATTTCTGATTGGACTATTGGCATAAAGTTGATTAGACATTAGTATTTTACCAAGAAATCCACATATGAAGAAATCAGAACATTAAAGCCCAAAGATAATATTATGTGAAATAAAGTGAAAATATACCCAAAAATAATTTTTGTTACGTCCACAGTGCCAATCAATTGTGATGTTGTGGTATGATGTGAATGATTACATGAAATTTGAGCATTTGCTGTTTTTGACTGAAGAATGTACAAAAGATTTCACATTGTCATTAACATCATACAAATACTATTTTATCAGAGTTGTGGAGGTTACAAAAACTCAATTTTCAGTATAATTGCCCATATATTTAAACATACACTCTATAATATATAAAGTATACTCAAGTGCACTCTAAAAGTTTTGAAACACTACTAAAGCATTACTTAAGTATACTTGCCTCATAATGGCTATGCTAAAATGACTCCATTTTTTTAAGCTTTATCACACTATACGGTCGTTTTGGGTATTGTGGGTTGTAATAAAGGATGTCAGTAGTCAAATAGTTGAATGTATTTACTGATTTTAAGAGTATGAAGAATTTATTGTTTTCCTTCTAGCCAGGTGTCATTGTATATATGCACTAAGGACAGGTCATGGTGCTATGAGGCTACAGTTAGAAAATTGCAACTTTTCTGACAAACCCTCCAATAGGGAGGGAAAGTGATCATCATCATTCCTTGCTGGAAACGCTCCTTGCAGGGGTCAAGCCTGCATTCTGATGGGTGAATTTGGACGAGGGCAACCCCTGCCTACCAATCCTTCTGGTTGTGTGGTGGTCTCCGATGTGGGCAGTGGGCTTAATCCACTCACATCATGGGTGAGCCCAATGATGCCACTGCCACTTGAACTGCTGGCAATAAACATCTGTAAATCCCTTCCTGGGTATGCATCCTGATCCTTAGTATAGGCTCAGTAGCCTCATGCGAGGCTAACTGGACCTGCTGGCAGATAACGCATCTAAAGTCTACGAGCACGGGCTACGGACAGAAAACAATGAATTCTACTCCTATGCTCTTACAATGAATGAACAAATTTGTCAATTTGACTGTTATTACAACCCACCATACCCAAAACAACTGTATGGCGTGATTTGGTGCATTTTCAAGGGTTTCAGAAAAGTGCATTTCATATACAAAGGAATTTCAATGTGCTGTACAATAATAAAAGCAAGGTACAGTAGATGAAAGAAAGTAAAAGCAAACAATAAAATGAATAAAGGCATAAAATGATTAACATAAAAGTGCAAAGAGTATAAAAAGTAAGTGAATCATTAGGAGAAAGCATCTGAGAACAGTTTGGTCTTAAGTCTAAACTTGAAGCTGCCAACAGTAGGGGCATTCTTGATGTGTTCAGGAAGTTGGTTCCAAAGCTGAACTGCATAGCAGCTGAAAGATTCTTTACTACACGTTGTTTTGACAGCAGGTTTTACCAGCAATTTTTTCTCCTGTGACCTGAGAGACCTAAGTGGTGTGTATTGTTTAAACATGTCAGATAGGTAATTAGGTCCTGTCCCATTTAAACACAAACAGCAATGCTTTAAAGTAAATTCTGTAAATTACGGGTAACAAATGCAAGGAGTTTAGAATTGGAGTAATGTGGTCAGTCTTTTGTCCTTGTAAGAACCCTCAAAGCTGCATTTTGGACCAGTTGAAGATGTTTTATGGTCTTTTTAGGAAGACCTGTGAACAGACCATTTCAGTAATCAACACTGCTGGAAGGCAGGATAAAGGCATGGATAAGTTTTTCTAAATCCTTTCTTGACATTAGACCTCTTAGTTTGTAAATGTTTTTAGGTGATAGAATGCTGACTTGGTGATTGCTTTCATGTGCTTTCATTTTTAACAGCCACTTTTAGCTCTTTTGTGTTGAGGACAGTGACAATCCTGAGTCTTTTCTCCTTTTTCCAAATATAATCACTTCAGTTTTGTTTGTGTTAAGCTGAAGGAAATTGTTAATTCAAGTTGTTAAATTGTTAATTCACCCTATTCACACGGCGGCCATATTGTTATGATGCCATGTTCAGGGTGGGAAACGAAAACTCTGAAAACATCAGTCACTGTCTACGGTTGTGAATATGTCTTACCTGGGTGCAACTCCTACAGAAGACAGGAAAGAGAAAACTTTCTTTCTTTCCACCGGTTCCCAACAGACTGAGGAGAGAATGGATCACAAAATTTTGGAGAGACATCGGTGCACTTTTCCAGGTAGGTGTATAAAAATTAACTTTATCTCAACCTCAGGCTAATATTTGCGATAGGCGGTTACCTAGTACTGAACTTTGTAACATTATCATCCTACTTATTGTTAGATCAGCCGCAACCATGATGTTTTATTTATGTATGATAGTATAATGTGAACGACCTCGATAGAAATGCTACGTCTCGCAGTAAGGTTGTTGTTTTTAGCCCGGGTCTGTAATGTTACTATGAAGCAGGGTTAGTGACTAACTAACATCTAAATCAGAGTCGTAGTACCGATTAACACCAATTAGCATAACCATGTTTTGTCAGCCCCGGTTTAACATTTTAGCCCAGGGTTTATTCTGGGTACGTTAGACTCAGTTTATAGTACAAGCCCCTGTCATTGTATGAAGGCTAACAACTCTGACTACTGTGTGCTGTGTTGCTCGTGCAGATTACGTCCAAACATTTTACCGAGGAGTGTTTTGTGCACCACGATGAGGCTCGTAAAACGTGCCTGCTGCCAGGAAGTGTCTCTCAGCTCTTCGCTTGGACAAAAACATCTCAGAAAAGAACAAACAGAATTAGAGAGGAAGCAAGGAAGAGGTCAGTTAGTGTAGTTTGTTTGCCACACATCTCCTAATGTGGTGTTTAGCTTATGCCTACTGGTTGGTGTCCATGTTACAAAGTGCAGTTTTGCAAGAATTAATATTTATTTTATTATTACATACACAGCAATGAACCTGCAGAGGAGCAAGAAGCAAGTGTAGGCCTGGATGGAGTTGACACTAAGATGCAGCATGCATATGCAGCAGTAAGATGTAACATGCATATGAGTATTACATATATCCATAAGACATAAGTAGCAGTGTGTACATATAATCTCCATTAAAGAAGCAAATTCACTATAGTAGCTTGCATTGTTCATGAACACATGCAATTGGAGCTGAACATTTTTATGTTTTGTCATTGTCTCCTACAGTGCAGACCAAGTTGTTCAGCCAGTTCATGACAAGCGAGATGTTCATGTCTTGTCTACGGTCAGCAGTGCCTTGATGGTGGATTCCAGAAAGGCAGACTTCAGCACTGGCGAACATTCTTTCACTTAGTTGACTGTGCCATTCATAATGCTTACATCATACACCAACAAGTCACTGGCCAGGTCGTTCGTCCTTAGACGTTCAGGGAGAACCTTGTTCATCAACTTTTAGAGCAGCACCACACTCCAAGGAATGCCCCCACCGGTGGACGACCATCAGTGGACTGTGCACTCCGTCTCAAAGCACGTAATTTTCCATCCAAGGTCCCACAGATAAGTGCCAAAGGGAACAGCACACGAAAGCATTGTAAAGTGTGCCTTCACAGCTCGCAAAGACCCCAGCAGAAGAAGCTCACACGGTTCTTCTGTGCTCCGTGCAACACAGCATTGTGTGCAGCGGCATTCTTTGAAGAATTCCATACCCTGAAATATTATTAATAAAACACAGTTAACATTATTATATAGGCCCATATTATAATTGTACTTCCATTCTTTTAACTATTCATAATACAACTCTTGTGTTCTGTCAAAATCAACAACTCTAATTGCTTTTCTCTTGATATATGTTCAACTTTCATGTTCATGAATTACATTTTTCCAGTTCAAGATCTGGCATAATTGTCAAAAATGTGTGTGCGTGTGTTTCTTCTCATTCCTACATTGAATGAACACTAATGATAACACCAGCTAAAATATATCGCTAGACTACCACAATATTGTTAACTACAAAAAGCAGCTACAAATATTCACAAATATAAAAATATAATACAATGTCAGTGTGTAAGTAATCCTGTCAATAATATACTACAGATAATAACAATGCAATAGAGGAAAAAATACGTAACATCAACTGTTGGCCTAGGTCCAGATATTCATGGCAATCCTCCATGGTCGCCAACTCGATTTATTATCTTGAACACTAAACTGCATCAGCTGTTGTGTGCTCAGCTAGCAGTATCGTCTTACCTTCAACACTGTGGATATAACCCTTGATAAAGTTGCTGTATCGCTTTTTTGGATTTTCTTGGGGATGCAGATCTCTTCATCTGCCCATGTATCTATTTCTTTAAATTTCAAGACTGGTGATTTTGTTATACTTTTGGACCATGCCATAATTGCAGTAGCTGCTTATAGACGCCGGACAGTTTTGACAGTTTGACAGTCCTCGAGGATTCCCACCCTGAGCATTACGTCATAACAATATGGCCCCCGTGTGAATATGGTCAATTTGGTCCATACACTGGTAAAGACATTCAAGGGGGGCATAGTTATAACAAAGTAAATTTGGTGTCATCAGCAAAGCTATGATAGGAGATTTAGTTGTTTGTGATAATTTGTGCAATTTCTTAAAGTGGGAGCATATAAAGGTTGAAAAGTAATGGTCCAAGGATTGACCCATGGGGAACACCACAGGTCAAGGACATTGGTGTTGAGGTATAGCTTCCCATGGCAACAAAGAAACTTGTTTTGTATGTATGATTTTAACCACTTGATAACTATACCAGTGAACCCAACCCAGTGTTCAAGTTGATGTAGTAGTATGTTGTGATCAACAATGTCAAAAGCAGCACTGAGGTCCAATAACACCAGTACACCAGATGTTTTGCCTGCATCAGTATCAAGACGTAAGTCATTTACAACTGTAATAAGAGCTGTTTCAGTGCTGTGATTGGCTGAATTGACTGAAACTTATCAAAAGAGCAATTTGATGTCAAGAAGGCAGTTAACTGATTGAAGACTGTTTTTTCAATGATCTTCCCAATGAATGGAAGATTGGATATGGGCCTGTAATTGTTAAGCACCGAAGCATCAAGGTTGTTCTGTTTCAGTAGGGACTTTACAACTGCTCTTTGTAGGAACTTGAGGAAAATGGCATTCTGTAAAGATGAATTTATAATCAGCTGCTAGAAGGTGTAGAACAGATTTTAAATAGTTGGCCTACAAAATGTCCAATTCAGATGTGGAATACCTCAGATTTTGTGGGAGAAGAAAGACTTCATGCTAAGCATCTCTTTATGGATTTGGTAATGGATGTGGAGAATAGATTTGCGCCATTTTCTTTCAGTCTTCCTAGACTCCATCTTTAGCAGTTTAACTGGTGGATTTTGTTTTCAATTCAATTCAATTCAGTTTTATTTATACAGCGCCTTTTACAATAGTATTGTCTCGTGGCGCTTCACAGAAGGAGCACCCAAGAGCAGCAGGGGCAAGGAAAAACTCCCTTATGTTCCGTTAATCTAGGAAGAAACCTTGGGCAGATCCACAACTCAAGGGGCTAACCCAACTGCCAGGAGTCATGGAGAAAAATTACAATCAGTAGTAACCATGACTATAAGTTGCCTATGGTTATAGCTAAGGTTCATAATAGTTCATAATAGAGTATTATCCCACTTTTACAATACATGGTAGTCAGTCTATAGGTGGTTATCAGGAATTATGGCTGGACAATGTAGCAGCAGCCAGGCATAGTGACAAACTCAAATGAGATGGGTCATGGGGGTAACAGTAAGGGTCCATTTGACAGCGCCATTGTGAGGGGGGGTCAATCACAAAGCCTCAGGAAGGGGAGTCGGGCCCAGCATCAGCGTCCAGGAAGGTCCTCTGTGATGGGGAGTCGGTCGTGACATGTGCCTCCCGTAGTGTTGGTTGTAGTCCACTCAGGAGGGGAGGGTGAGAGGAGTCCGCCGGAATGAGGCAGGGATGACACTCAGCAAAGATAATTGTGGACAGAGGAAAATAGTGAATTAGGCCAGGCTCACACATCAGAAGCAAAAAGCAGAAAGCAGTAATTTGGGCATACCATATGTGTATATGTGTATAAACATATATATACACACATACATACACATACACACACACATACATACATACATATATACATATACACACATACATATATATATATATATAGAGAGAGAGAGAGAGAGAGAGAGAGAGAGAGAGCTCAAAGAGAGAGAGAGAGAGAGAGTTGTACGGCATGACACATGAAGGTTGTGTGGCGGCACTAGGCTATAGCAGCATAACTAAGGTATGATGCATGGCAACCCAGCACCACTGCAGGGATGGTCAGTGGCTGCCATGCCTCGCAAGTGGGGGCAACAGCAGAGGCAGTCCCTTCCAAAAGACCCATGAGAAGTGATGATTTGCCATGCACCATCCCTAACTATGGGAAACAGTAAAGAGGAAGGTTTTAAGTCTAGACTTAAAGGTATTGAGAGTGTCCGCTTGTCGAATGTGGGGGGGGAGACTATTCCACAGGAGGGGTGCACGGTAACAGAAGGCTCTTCCTCTCAACAGGGAGAACAGCAGGGGACCTAGCACTGAGCCTTGGGGTACACCAAACTTTACTTTAGTATGGGTTGATGACTCATTATGAGCGTGTACAAACTGGTAGCGACCAGAGAGGTATGATTTGAACCAGGCTAATGCAGTGTCTTTGATGCCTATCATGTGTTCAAGTCTGTGTAGTAGGATACCATGGTCAATAGTGTCAAAGGCAGCACTAAGATCCAGTAGGATCAGATGCAATAAGGAGGTCATTGAAGACTTTAACTAGGACTGATTCTGTGGTATGATTAGTTCTAAAGCCTGACTGGAAGGTTTCCTGGATATTATTGTCATTTAAGAAGCTACAGATTTGCTTAGACACTATTTTCTCAAGTATTTTGAAACAAATGGGAGGTTAGATATGGGTCTGTAATTAGCAAGGACATCAGGATCAAGGTTTGTTTTTTTAATTGATGGTTTAATAACAGATGTCTTGAAAGATTTTGGGACATGCCCAGCTATAAGTGAGTCATTTATAATTTTAAGAATCGTCTCAGCCAATAGAGGGAGAGCTGCCTTAAGAAGATCAGTTGGGATAGGGTCCAATAAGCATGTTGAGGCTTTAGCTGAAGAGATCAAAGACGTAATTTCTGATATACTGGTGGGTGTGAATGAATCAAAGTATGCTACAGGTTGACTAGAGCTAGCTGTAACCATTACATGTGGTCCAACTGGATTTGAGGTTACAAGGGAGTTGTTTATTTTAAGTCTAATAGATTCTATTTTGTCATTAAAATAGTCCATGAAGTCCTTGCTGCTTAGACCTATTGGAATGGAATGGGACACCTTAATCCTGCTTTTTGTTAAACGGGATATAGTGTTAAAAAGGAATTTTGGATTATCTTTATTATTGTGTAAAAGTGAGGAATAATATGCTGATTTGGCATTGTTAAGTGCTGTCTTGTACTCTTTTAAGCTATCTTTCCAAGCAAGGCGGAACACTTCTACGAGCAGCTTGTTTCAGTAAGCGAGTCTGTATGGTATACCATGGGGCAATTTTTTCTTGTTTCCTAGTTTTCTTTTTGAGTGGTGCAATTGTGTTGAATGTGGAGTATAGTACATTTACAACACTGTCAGTTAATTGATCAACTTGGGTTGGGCTTGGCATAGAGCCTTCTAATACATGGCTATATTGGCTCATCAAAGGCTCAAGGAGAGATGGAATTTTTGCTATGAAGTCAACTGTAGTTTTGGGAGTTATGTTTCTAGTGTAGTAGTAGACTGAGTTAGGTGCTACATAGTCTAATGTGATTTTTAAAGTTAATAAGTAGTGGTCAGTTAGTGTAGAGTGTTGAGGTAGGGTTGTAAGTTGTTCTATTTGTACTCCATGTGTCAGAACAAGATCAAGGGTGTGGTTACCTTGATGTGTAGGTGTGTTTACATTTTGGCAGAAGCCAATGTGATCAAGCAGAGATTGGAAACTAATTGCCAGGCTATCGTTTGCAACATCAATGTGGATATTAAAATCACCTAATATGATTATGTTTTCTGTTTTAATGACTAGAGAGGACAGGAAGTCAGAGAATTCTGATAAGAATTCAGTGTAGGGGCCTGGAGGTCTATATAATGTTACAATTGTTAAGGGTTTAGCACCATTCCCATCAGGATGAATCAAGTTAAGGACAAGAACTTCAAAAGATTTAAAAATATAATCAAGCTTAGGGGCCATAGTGAGATTTGAATTGTGAATTGTGGCTACTCCACCACCACGGCCATAACAACGTGGTATGTGATAATTTAGATGACTAGGGGGGGTAGCTTCATTTAGTGGGAGGTATTCATCAGGTTTTAGCCAGGTTTCTGTAAGACAGAGTATGTCAATTTTATTATCAGAAATAAGTTCATTTATTAAAGTCGTCTTTGAGGAGAGCGAACGAATATTTAATAAGCCAAATTTCAGTTGTGATTTCTGGCTATATTCTTTTTTTGTTTCTGGTTTTATTTTTGTGAGGTTGGTATAATTTATACCTCTACCGGGTCGTTTTGAAAACGTTTTCGCCGCGGACACTCTCACTGTCTGTCTGCTGCTAGGGTGACAGCGGGGCGGCAGAGAACTGTGTAGGACAGTAATTCTGCTACCTGGACCAAACTCTGGTTCGTCAGGAACAGGCCGAGTTTAAGTGACGGTCAATGTTCCTAGAAAGGAGCTCAGCACCCATCCGAGACGGATGGATACCATCTCGATTCAGAAGTCCAGGCTTTCCCCAGAAGGAGCTGAAGTTATCGATGAAGCCCACATTGTTATCGGCACACCATCCTGACAACCATCGGTTCAGTGAAAAAACTCTGCTGAGCATTTCTTCACCGCGTTTAATAGGTATGGGACCAGAGAAAGTTACAGAGTCTGACATCGTTTGTGCCAACCTGCACAAAGAAATAAAACTCGTTTTGGTGATCTCCGACTGCCTTAATCGGACGTCGTTAGTGCCAGTATGGATAACTATCCGGGGGTACTTCATTACTTGTTTAGCCGCCAGCACTTTTAAATAGGCTTCGATGTCGCTTGCTCTAGCCCCAGAGATTGAAGTGACTACAGCCGACGAAGTCACTAGATTCACATTTCGTACAGTAGAAGCGCCAATTACCAGAGTTTTGTCTTGGTTGGAGGAGTTACTTAAGGGGGAGAATCGATTAGAAACATGAAGTGGTTGGTGGTGTGCAGGGGGCTTTTCATGGTGCTTTCTTCTTGTCTGTGACTCTTTTGATTTTTAATGGAGCAATATCATCCATAATTGGTGTCATCTTAGAATTTAAATTCTACAGTTGTAGAGACAATAAGACCTTTTGTGATGACAAGGTCGAAAGTATGACCATGAGAGTGCTTTAGCACCTGAATGTGTTGTATTAGGTGAATTGTCACAACACAACACAAAAGTGTCAATTAGTGTGAGTAGTTCATTGGCATAGGTGTTTTCTGCACTATCCACGTGGAACTTGAAATCCCCAGATATAATAAGACAAACTCCAAACAAATAGTCGTTAAGAGTTCACCAAACTCTTCAAGAAAAACAAAAGTATCCTGGTGAATAAGAATAAACGGTAACACTTTAGATTAGGGTACACATATTCACCACTAGCGGCTTATTAGCATGCAAATTACTAACTTTCTATTCCATTTATTAGTCATTACAAGTTACTTATTAATACCTTATTCTGCATGAGTTTATTCTACCCATAGTAAACCATTAACATAGAATTTCTCCAATATAAACTCCTAGTTACTGCTTATTCATAGTGAGTAAGCTATTTGTTGTATATGAATTGTGATCATAATATGCTTTGGTTAGTATGGGGCTTATAAGGCAGTAGTACAACAGGAACAGTTGAATAAGCTCATGTGGTTAAATATGAAAGCCCTAATCCAAAGTGTAAATCCAAAGTAAACAAACATAAATAATTTGTGAACACAGTGAACAAGCTCAAACTATTTACAGTATACAGCCTACTATTTAAAAAATCCTGTCAAGCCAGATGTAGGCTTCTTGAGATTAATGTCTATGTTTGTAGCTTCTTGGTGCATGCTCCACCAGATGCTGTCCCCAGAATGTTGGCTTGTGGAGATAAATTGTACAGACATACAGAGCATCACTGAGGACTTGCATGGAGGTCTTAGGGTTTTCATTAGCTGTGAGCCATAACTATAAAATAACCAAAATTAACAGAAATAATGGCTATAAATATTTCACTTACGGTCTGATGAATCTATATAATGTATGAGTTTCATGTTTTACACTGAATTACTGAATTACTGACTTTTCCACAAAATTCAAATTCAAATGTAAAATGGGCTAGCGCCTTCCACAATTCTTGGCAACCACAAGGTAAAAGTTGGCTAAAACCACCTGCAAAGCGCATTTTCCAAATGAAGAGCTCTTTTCCAAAACACACTCCATCAGTGTTTTTTATGCTTTTGTTAATGTCAATGTTTTGTGAGTAAGGACAAATCAGATAACATTAACCCAACTGCAACTGTCCTGAAAATCAAATTTCAAAAAAAGAATTTTGAAAATTGGATTTAAATGGCCTTTAAAGCCTTTTGGAAATGTCTTAGTGAACCATGATGTCATAGAATACTACTTGAAAGTCCACAAACATTTTGGTTAACTTGAATTTGAATATGGTTTTGAAAAATTTGTCATATCTTGTAGAGATATCAATAATTGTGGCACATTTTGGTTAAAAATCTTTATTTCATTTTCATCAGATACATTTCTTTCTCTTTTAGATGGGATCATTTTCTAGCTCTCTAAAACATGTTTTGTTTTGTTTTTTTTAAATTCCACTTCAAAGTCGTCTTTACCAGGGGCGCCACATATCCAAGCTAACGCTTCTTATTTTAAAACCAGATCTTGAGAAACTCATTCATCTATCAAGACTCGATTACTGTAATGTTCTCTTTACAGGTCTCTCCAAGAGAAATAACCATAAGATTGTCTAAATAAGCTTATTTAGAAGGCAGCAGAAAGGGTTTCCAGGAAGGCCAGAAGATCATATCACATCACACCACTACTCAAACACTTTCACTGGCTCCATGTAAATTATAGAATCAACTGACATTTGATTTTGAATCTGTGAATGGGAGTGGGCCCTTTTATCCAAAAGATCTGCTCCAGTACTATGCTCCCCTTGGCCACTAAGATCCCGACAGATGGCTGCACCAAATGTTAGAATGAGAAAGCCACCTTTAGTTGTTATGCAGTGCAATATGTTCCTTCAACAGAATGTTATAAGACCAGGCTAAAGACCCTTTCTCTGTTTTTTCTCATAGGTAAGTGCTATTAGGCTTTAGTGCTATTTTTCAGTTTATTTATTTATGTATTTTTTCTATCAATATTTTCTTACTTCATTCTTATTTCTTGTTTTGATCTATGACTTCTTTCATTATGATATGATGATTTAAAACTAAATTTGAACATGATATAATTCTATTTGTGTAAAGCACTTTGAGCTACCTATAATGTGCCATGCCTTGTACTGTTTTTACAGAAACATATTTGTAAATGAACTGTGTACACTATGGAAGTGTACCAGGGCCATGTTTATATGTATATATTTTTTTTGTATAGTCGTTAATTTGTGAGAAAAAAAAACTGGCAAATTGAGTAATGATCTTAGATATTTCTGACATGGCAAACGAGTCAAAACTCCCTTCCCCAATTTGGCCAGAGGCTGGTTGTGTGAATACAGGTGGCCGTGTGCCAATGTATCGATTAAGTCTATTAGTCAAAATTACAACTGACAGCATGAAGACAGCAGATTGAGCAGTCATATGCCAATTGACAGGCTTAGGTTTATGGCTGCAAATGGGTTTCATAGGGACACCAAGGATCTCCTTGTTATTAAAACCAATATAGCCTAACACCTAAAGTCATCCATTCCACGCTATAGTTAAACCAAACATGAACCAATTCTGTTAAGAACGGCTGACATAACATCTCTTGCAAATTTGGGAGTTTTTTTTTCGAGTTTTACTTCATTACTCGCAGATTTGCCAGTTTTTTCTCACAAATTTGCGACTTAGAGAATATCCGAGTTTTTGCTCATTCATTTGTGAGTTTTTCTTTGCAGAATATTACCCCCCTCCTCAAAAGGTATACTTTTAAACATGGCCCTAATATGTTTCATCAGTACACCAACACTTTTATGCATTGTAACTTTTGTAAGTATTGAATGCTACCATTGTTAAAAATTGAAGTTGTAGCTAACAGGAAATAATTTTCCTCCATAGATTTTTCCTGGAAACAGAGAGAAGGAGGTCCCTGTACTTAACAGGTTTCCTAAGCCTGTGGTTGCACGTTACATCCGTGTGAACCCTCAGTCATGGCACGACAGTGGCAACATCTGCATGAGAGTAGAGATCTTGGGATGCCCCATGCCTGGTTAGCTTTTTTATTTCTTTGTAATCTAGCACAGTGATGAAAAGAATAAGAAGAAAAGTGCTATAGTGGTATATTTCTACATTTTTTCAGTTTAGGTATTTCTGATTGGACTATTGACGTGAAATGTTTACCAGACATTGGTATTAACCCAAGAAAACAGTAAGATAAGGAACCAGCTTAAATCTATCAGAGTAGTTGCCTCTCACCAGCACAAAGTTTACAACTGTCAAGTAGATAGTAGTAGACACTTGCAACTGTATTGTTGCTAATAGATACAAATATAATTGTTTTAGACATATTTCAACATTAACATACCCTTCTAGTAAGCGCCACTGGGGCCATTATCTGCAAGTGGGAGGCACACCATTCCATTCTTGTAGATTTCCTAGTTTGGGAGTCAAATGGATAGTCAAAAGAGTAGCTGAACACCCAAGGACCACTCAGAAAGATCTCCAGGACTTGTTTCAGAGGAGACAATATGGTGCCCATAAAGAGGCAATGGTGGTGGAATACACTGTGTATTGTGTTCTTTGTAACGTATTGTAGTTTATTTAGCCATTTAGCTATTTTTGAGTGGTCATTGGCTCATGAGCAACACTTCTGACTATCCCTCTGACTCCCTGAATAGAAAACTTGCAAGGAGCTTCTGTGATGTCCAGCTGATAATGACCCCACTGCTGCTTACTGGAGACATCAGATCTTGGTTCAGTGCTTTTTCTTGGTGTGTTCAATACCCCCATACCCCCATAATGTTATTTTTGGGCTTTAAATTCTGATTTCTTTACATGTGTGGATTTCTTGGGTTAATTAATTTAGTAAAAATCTCATGTCAGTAGTCGACAGATTTAAAACTCATTTTCACTTCTGCATATTCAAGTGAAGAGTTCTTTTACGTACATACATTTATAACATTTTTAACAGAAAAATATATATCTATAAATGCAAGACACGTCTGACTGTGTCAGACATGTGTTCCACGCATAACTCTCAAACCATTTGTCTTACTGACCTCAAAATTGGCTTGTGTCTTGCTAATGCTAAGTTTGGTGTTGTTTGAACAAAAAAATACAAATACAAATACAAATAAAAGAAGCACACATTGCCTTCTGCTGCTCAGCTGTAGCTATTCCCCCTCTCCCACACCCCTCCCCCACACACATTCTCCTGGTGCTGTGAATGGGTGCACAGCCATAGACTGACGTTCTTAATGGCCTAACCCACAATGTGTGACAAATACATTTTTTACTGTTCAAAAGAATAACCATGTCTCATTTCAACAATGTAGCTTGAAGTAGCTTGTAGTTTGAATTTCACAGATCTTGCAAAACGTGCTGCCACACACAAACACACACAGGTAAGCACTATGTTCAAATCTAAACAAAAAACTGCTGTTGCCTGATGTGAGTGGACATCACCTACAACAGATATTATATTATGTAAAAAAAAAAAAAATGGAGCTCTACAACATGAAAAATGGCATCTGTTGCCTGAGGCATTAAATAATTTTGAAAACACAAGTGTTAGAATCGCTAACTCAAAACAGGAACCCAAATGCAGATCAGCACGGTTTATTTTACAAAGAGCAAGGAACTGTACACAAAGCAGTACGCGGTGGAAGAAAGCTCAGGAGATCTTGGTAATTTCACAATGGGCAAAAACTATACAAAAATGGTACGCAGTGGGAGAAAGCTCAGGAGATCTTGGTAGTTTCACAATGAGCAAAACTATACAAAAACAGTACGAAGTGGGAGAAAGCTTAGGAGATCTTGGTAGTTTCACAATGAGCAAAACTATACAAAAACAGTACAAAGTGGGAGAAAGCTCAGAGATCTTGGTAGTTTCACAACGAGCAAAACTATACAAAAACAGTACGAAGTGGGGGAAAGCTCAGGAGATCTTGGTAAAGCAAAAACACACAAGTAATTCAACAAAGGGTTTCCAGAAACAGGTATCAAAAAGCAGGGGTTCGGGAAAAACAGAGAAAACTCAAAAACATCCAAAAGTTACCAAGACAGTTATCCAAACTTCAAAAGGTTCAGGGAAACGAGGCAGACACGAGAAACGAGAGCAGGTAAAAAAAAAAACGGAAACAGAATTCACGGGTAGGTGAACAGACTAGAAACAGACTTACAATTGACGAGGAACGAGGTCAGATGAACAGACAAGGACCAGAGGAAAGACTGGGGTATAAATAGGGGACAGGAGCACTAGAACAAACAGGGAACAGGTGATACTCATTACGGGGAAAACAGAATCATGAGGAGCAGGTGCTGAGCAGGGGAGGAGAAAGGAGCAGGGCAGGCAGCAGAACAAAAGCACATGGGGAATGAAAACAAAGCACAGAGGTTGCAATTCATAGATAGTCCAGTGGGGGAGCCAAGGTATCAGGAAGCAGAACCATGACAACAAGAAAACACATACAGTGCATCTTAAAACACCACAACATATTGGTTTCTTGCATCCCAAATATGGAATTTCAGCTCTCACTAACTTAATTTCCTCTGTCTTGGTAGCAAACCTTCAAAGTGGCTTTTCTAACTGCACAAACCTGAATCTGTGGCCTATCATGATAGATTGAAGGAACTACCAACACATATGTAATGGCTACAGTTTTCATGGAAAACAATATCTCTTTGACCACTACTTTATTCAGTTCAAAGTGTGTCTTCCTCAGCCATCTGTATCTGCTCCCACAAATGCAGATCAGTCCAGGTGATTTATTTTAGTGCAGGCACCAGAGTCAGAAACAGCAAAAAGGAAGTCCAAGGCCAAAGTCCAAGGAAGCAAAACACTCTTTCCGTCACAATCTCCGGAATCTATCTCCAAATCACTTTTCCTCACTTGTGGCATCTGCTCTTTCATCTTCCAGCACTTTCTCTTCTCTTGAGGTTAATGATGCCACGGAATCACTCTGCTCTACACTGAGCTCTTGCTTGGATTGCTAGTGCCCTCTGTCTACCAGAACTACTCAATTCACTCAGCCTCATGTGTGGCTGAATGACTCTCTTTGCTCAATGCGCACCTCAGAGCTACTGAGAGGAAATGGCACAAAAGTAATAATTCATCCGCTCTAACACATTTCCAGGCACTGCTATTATCCCTCTCATCCAGTGTCACCTCTGCCAAAATGTCTTTTTACCATGACAAGATTCACAGTGCCACTCAGTGACACCCAGAAACTCTTTTCCACCTCAAATTTCTACTAAACCCACCACCTCCATCTCCTGCAACCAACCTCACAGCTGACACTGTTGCATTTTTTACTAACAAAGTTGCTTTCCTTTCTAAAACTATTGAATGAACCATCTCATAACAGGTCACAGAATTTCTCTCTCAGCACAACCTCCTTGATTCTTACCAATCTGGCTTCAAAAGTGGCCACTCCACTGGCACAGCACTTCTGTCTGTGAAAGACAGAGTGGCAGGTCAATACTCAGCATTCATCCTGCTTGACCTATAAGCAGCATTTGATATGGTCAACCACCATATCCTACTGGATAAACTGACAAGACATGGGCATTAATGGCAACGCGCACTTCTGGTTTGAATCCTATCTCACTGGACGGTCATTCAAAGTGTCATGGCTAGGGCAAACATCTGTGCTACACCATCTCACCACAGGATCACTACAGATGATCCAGAATACAGCTGCATGTCTGGTTTTCAACCAGCCAAAAGAGCACGTCACACCTCTGTTCATTGAACTCCACAGGCTACCTTTATCAAATTCAAAGCACTGATGCTACAGGATGATTGATCTGTTCTCATCTATCTTAATACCCTCTTAAAGCCCTGTGTTACACTCTCCACTTCTCCTCTTCTCTCCTCCAAAAAACGTTATCTACCATGGCCAACACTTCGATCCAAACTCTTCTCATGTGTTGTTCCACGCTGGTGGAATGACCTTCCTAGTCCTAGTGTTGAGAGAGAGAGAGTGTGTCTGAAAAAAATGGAAAGTGTGACATGATGAAAAGACTGACAGGCACAGGCTTAGACTGTCATTGTTTCAGTGTTCATAAGCCTTTTCGCTTGGTGGAAAAAAACTATTCTGGAGTCTGGTGGTCCGAGACTATGATATCGCTTGCCAGATGGTAGCAGCTGAAACAGTCCATGATTGGGATGGTTGGGGTCTTTACTGATTCATTTGGCCTTCCTGATGCGTCACCTCTTATACAAATCCTTGATGGAGGGCAGATCACAGATGCTTTATGCTGTACGCATGACAATGGTAGGAGTGCAACTTCCAAACCGTGCAGTGATGCTTCCGGTTCGGATGCTCTCTGTGGTGACTCTGTGGTGTGATCCTTGTTCGCATTCCAAACTTGCTTAGTCGTCTGAGGCACTACTAGTTATTTTGGACAAGGAAGACAGGTGTGATGAAAAAGGAGTGGAGGCTATCTATGCACATCTAGAACAATCAACTTTGAGGAGTGTGGCTACATCATCATCTATGTGCTACATACCATTCTGCCTTTAGATCCCTTTAGAATTTTAACTACTGATTACCATCAGAGCAGTGAACACTCTCTAGATCCTCTGATCAAATCAACCAATTAACTGCAATTCACACATTGACTTATGCTAATTACGAGTGCTAAGTGACGGTCGATATCATTAGCCTTTAACTGAATTTACATGAGCTAACATTGGTTGTGTTGCCACAATAAACATTACAGCAATGAGCCAAAATTACTATGATTAGTTAATTTATTATTATTATTTATTATTATTACATGCTGTTAGATCCTTTGTCAATCATCCTGTTTTCAGTTTAGGGCTTAGGTAAGGCTGGAGTTATCTGTCTGTCCACCATGGTAAAAGAAGCCTTCCACTGCAGATGACAGTTCACTGTTGTTAGGGGTGTTGGACCCAAAGTTTTTCTAGAAGACACTATTATTAGCGTTCAGATTGGACAGATGGCCCCTCAATCAAATTCTGGCGAATTTTATAATTGGTTGACAATTGTGGCACAAACATAATGCTTTCTACAGTTTGTGAGCGAGTGCACAGAAGTTGAGTAGATGAGTGAGTAGTTGAGTGAGAATGACAGAGATCTCTGGAGTGAGCGGAGGAGAAGTTTATGTGAGTGCATAGAGTGAAACTAAATGAAACGGGGGATTTTATTTAACAAACATATTGGTTCCTGTTTCCTCTACTACAATTTTTTATGCTTGAGTTTTCCTCAAAATATATTTTTTTCATATTTTTCTGTGCTCAATATTGTTCTGTTGCTCACTCATAAAAGAGGCGCAAATGTAGTCCCATAACAAGGGAATTTTTCCTTGCCGCTTTCAAAAAAAGGTTTCAAAAATCCTTCTATCAAGTGCAAAAAGTGGTGTTATCTTTAATTTGCATCCTGATAAGTGTATGCTTCCTTGATCGAAGGCTATTTAATCTCAGTAAGATGTTGAATTGTCTGGCATTAAAGGGATTATCTGGAGTGAATCAATCTGTAGCCCTGTTGTTTCATGTTGTGAAGTACTGTTGGCAGATATGAGAACGACAGGATTTTGTAACATTGTCCAAATAGCAAAACAGCAGCCAATGCTAACTAATGAGGGCATGAAAGTTAAATTTTCTTATGCCCGTGTCTTGTTAGCTGGCAGTTTGCAAATTTGGTCTACGTTGTACCAAAATCTGTTTTTCTGATACACACCGACAGCACTCAGCAGCCTCAAAAAATAGTCATATGGGCTAATTGACTCCAGTTTTTCTGTTGGTGCTGCTTGTGCCTAATGGAGATCATACAATCGTTTTCTCTTTTTTTTTTAAATAACTGTATGTCTCATTTTTTGCAGACCCCCACAACTATTACCATAGACGAAATGAAATTACAACAACAGACAGTTTGGACTTCAAACACCACAACAACAAGGAAATGAGACAGGTAAGTTTTTTCCCCCTAAAATAACTAGCATGACCCCACTGACCAAAATCATATCATGTGTAGACTAGGGCTTAGTTGGCATTAAATACCAAGGGTTGAACCAGAACCCCTGAAATCTGATTTGACACCCTTGGATTTCTTTTTTGAATTCCAGAAGTATGCACAAACAGAGTAAAACCAGTGACGGTGCAGATTGCTTGTCAGAAAAACACAAGAATCCAGCCTTCAGAGTACCTGTTTGAACTAGGGATGCACCAATCCAACTTTTTTAGTTCCAATTCCGATGAATGGGTGTACTCGATACCTGATACCGATCTGATACCCCCACGGAATTAGGAGATTGGTACTATCCTCAGCGTTTAGTGTCCTACTTTCCTAACTGGGCATTATTTGTCAAGCCTAGAGAAAGCAGCACAACATAACATGCAGCATAACATGTAATAAATATAATAAATTGTTACTTAAAATATAATTAAAAAATAAACAAGTGTGTGCCAATGGCATTAGGCCTACATTGTGATTGCTGTTTGTAGACCTAGGTCTAATTAGGCACCCGTCACTTTAAATTTCTCATATGAGCCTTTATAATCTTTAGCAATTCTCTTGTTTTGTGTATAGATTAACACTGGGATATCAAGTTACTTTGGTAAAAAATCAAATAATATATTTGCACACCTGTTTGTTTTGTTGCTGCTGAGTTTCTTTCTCCTGGACCATGAGGCCAGAAATGGACTGGCCATTGGGCGTACCAGGCAATGTCCGCTGGTATGATGCACATTTTTGGGCCGGGTCTCATTTTAAAAAGGATATTATAAATATTTTTATCGGCCACAATGAAGATGTGAAAGGCAGCCAATTGGTAGATTGGAATTGGTTGAGAGAAAAAAGGCTCAAAAGCCTACAAGTGGGCGCAGCAAAATGTGCCAAAATCACAGATAGGTTATTGCTACCACAAGTTTGATGGCACAGCGAGGCGCAGAGCTGTCGACATCAAGTGCGGAAGCAGTCCCATCAAGTGCACAGGCTATCAGAGTGGCAAATAGAGCAACAGAGTAGTAACACAGAGGAAGGATAAGTAGCTAATCCGGTTGATTCGGAGGAGGCGAGAGACATGACCCAGCAGGGACAGTTTGAGGAGGAGGTCAGAATAGCTACTCTCAACCCGTAAGAAGTAGTCGAAATGTTAGCAGAATAAAGAGGGACTCTGCATGTAGGGAGGGCGGAGGGCTGCGTATGTGTGTGTGTGTGTGTGTGTGTGTGTGTGTGTGTTACTCTCGATTGTGTATGTGTTACTCTCGACACCCAGAAAGACACAGAAATACACAGGAATGATGATAGCCCATGGAATCAACAATGAAAATGTTTAGAGATGTCACTAAATAGTATCTGGGGAAATTATAGGCTAAAAGTGTGCAAATGCTCAACATAGGAAATCATTACTGGACTCATTTTATTCAGTCAGACATTTAATAGTAGCCTATAGGGTTTTGTGCACAACCTCGTCCTTGCTGATTTGGAGGTGGTGTGTGTGTGAGAGAGAGAGAGAGAGAGAGAGAGAGAGAAAAAAAAAGAGAGAGAGAATTGTCTTTATAGCCTTTGTTTTAAAATAATGCTATGAGTAGACTTGGTGTCCAACTTAAAGTGTTACCTTCCATGTCAGCTACTGCGCTTTATTATTTTTTTTAAACACCACAATGTGTGCATATATCCTCTGGTAGGCCTATGTCGTACGTCATGGTAATCATGGCCAAAAATGCCAGGGCCATTTTTTGGTAATAAAGATTGACATTATTGGACTCCATACAGCTGTACTCCTGACTGAACTATAACCTTATGTCAGGAAACAGACGTAGTGGACCACGATAGTGTCAAGTTGCAAACAGTCTTTATTAAGGATTAGGGGGGAAAGGGAGTGTGAATGTGCTCCGTGAGAGCGCCCTCGGCACGGAGGTGTAGGAAGTGCGCAGAGCAGGAAACAGCAGGCAGGAGCTCTCGTGGTTGAACAGGTGGCGGGTCGGGTTACCAGGGCAGAGGAGTAGAGCGTTGGTCGGGGACGGGCGGTGAGTTGGAAACCAGGGCAGGAGAGCAGGCGAGAGTCGCAGGCAGGCGGCGGATCAGAAGCCGGGGCTGGGACACAAAGAGAAGAGAATCCAGTGATTAACGGGGAAATGAGGAAGTGAGATAGCGTGATTGAAACCAATGAAGCTTGTTAAAGGAGATGACAGGGAGGAAACGTGAGGAAACAGAGATAGACAGGACAGGGTGGTGACACCTTAGAGTAGAAATCTGATGAAATGAATCCATGGCCCTGTTGTTCAAGGGCAACAAGCACTGTCGGTAGAAAAAAGAACGAGAAAATTTGATACAACATAGATGGAATACTGAACTGGCAGCTAACACTAACTGCAGGGGGGACATAAACTTATTTTCAGCATCATTTTCCTATACCCTTGTGGTCAAAAATTGCCACTTGGTGGATCACTGCAGTCTTTGATCTTGACACCAGTTATATACGCAAAACCTACACAACGTGTGTTGAGTAACTAGCCCATCTTCTCGAAAACTAGGATTTCTCTTTATACAGAATACACATCACATGTTGTAAAATAAAATGCAGACCCCCTTGACCCTCTTTTGGAATTTGATTTCTTGCCCTAGTGGAGCCATATTCTTACCTGACTGGTTCTCACCAGCACTTTCTGTTACCCACATTCCTAACCAAATGTGGCTTGGTTTGTTGTTATTATTGAGAGACAATATTTTGGAACTATTATGATGCTTAGCTAAAATCATAGACAACTTGTAGTCCTGCATGTCCCCTGGCAGTTGGTTTAGCCCCTTGAGTCTGCCCTAACCCTCAAGCAACATGGGTTGAATCACACATGTTTTCTTCTTTCATTTGTGCTTTAATTTGTGGTGGTGCACATTGGTGGAGTTCCGTGCAGATTACCTTCAGTAAAACATTAGTAAATTCACATTAGTAAAAACACATTATCGCCAGAAACAGCTTTCTCTAATATGGTAAGCACTATAAAACATAGTGATCCAGGCATATTCTATACTGTCCTAATACATTTTTGTACTGTATGATGTGCATGTAGCCCTCTAAAAATATCTAGGGTGAAACATGCCAGAGCTCCCCTTCAGGATAACCTAATGAATCACTGCACAGTTCAGTTCTGTAGCAGCAGAAGGCCGCTGGCAAAGCAGGGCGAAAGAATCTATAGAGATAACAAGATAGTCTTTATTATCTCATTATGATGGTATATGAGTAATTTTGTTTGTGTTTTTGCTAAGTAAATATAAGTAAATAGTATGTTATATGTGGACAGAAAGTGTGTGTGTGTGTCTGTGACTATGTTTACATGTATTTTCATCGTTTATGAAAACAGATATATTATTCTCCACTGTATTAAAAAATAATTCAGTTTACACAGCACTGAAAAAGAGCTGGAGAAGGCAAAAAAAAAACACATCAAAAAATAGATGTGTTTTCAAGTTTTCAAAAGTAGTTGTTTTCTTTGACTAAAACCTCCATTTACGTGTAGATGATCTCTGCAACTGCATAGGCACAGGCACAGGCACTAGTGTTTCTGTCTTCATAAGCCTTATTGTTTGGTGGGAAAGCTGTTCTGGAGTCTCGTGATCCGAGCCTTAAGAGTGCATTATCACTTGCTAGATAGTAGCGGTTGAAACAGCCTATGATAAGGATGGCTTGGGTCCATACTGATTCTTTTGGCCTTCCTGATGCATTACCCGTTATGTTGTCTAGGATGAAGGGAAGATCACATCCACAAATGTCTTGTGCTCTTTGTGATCACAAGTTCTCAACAAAGAGGGATCGTCTGCTTCCAAAGACATCAGTAGGGGGAGCACAACAAGCAGGGAGAGAAAGCTACTTAACTCAGAACAGTGGAACTTTAGCAAGCTTGTCTAAAGTAGTCTAAAAATTGTGAGTACAAATCCTGGCTGCCACTTGAAGAAGGCTCTTAACTTAAAGGACAGATTCAGTTTTTTATGCTTAAAGCATAGTTTTCAGATGCAATACAATGGTATTTTATAGATTGAACTTTTGACGAATGCTCGGAGAATTTTCGGTGGTTACAGTAGCGCCCCCCATCTACAAAATGGCTGCACTGCTGCAGTCGTTCTTAAAACATATTAAACTTTTGTTTGTATAGATGTGAAACTCACCGAGTGGTCAGTTAAAAATCATTGCAAATTGTGACTTCAATCTGCTTGTACTGCTTCAAAGGAAGCTTACATACGGGTGTGATGGGCTTGAAAAAATAGGCCCACAATTGAGAATGAATGGTCAGAAACCTGTTAGAAACCATACTTTGCAGTGATTTTTGTGCCAGTGTATCAGCCGGCTAATTGGTGAACTAACCAATGGTAACGAATTGGAGCAGTGATTTATTTAGACTACAGTAAGTGATATGTACAGTGGAAATTGGCTACATCACTATACTCATTAGCAGCGGGTTCGAATCCCGTCTTGCCTCTCAATATTTTGACTGAAATTAGTTGGAATGATGCTGTGACGTGTTGAAAATCAGTATTCAGACAATAGGTCTCTAAATTATGCTATTATTCTCTACATTTCCAGTTAATACTGCTGAAACGGAAACAGCAACTGTCATAAAATCATGTTTTTCCATGGCTTTGCATAGATGGGCTATTTGCAAACAAATCACTTTTGCAACACTTGTACCACCTACAGGTGTACCAAAACTATCTGTCAGGAAAACAACAGCTGGGACTGGCAGCAGTTTTGATGGAGTATTGATTTGCTGTGCTCACCCATTTAAATGCTGACTGAACATCACAATCTACATCATTTTTATTGGTAAAGACATATTTCACAGATGTGCAACTTCTGATGCATTAGTTCACATTTTGTGCATGCTCTCAGATTTTGAGACACAGGTTTTTACTAAATATTTTTTGTGGCAACTGCACTGCAATGATTGCAGCAAAAGTGTCAAGTGCTTGACTCTTTGAAGTTGTGATGCAAAGGATAGGATTTGTGTGCCTGTAACTGCTTCACGACTTTCTGTTTGGTGAGCAATGTATATATGCAGGTAGAGCGAAGGCTGTGTTTGCATGTCCAGCTACCTTTTGTCTTTTACTATTTTTACTTTTTACCAGTTTTTACAAGTATTTATTTTATTTTATCTTTGTTGGCCTTCATTGATACAACCATGTCAACATTCCCAAGTGACTCCTGAAAAAGCCACCTTATAGAAGATGTCCATAGACTCTCGGAGGAGCTTCAGAAGAAGGAAGTACACCTCTCCAACTACTCTGAACAACTCCATGAGCGGATTTGCACTCTCACTACAGCCATCCAAGACACGGTCCTTTGGGATCCAGCATACCGCCGAACACCTGTCCCCTCCACGGCCAGCTCTTAGACATGGACTGAGGCTTCCACTCACGGCCATCAAAAGTGCTCCTGGGAAAATGTACCTCCGTTGTGCCTCTTGAACTGGTACGCTGCCCTCTCCATCGTTGACACAACATCCAGCCAGATGTTTCATCCGTCATGGACATGGCCTGGCATCCCCATCAGCTTCTATCATCTCCAGTGAAAAAAGGCCTAATGCTGCTGCTGCTGCTGCTACCGCACCTGGTGTCCGGCCTGACGTAGACTATGGCCTGGCATCTCCGTTGACTTCTGTGGGGGATGGCCCGACTTTCCCATTGATTGCTACCTACAGGGGTTTCTCTGCCAGCTGCTGCCAGACAGATGTCGGGGATGGTCTCTGGTGGAAGTGCTGCTGCTGCTGCTGTTGCTGTTCCTGCTGTCGTGTACATGACAGCCGGGGATGCTCCTGCGGCTGCTGCTTGCCAAACATTGGGGATCGTCTCCGGTGGAGGTGTTGCTGCTGTTGGCGGGCCCGATGAAGGCTGTTGAGGGATGCAGTGTCGAGGCATTCAGGAGCATTCTCCTACTCGGATCCCGGCTACACAGCGTTCCCCGGGATGGTTCAACTGCTTCCCAGTTGAGGTCACTCCCTTCATGACTTGAACAGTGATCACAGGGAGTCAGCCCAAGCCAGGTGCACTCCGCCATAAATGAAAATACTGCCAGGCTCTTTGAACATCACAAACCTCTAGTCAAACATTAGACTCTGCTGATGACTTACTGGACAATTTTAACTCTTTAATGACTCAGATAATGGATGATATTTCTCCACAAAAGAGAAAAAAGTCACCAACACACAGAGAGCACCATGGAAACAATAGTCAAACAGATAAAAAGAGAATCTTGGAGAACTGAAAGAAAATGGCACAAATCCAAACTTCACATTGATTTCCAAATTCATGAAGATATACTATGTCTGTACAATTCAGAAATTTGCAAAGCAAGGCAGTTCTACCTCTCTAATATCATCAACAAGAATACAGACAATGCCTGTGTACTATTTGCCAGTAAAATGGAAAAATAAACAAATAAGACAGAACATACTGTCTCAGCTGACCACAAAGAAATGGATTTTCAATGTAATGTCAGAATTCAACCTTGTTGTACAAAATCTCAGTTCATCCACCTCTCAATTGGATACTCTGCCAACTAGCATCTAATTGCGACAGACATACTTCAGATTATAAATATGTCCCATGTCCATAAAACAGCTGTAGCAAAACAGAACAGAACAGTTTAGAGCCTTCAGTGTTGAGTAACCACAGACCAATATCTAACCTTTTTTAATCATTTATTGGGAAGATCATTGAAAAAATTGTTTCTAATCAGTTAACTGCTTCCTTAACATCTAACAACTGTTTTGATACTTATCAGTCAGGTTTTTGTGGAAACTATAACACTGAGCCCTTACAAAGGTTTTAAATTTGCCTAAATACTGATGCAGGCTGGGCTTCTGTTTTAGTGTTACTGGATCTCAGCTCAGCTTTTGATACTGTGAACCACAGCATACTGTTACATCGCCTTAAACACTGGGTTGGTTTTATTGATATTGTTATTAATTGGTTAAAAACCTACCTACAGTAAGTTCTTTGTGGCAATTATAAATTGCACCTCAAGCCCTCAGACTCTGACTTGTGGTGTCCCACATTGTTCACCTAACTCACAAGGTTAAACTAACTCTTTTAGTTTAACCTCCAGTTAAAAGAAAATGTGGTGAGGCAGCTTTCAGTGGCAATGTAGGTTTTAAATCCAGACTTAAGACTAAGTTTTTTTCTGATGACTACAGCTAACCAATTTTTCATTTTTTTTTACTTGTTTTACAAAACCTTTACTCTGTGTGTGTTATGATTCTGTCTCCTGGGACATCGGCCCCCCGCTGGACTCATGCTGCACTGCAGCTTCCTTGTTTGTTTTTCTTTGTTCTCCCATGTGCTTATGTTTTGTTCACCTGACCCGCCCCGTCCTTCCTCATTGTTTCACACCTGTGTTCCGTAATTCTGTTTTCCCCTAATGAGTTTCAGCTGTCGCCTGTTTGCCCTTGTGTCTCTACTCCTATTTAAACTCCCGTTCGTTCCTTGTTCTTTGTCTGATTGTCTGACCGTGTACCTGTTTGTAAGTTTCGTGTTCTGAATTGCTACCTGTCGTTTTTCTCTGCTTCTGTGTTTGCCTGATTCCCATCCCGTGTTTTTGCCCCATCTGAGTTTTCTGAGTTTTTGCCTCTTTGGTTCTGTGGATAATTTTTTGAGCTTGGACTGTGATTTATTGAATTGGATTACTGTTTTTTGTTGGGACTTTCGTCTACCAGTTTTTTGGATTACTGTTTTGTTTTTGATCTTCTGAGCATTTCTCCTTTTTGTGACTTTGGACTATTGTAAATAAATTTGCCTTAATCTTTGGGTCATTCTGAGTTTTCAAGTACATTACAGTGTGTTTCTGCTTATACTTTATTTATATTGGTTTGATATACTTTTTACTACCTATATCTCAGATAAATGGTGACCAAGAGGAAAGCCTCTTCAGTAAATTCATTAATAGACCTAGTGTGGTTAGATAAAAAGATAATAAGCTAAAGTTGTTCATTAGTTTAATACAGCTGATAATATAATTTTCATGGAGTTCAGGGAACGATAGGCTTAAGAAAATGCAAGTGAATTCATTAATTGATCTAGTTTGGTTAGATAAAAAGACAATAAGTTAAAGTAGTTCATTAGTTGAATAGAAATGCATTGGTTGGTTTCATTCAGCTGATAATATCATTTTCGTGGAGTTCACAAAAACAATTTTTGAGACCTACGAATTAGACAGTTACTAGACAAGTAGCAAGGAATATGTTAATAGGACTATACTGATAAGCATTTATCAAAACTTGAGAGCTAGTTTTAAATATTGCTAAAGAGAGTCAATTAAACACTGAAATAACACAGTTGGAAAGCTGAGGTCCTGCAGTTTCATGTGATAGGCATATGCTATCTGTGTGACAAAGGCTTCGTGAGTCATCTAACAGGGAAGAATGGGTGTAAATTATCATGCACTTCTTACGCACTTTGCGTGTGCCAGGCCCATAGAGTTAAGTGTGGCCAGATAGCTCCAGCCCCTGTGTGGCAGGCAGCCCTAGATCTTGTGGAGCTAGCCTGATGCTTGGAGTTAGGCCCAAGGGTAGGTTAAGGGCTAGCAGGTAGCCCTGGGCTCTGTGTGGTGGGCCCACGGCTAGGGGATGAGCTCAGGGTTAGGGTAAAGGCTGGCGGGAAACCTCGGGTTGTCAGTCAGAATGTACGGAGAAACCTCCCGATCTCCTGAATCTTCCTTTCCATCTGCCCGCTGGCTTGGGGGTGATACCCTGATGTGAGGCTCACGGCCACACCCAGGCGTCCCAAGAAGGCCTGCCAGAACCTGGAGACGAATTGTGGTCCTCGGTCGGAGACCACGTCCTCGGGGATGCCGAAGTGACGGAAAACGTGTGTAAGGATGTTTCAGCAGCTGAGGGAATAGACTTCAGGGGAATTAGTTTACATGATTTGGAGAAACGGTCGACTATGACCAGCACACATGTGTGGTGATTTGAGCTGGGGAGGTCGGTGATAAAGTCTATCCCCAGTTGTGACCATGGCCTCTGGGGTACTGGGAGTGGGAGGAGCTTACCTGCGGGTAACTGTTTCGGGGTCTTGGCCATCGCACACACTGCACACCCAGCCACATACCTCTGGACGTCTCGGGCCACTAGTACCGGTTGCGGACGAGTGTGAGGGTCTGGTTAGTCCCCGGGTGACCAGTGCCTAGGGATGTATGCAGAGTTTCCAACACTTCCTGACAGAACCCGGTGGGCACATACTGTCAAAGGGCCGGGGTCTCAGGTGGGGCTGGTTCTTTGATGATAGCCTGGGCTATACGGTCGTCCAGGGTCCACTGGATGGGGCTGACAAAGAGACGGGTTGGTAGGATGGGCTCATTGGACTTAGGTGAGTCAGTGTCTCTGGACTCTGGACAAGGCGTTGGCTACAACGTTCCTGTAAGACAGGGTAAGATTAAAACGCGTAAAAAAACAGTGACCACCGAGCCTGGCGGGGGTTGAGTCTCTTAGCTTCCCAGAGATAGGCGAGGTTCTTATGGTCAGTCAGAACCTTGAAGGGGTGCTGGGCTCCCTCCAACCAGTGTCGCCATTCCTCTAAGGCAAGTTTCACCGCGAGCAGTTCACAATTCCCGATGCCGTAGTTCTGCTCGGCAGGTGAAAATCTGCATGAGAAGAAGGTGCATGGATGGAGTCTGGAGGGAGATCCGCTCTCCTGCGATAGGACTGTCCCGGCTCCGGTGGTGGAGGCGTCCACCTCGACCACGAAGGGCTTCGCTGGGTCTGGGAGCGTGAGGAGTGGGGCAGAAGAAAAGGATGCTTTTAGGCTGACCAGAGCTTGATCTGCTTCCGGTGACCACTGGAGCGTTTTTGGTTTTCGAGTTTCGGTTTCAAATTCGTGAGCGTGGCTACAATTAGGCTGTAGTTGAATGTAGTTGTAGGTGAATGAATCTTCGATAAAAAATCACGAATCCTAAAAGTCTCTGCAGTTCCTTCACCGACGTAGGAGTTGGCCATTTGAGTACCGCGTTGACTTTCCCCTGGTCCATCTTGACGCCCTGGGGGGAAATGTGGTAGCCCAGAAACTGTACTTTGCGGTCATGGAAAGTACACTTCTCAGCCTTGAGAAACAGATGATGCTCACGCAGCTTATGGAGTACTAGGGACACATGATGGCAATGTTCGGCCTCGTTCCAGGAGTAAATAAGTATATCATCAATTTACACTAGAACGAAGCGATGGAGGAACACCTCATTCATGTACCCCTGGAAAATGGAGGGGGTGTTGGCTAGACCATAAGGCATCACCCTGTACTCATTGTGACCACCAGGTGTAATGAAGGTGCTCTTTCACTCGTCCCCCTCACATATCCGAATAAGGTTATACGTGCTCCGTAGGTCCAGCTTCGTGAACATCACTGCCCCTCGAAGTTGTTCCATAGCGGCCGGGACCAGGGGAAGAGGGTGACAGAATTTCACTGTAAACGGGTGGTGGTATCGTAGTGGTCAAGGAACCTGGCTAGCGTGCAAATAGCCTGAAAAGTTGTGGGTTCGAATCCCAGCTGCCACCGTTGTGCCCTTGAGCAAGGCACTTAACCCTAAGTTACTCTAGGGGAGACTGGCCCTGAACACTTGATAGTTGATGAGTTGTAAGTCGCTTTGGATAAAAACGTCTGCTAAATGTAATGTAAAATTTTGTTTAACGCACGGTAGTCAATACAGGGTCAGAGCCCGCCATCCTTCTTGGCTACGTAAAAGAAGCTGGATGCGGCAGGAGACACGGACGGGTGGATGTATTCTTGTCAGAGAGCCTCTTGGATGTACTCATCCATTGCCTTCTACAATGGGACAGCGGCAGAGACAGCGGATAAACTCGCAGCAGGTCAATGGCACAATCCCAAGGTCGATGTGGGGGAAGTTGTGAGGCATGTGTGGGACAAAAAACATCGGCGTAGTGACGGTACTCCTGTGGGATTGTGGTGCTGCGTGCAGAAGGGGGACTTTCGACCGAGGTGGCTCCCAACACCAGTGCGGAGTGCTCACTCGAGGACCTAGGGATAGGGAGACAGGATAGACACTTAGAAAAACACTCATTGCCCCATTTTAAAATTTCCCCGGTAGCCCAATCGACTACCAGGGCATGTTGCACTAGTCACGGCCGACCCAACACTATGTCGACTGTGGCTCCTTCGAGAACCAGAAGTTCGATACTCTCCTTGTGAGAAAACCCCACTTGGAGAGTGAGAGGTCCTGTAACATGTCGGATCACTCTTCAGGTGATGGGGCAACCAACAATAGAGTGAACAGTGTAGGGTCTCGGACAGTCGAGACGTTGGAGGTGTAGACGACGGCAGATAGACCACGCTATGAAGTTCCCCGCTGAGCCAGAGTCGAGGAGGGCCTGTGCTGTAAAGGAAACACCCGATACAGTGAGGGTTATAGGCAGCAGCAATGGGGAATAAACCGAAGGTTGCAAGTTGGTCTCACTAACCTGGACGCGAGGCGGACGAACAGGGCATGTGTGTATGAGATGGCCTGTGGCTCCACAATACAAACACATGCCCTGCTCCATCCGCCTGCGTCGCTCAGTGGGGCTCAGCTTGACAGTATCTACTTGCATGGGGGTTTCCTCCGGTGTAGGGTCAGGCATAGCCAGTCGGGCGGTTTGCGGGAGCTCGCTGGGATTTCCTTGCAGGCACCCCTCTCTGCGGTGTGACATCCGGATGGCGAGTTGAATGAAGCACTCTAGCCCCATGGTGTCATCATAGGCAGTGAGGTGCAGCCGCAGAGCCGGTTCCAGACCCAGACGAAAGGTGGTTAGGAGTGCTGGTTCATTCCACCCGCTGGCTGCAGCAAGGGTTCTGAAGTGTAGGCTGTACTCGGTAATGCTGTCTGTCCCCTGTTTGAGACGGTGCAGCTGTTCTTGTACAGACGAGTCTCCTACAGGGCCTTGGAAGACTTCCCTAAAGTGCTTAAGAAAAGCGTCTAAAGACTGGGTGGTAGGTCCAGCCTGCTGCCACACACTCTCTGCCCACTGGAGAGCCCTGCCGTCCAACTGAGAGATGATGTAAGCTATTTTACCTCGTTTGGTGGAAAAGCGGCGTGGGTCCATCTCCAGAGTGAGAGTGCATTGCAGCAAGAATCCACCACATGCTTTTGGATCTCATGCTGGGGGGTCAGGAGGGGAGGCGACTACACTAACTTGAGGCGCAGAGTGCGACAAAACGTTTAGACGTAGTTCATCGACTAGAGTCCGAAAAGGGTCCGGGGTTTCAGCCTCCATTGTTATGGTCTGGCCTTCTGTCAGGCACAGACTAGACACGACTTGAGTTTTCAAACAAAAGGGGATTTATTTTCAAATAGATAAACAGAAATCAACTAAGGTCAACATCCACTACATATATTGGAGGATAAAGGAATTCAATAAAACACAGAAGATACCGATGGAACTAACACACAAAAGATTGCAAAACTAATTCAGGTACTAACGAGGGGAAACAAAGAACCAAGGAGACAAACGATACCAGTAGGAAGTCCAGAACGCGGGGGGCAAAGTAATCAGAGTTCGCAGGAGGAAACAGGTAACACGACTTACGTGGAGCAAATCCAAGGGTGAATTGACGAGGCCAGACATCAGGGAATCAGGGAGAGACACTTAAGTAACGTGGAGACCAGGTGAAGGCAATCAATAAACAGGTGAGGGTGAACGTGCACTAGGAAGTGGCTGTGAAAGGGAAGATGAGCTGTGGGTTTGTGAGGCAGAGTGAGGGGGCGTGGTTATGGCCAGGTCTGGACCTGACACGGGTCTTGTGGGGTGAGCCTAGGACTTGGACTAGGAGTTGGTGTTTATGGTCAGGGTAACAACCAGCATCCTTGGGGCTGAGCTTAGGGTTAGGGTAAGAGTTGCATGGTATGTGGGGTTATCTTATTCAAATCTACCCCAACATGAGGGACAATGAGGGCTCAAAGGAGAGACAAAAATTGTTCCTGAACATGTGTAAGTGCCCTATAAAGTTAAGATGAAATCAAATAAATATATGTGGAAAATAGTTTACAGGTAACTAATACATTAATAAAAGTGGGAAAAAATTCAATAAATAATGAATATACTTTGCCTCGCAAGTCTCTTTGCTTAAAACAACCACACAAACATAAAGTGATCTAAATAATTGAAATAAATTGGTGGCATGGACATCCGCAGCGGCCCATTGCTCTTCCCACCACAGGGGAGTGAGAAATGCATTTCAATTCCTTTGTATGTCTTGTACATGTGAAGAAACTGACAATAAAAGCTATACCATACCATAAACAGAAAAGGAATTTAAATCACAACCCAAAGACTTTAACATGAAGTAAAATTAATAGATAAAAGTGGAAATATGTACATATGTGACTTTATAGACAGTGGGCCAAACACGTTTTTCGTGTAAAAAACATCAAAGCAGGAAAGCAGGTTTTATTTTTGCTATAGATTTTCTCAGGCAAATCCAAGGAATTCTCTAGTTGATAACCCAATCAAATGTTAGTATTTTGCGTCCTTGGATAAATCAATCATCAAGTATGGGTCAAACAGGACCCCCCTCAAAATGTGAGTACTAACCTACCAGGAAAACACTAAAATTATGTTTGTTAATTTACTTTTTGTATGTCTCTTACCTTGTTTATTACATGGCTCTTTATAATGCTGGAAAATGCTCCATTTACTTCAATGGGACTTCCCAATGCTCTGTGGTACATTTTGGTGATATTTCTTGATAATGGGCCATTGCTAAGTATAACAGACTGCTGTTAGGGAAAGTGAAACAGAGCACTGCGATAACCAATCAGCTGATCTGTAACTTAATGGACTACCTCTTTTTCACGGTAGCACAGTAGCTGTCCATTGTAATCGTGAAAATGATTATGATAGCAATGATAAACACGTTGTTATTGATGTATTCAGTAGGTAGTCATGTAGTAAGCGGGATAACGTTCTGCAAGGCAGTCATTATTGTGGAATAGAGGGCTTGAATCACTCCACAATAATGACTGCCTTGAGGAACGTTATCCCTTATGTATTTGTGAGCCGGCAGCTTTCCTCTGATAAACTGCTCTGAACATACTATGAACCTGGTCTTCTTGTAGGGTGAGTGTGTGTGAGCTGGGCTCAGAAGAGGCTGTGGGCAAGGCGGCGTTCTTGGTAGGGGTAGTCCCCTGCAATGATGTGTACTCCCTCTGGACATGTCCGTTGCTGTTCAGGAATTGTGTTATGCAGGTAGGCAAGACCTGAGCTAACATTTGCACCAGGTGGAAAATAAGCAGCTGTTATTAACACTCCACACAGTTCTCTAGGCAGGTGAAAAGGTCTACAGGTGTTTGTGGTGGTTGCAGATGTATCTCGTAGTATGCATAGGGAAGGGGTTGCTGGAATGTGACAGCCAAAGATGGTAGCGAGTGATACTGTGACATTTAATCAAAACCAATTAATCAGAGTGCAATGCCAGAAAGTGTGAATGTATGTGTCTGGGTTGTTCTGCATGCAGTGAGAACACGTCAGAGCCAATACCCATTTCAGTTTTTAGGTTTCTGTGCGGTAAAGTGAAATCTATGAAGTACCTTGTACTGTATTAGTTGTAGATTTGTATTTTTAGTCATGAGGTAGATGTTTTTACACTTTTGGCTCCAGAAGCCAGCACCGGGAGTAATAGACAGGTCTGATTTCCATTTGTGATATGGAAGGCTTAAGTTTTTTCTGAGTGTGATATAATTTTGTATATTTTGGAAATATTTTTTTGGGGGGAGGGTATGTTAATCAAATCCAAGATTGGTGGTGGGATGTCTAGGTTAGCCGTCTGAATATTAATTTTTGCTTGGATAGTTGATTTAATCTGTAGGTATTCTAAGAAGTGTTTACTCTCGATGCCATGTTTCTGGACCAAATGGGCAAAAGAGACCAGTTTTTTGTCATGAATGATGAGTGAGTGAGTTTCGACAGTGTTAGGGGTGAACTAGTGATGTGATAAAAATTCATTGGATGCTGGATGCTATTGTTGGTGCTTTGAAGGATGGATGTTTTTTGATTGACTGACTACAGAAAGGTAAGTCTGAGGTCCAGATATCCTTGCAAATTGTTTGTTCTAAGTCTAACCAGGTGTTTTCTGAAGGGGTGGGATGTAACCATTTGTATATGTATTTAAGATGTTTGGCCAATGCATAGTGGTGGAAGTGTGGGGTCTCTAGTCCACCTAGTATTTTAGGCTTTTGGAGGGTTGATTCTCTGTGTCTTGTTTTTCTGGTAGAATTTAATGATTGTTGAGTCTAGTGATTTAAACCAGGAGGGGGTAGGCTGTATTGGAATCATTGGAAGTAGATTTAGTAGAAGTAGTTAATTTTGGGTCATATTGTCATTTTAACTACTGATATCCTGCCCATGATGGATAGTGGAAGGTTCATCCAGTGCTAGAGGTCATCATCTGTTGACTTGAGTAGGGAGGTAAAATTTAGGCCAGATAAGTCTGACAGCTTGCAGGGAACCTTTATCTCCAAGTATGTGATATAATTGGTGCACAGAGGAATAGGTGCATGGGCTGTCACATCCCAGCTGTTGGGATGTAATGGAAGGATTGCAGATTTATTCCAGTTGATTGAGTATTCAGAGATATTAAAGAATGTGTTGAGTTTAACAGTTTCTTTTACTGATGAAGTTGAGTTTAACAGTTTCTTTTACTGATGAAGGGGGTCTTAGCTAATTTTATGATGCAAATTTATATTTTCAATTCCTTTGATGGGGGGTCCGGTCAGATGGCGACAGCTAATGTCTCAATGAAGATGGTAAGTAGTGAGGGGGAATAAATCAGTAGTGAGGAATGAATCAATGACTCCCTGATTTGGGTTTATTTCAGAGGAATATAGTTTATTGTAAAAATTGTAGAAAACTTAATCTTCAGGGGAGCTGGTTAGCTTCCCTGCTGAGTTCTTTATTGCTGAGATTTCTCTTTGCAAGTTCCTGTTCTTTTCCTGTCCTTTTTTGTATACTGAAAATTATATTTAAGCATGCCCACTCTCTCCTAATAGAACTGTTACATTTTGGGTCTTGCAAGGGGATGCGTTTAATCACCATCTATTACTGGATCTCTGTGGAGGATCTATTCCATTTGATTGTTACAGGGGCATGATCACTATTGACTATGGGATGTATTGTTGATTCAGAGATATTTGGCATGATTGAATTGCTGGTTAGAAAGTGGTCAACATTGGAATAAGAGTGACAGACTGGTGAGAAAAATAGAATAGTCTGTAGAGTTGGACAAGGCCGAAATCACTCATGAACTGTTTTATTGTTTTTGTGAATTGCCAGATGAGTTTGTTTTTTGTGGTCAGATTTGTCTAAAACTGTGTCACCTGCTAATATGATAGGACAGTGAAGAAAAAAAGTTTCTGAAAGAAAGTCGCATTGTCTGTGTTTGGGCCATAGACGTTGGCTATGGAATAGGGGTTTGAATTGAATTGAAATGTTGATAATGATAAAATGTCCTTCAGGGTCTGTAATGGTGGTGTTATGTGTGAATGAGATTCTTTTGTTATTCAAAATACAAAATACTCCCCTTTGTTTTGTGTTGTAATGTGCTGAATATAGGTGACTGAATTGTGATGATTTGATACAGAGAAGGGGCTAGTGATGGCTACAGGACCAGTGCATACAGTAGGGTGTAAATGGAAAAACAAACAAAAGCCCAAACAAACAAGCCTACTCTGCAAAGTTTAATGTCTGTCTAAGAATTTATTTTTATCCTGCAGCTGTAAAGGCCATATATTTCAAAGGATATTTTTTATTTACGGCAGATGCTGTTTGAACCGGGGTGTAGTTTACGACCATCAATGCTGTTTGCACTCGGTGGGCATAGTAAATGTGGCTATTTACATCCAGGTGTATATAGCATGGAATAGCGGAGGCCAGCACCTAGGTAACAAACAATGCTAAACAATGCTATTTACACCCAAGCATACTTATGTGTATGGAAACAGAGGCTGCTTAGTTCCTATCATCATAAACATAAGAAATTATAAGTCATCTAGATTTTAATGTCTCAGAGGCAGGCATCAAGTTTAGTTATTTGCATACAGTTTACAAATTTAGTTATTTGCATACAGTCATTAGGCTTCATGGAAAGGTAAAGCTGGGTATCATCAGCATGATGTGGAACGTGTCGTGGAACGTAAGGCCATGTTTCTTTATAACAGATCCCAAAGGAAACATGTAGAGGGAGAATAACAGGGGCCAAAGAACTGAGCCTTGGGGTACACCAAACTTTACTTTGGTGTGGGATGATGACTCAAGTGGTACAATTCACAAACTGGTAGTGACCAGAGAGGTACGATATGAACCAGGCAAACGCAGAATCTTTAATGCCTATCACATGTTCAAGCCTGTGTAGTTGGATGCCATGGCCAATAGTGTCAAATGCAGCACTAAGATCCAATGGTATTAATGTTGATATACATCCGTTATCAGATGAGATAAGGAGGTCATTGAAGGCTTTAATTTGGGCTGATTCTGTACTAATATTAGGAACAGTTTTTTCAAGTATTTTTGATACAAATGGGAGGTTAGATATTGGTTGGTAGTTAACCAGGATCAAGGTTAGGTTTTCTAATAGATGGAGGAGAGGAGCTGCACACATAGGAAGTAAGTGAGTGTCTGCTTATTTAGTTCTGTGCCCATTTTACTAACTTGAATTGGCCACTCCTATCAGACCAATCATCGGTGCAGTCAATCATCATTCTTTTCCATCATAATAGCAGGAGTGACACTGAAGCGTCAGCCCTTGTGTTCAGCCCTCCTTGTGTGAAGATTGACTGGGATAAAGGCAAGTGTGTCTACCTGCGCGTGTCCACCGAGCAAGGACACCGACCAAATTAACATGTCTTAATCTCTGTTACTTAATCTTCTGTGACCTCCCTTCATCTCTCTACAATGTGTCTCTACCCCATTCCAGTTGTCTCCAGCTGTTGCAGATTTTGCTTCTACAAACGGAAACGTAACCCTGCAAACCTCCGCTCTGAACAACTCTTTCTCCGTAGGTTTGTGGAACTGTCAGTCTACCGTGAACAAAGCAGACTTCATTTCGACTGATGCAAGCCATCTTTCTCTGGACATTCTGGCTCTCACCAAGACCTGGATCAAACCAGAGAACAGTGCCACCCCTGCTGCACTCTCCACCAACTATGCATTTTCCCACACCTCATGTCCATCCGGGAGAGGGGGTGGTGCGGGGCTGTTTATATTGGACAAATGGAAATATTCTCAGTTGGTACCATCTGTCACATACAGCTCCTTTGAGTACCATTCCATCTTGGTAAAGGCACCGGTCAAAATATATCTGTTTGTTATCTATTGTCCTCCAGGTCAAATGGGTGATTTCCTCGATGAACACTCTGATAGACACTCTGCTTTCCTGTATCCCTGAGCATGACTGTCCTATCCTTGTCCTTGGTGATATGAACATCCACTTAGACAATCCAGGCTCTGCAGACTTCCTATCTCTGATGGCCTCCTTTGAGCTACAGTGGCTTTGCAATCCTCCAACTCACAAAGCTGGTAAGGAACTTGATCTCATTTTTACCAGGAACTGCGCCACTACTTCACAGACAGTTACTCCTCTACATCTATCTGACTACTACTGTATTCAGTTCAAAGTTTGTCTCCGTCAGCAACCATCTGCACCTACTCCCACTGTCTCTTTCTGTCTCAATGTCCGGAATTTATCTCCTATTAATTTTCCCTCTTGTCCTTCTTCATTCACTCCTCTCTGAGGCCGAGGTGTCTAAGCTTGTCTCAGACAGCCGGCCTACTTCTTGTCTTCTGGACCCCATTCCAACAACTGTTCTTCAGGCCATAGCCCCCACACCATTGTGACAGCAGCCACACATGTGGTCAATGCTTCACTAACTAGGGGTACATTTCCCACCACCTTCAAACAAGCCCAGGTAACACTGCTGCTCATAAAACCATCCCTCACTCCCACCAAGTGGAGAACTACCGGCCTGTTTCTCTTCCTCCCTTCCTTTCCAAAACCATTGAACAAACTGTCTTTAAACAGGTCACAGGATTTCTCTCTCAGAACAACCTCCTCCTAACTCCTCCTCCTCCTAAATTCCCGACCTCCTCCTAACTGGGGCTCCTTCTCTTCGCCTTGTATAACACCACGCTGGGCTCGATCATCCACTCCCATGGCTTCTCTTATCACTGCTATGCTGATGATAGCCAGCGCTATCTGTCCTTTCCTCCTGGCGACTCCATGGTGTCAACATGGATCTCAAACTGTCTTTCTGACATATCTACATGGATGAAAGGACACCGTCTCCAACTAAATCTCTCCAAAACTGCTGGTCCTCCTAGCCAAACATCCCAGCCAAATATCTCCTGGCTTGAATTCTGAACACCAGGAATGCACTTAACCTCTTATACTTAATCTCTCTTTTATACTGCACTTTTATTACACTATTGCACTTTCAACTCATACTGAAATTTTTATGTTAGCAATATGCACTCTTTGTTCATAAAAGTTAGAATAATATAGAAAGTGGCAATATTCTAGGTGTTCACTGAGACCTGGAAATGCAGTTGATTTTAATAATTAATAATAAGGTTCTTATCAACACTTCCGCATGAGAGTTCAGGGAAAAAATGGTTGTGGGAGAGGGGAGGAAATCCTGATTGAAATACATTTAAATGGGGCATATTGGGCTTAATTAGTGCCTTACTGAGTAGTAATTAAAAATGACAATATATTCCTCTCAAAATTAAAGATATGTTTACAGAGTCATGCATGACGATGGAGTCCAGCAGACGATGAATAGTGAAGACAGGCTCACCACTGATGAACCTAGGTGGGGGGGAGCTTTAGGGGCAGGGGCATGAGGGGATGACAGCACAGGGCGCAGAGAGACGTGGAAGGTGGGGTTGATTCTCAGGGATCGGGGGAACTAGAGCTGATAAGTCACTGGATTGACCCTGCGGACCACCCTGAAAGGGCCTATGTACCGAGGGGCAATCTTACAAGACAACCTGCAGCCTGGTTGGACTTGGATGTCTGCAGTAGTGCCTTGCGAACCTTCTTCCAAGTCTTTTGGCAGCACCTCATGAAGTGATGAACAGAGGGAACCCCGGCGTCCTCCTGTTCAGGAAACAGAGGCGGCTGGAAACCAAACTGGCACTGGAAAGGAGACACCTTTGTCGCTGAAGACTGGAGGGTGTTGTGGGCATATTCGATGTAACCAGGAACTCCATGATGATGGGTTGTCCATTGCCAGGCTCCTCAGGGTGGCCTCAAGCTCTTGGTTGAGTCTCTCCGTCTGCCCGTTGGACTGGGGATGGAAACCAGAGGAGAGACTGGCAGTGGCACCCAGGAGTCTGCAGAACGCCCACCACACCTGGGAGGAAAACTGGGGCCCTCGGTCTGACACAATGTCCTGGGGAAGACCAAACACTTGGAAAACATGGTTGAACATTAGTTTGGCAGTCTCAAGGGCAGAAGGGAGTTTTTGCAAAGGAATAAATCAACAGGCCTTAGAGAACCTGTCAACCACAACTAAAATAACTGTGTTACCTTCTGACTGGGGAAGACCAGTGATGAAGTCTGCGGACACGTGGAACCATGGATGTCTTGGGATGCTGAGAGGGTGAAGCAGACCTTGAGGGGCCTGATGAGGGTTCTTACTCTGGGTGCACACAGAGCAGGCCATCACAAAAGACTTCAAATCCTTCTCCATACCTGGCCAGAACCATCTTTGCAAGAACTCCAAAGTTTGCCGAGACCCAGGGTGTGCAGTGAGGTGGGAAGAATGGCCCCACTGGAGGACCTTGGCTCACACCTGACTAGGTATGTACAACAGCCCAGGTGGACCGGTTCCAGGATCTGGTTCTTGATGCTGGGCTCGCCTGACTGCCGCCTCCACACCCCAGCAGACAGGAGTGACGATCCGGGACACTGGGATCACAGTGCTGACTTCACTCTCTCTGCCAGTACAGGGAAACTGCCTCGACAGGGCATCAGGCTTAGCTTTCTAAGTGGACATCAGCGATTCTGGGCAGTTATCTTGTTCAGGGCCCGGTAGTCAATGCACGGTTGCAACCCCCCATCCTTCTTGCTGACGAAGAAAAACCCGGCACCAGCAGGCGAAGTGGACTGCCGGATGAATCCAGAAGCCAAGTCATGCTGGATGTGCTCGTCCATGGCCTTGCATTCTGGCAGGGATAGGGATAAGATTCGTCCATGTGGGGGCGTTGTGCCTGGAAGCAGGTCAATCATAATGCCTATGCGGAAGAAGAGAAGCTGCTCTTCTTTTACTGAAGACCTCTTTCAGATCCTAATACTCTGCAGGAACTTGAGACAACTCGGTGGAATCTAGGGACTCAGGCAACACATGGAGGACTGGAAAAGAGGCAAGTAGCATGGCATGTAGGACCCCATTCAGGAATGCGGCCGGTGACCAAATCTATGTGACGGGTGAGCCAAGGGATGCCTTGGATTACTGGAAACTCAGGTAAATGAATGAGATACAAGGATATCGCTTATTGATGGGCTTCAGACTGGAGACGAAGAGAAGTGGTTGCTTGAGTGACTTTGCAGGGGAACAGGGGGACAGAGGAACCTCAAGAGGCACAAGAGGAACATTGAATTTAAGGGCAAAGTTGGAGTCTATGAAATTCCCAGCCACACCAGAGTCCACCAGGGCAAGACAAGAATGAGTGGACTCACCCCAGGAGATGGAAATGGGAAGGTAGACTCCTCGGCCAGGAAACTCTGGAAACAGAGTAGTTTCCGTCATACAACAAAGAGTCTTGAAAGTGTCTTGGTTTCCCACAGTAGATGCAGCACCTTTCTCTTCTTCGGCGCTCCCTCTCGGCTGCAGGCAAGCGGGTGCGACCCATCTGCATTGGCTCAGAGGTATCAGAGGAAGAGGAAGTAGTACTCCAGGGCAGACTGGGACCTTCAGGCAATCTCAGGGAAGAGGGCTGGTCCCGATGATGCTCCCTGATTTGATTGTCCAGATGTATGCCGTGTAAAATCAAAAGCTCCAGCTCGTCAGGGCAACCTACAGAGGCCAACCCATCTTTAACAGGGTCTGATAGACCATGGTGAAAGGCAGAAATCAAGGATGGCTCGTTCCATCCACTCACAGCTGCTAGAGTTCGGAAGGAGATGGCATAATCTGCCACACTGCCCCAGCCTTGTTGGATAGACATGAGTCGTTTGAATGCATCCTTACTGGCGACTGACTGATCAAAGACTTTTAGCATATCTTCAGTAAACAGCTTGAAGTCTGACCATTCTGGACCCTGCCTCTGCCAGATGGATGTTGCCCAGGCCCAGGCTTTCTCTGTTAATAGTGTTATTACATATGCAATCTTGGATCTGTCAGTGAGGTGCTTGCAATTCAAATGTAAGCTCACACTGGGTCAGGAAACCTCTGCATTCACCCTACTTGCCATCATACCTCTGTGGTGCTGGGAGACGAGGTTTGTGGCTGAGGCAGAGGTTGAGGATCTGGAGGAACAGCAGAGGGAGCCAGAGGATTTGGAGGAGCTGGAGGAGCGGAGTCTGGGTGGTCAACTGCTGAAGGGCTGTGCCAATCTGCTGCAACATCGAGTTGTGACGAGCCAGGGCCTCTTGCTGGCTAGTAAGCACCTGGCCATGGGTGTCCATGGTAGACCCGAAACTCATCAGAGCTGCCATCAACTTCTCACACTCTGACGCACTGATGCTACGAGAGGCCTCTGCTGAGTCTGTCATGACTTTAGCTCTGTACACTGGCGCATAAAAGTCATCTCTCCAAATGTATAAAAATAGCTTAATTAACAGCTTAAAGTCTTATGTCTTACTATAAAACTATCAAATCATTTACCTCTCATTTTTCAGAAAATAAATGGATGGATTCTGAAGGAAGTGCCTAAAAACAGTAAAATACTTTAGTTTGAGGGGTTCCAAAACACCAGAGTTTTGAGGTAACTTTTTGTGAGTAACCTTGACACTCTATGCAAAGATGTCAGGCTAACTTAATATTGGCTTATGTGATTGATTTGAAATTAAGAACACATTGAGTTAACAGGCTGCTAAATTGATTAAACAATTAGTTAAACAAAACATTTTTTTCTTTTTTAAAATTTTGAAGCTGAAAGTGGGCTTAAATTGTACATGGGTTTAATGGGTATTGTTACCCTAGTGAGTGAAACTAGTATCCTACTAGGGATTTTAGCTCACTTGCTAGCACACTCGACTCTAGGTCCTGCAAGTTGCAGGTTCGAGCCTTGGCATGTGCAGGTCTGTTCTGTGCAAGGCAATGTAAGTTACAATAGCAGCCAACTAACAGGATTTGTTAGGATCTCAAGCAAACAAAAACATGAATATGGGAGAAAATAACAACAAAAAAAGTAATTCCACGAGCCTGGAGTAATAAGGTATATCAGTGGGGAAATCCTGAGAATCAGTTACACCTTGTTATTTGGTCAATCATCTGTCAATGTCCATTCTTCTGCAGTTAATGAAGATAGTGAATGAACTCTGCCCCAAAATCACAAGAATATATAATATTGGCAAAAGTTACAATGGCCAGAAGCTGTATGCCATTGAAATATCAGACAATCCAGGAGAACATGAATTGGGTGAGTATTATTTTTACTTTGTCATAGATCCTGGAATCTATAAATTATGTTAAATAAATCATGTAAACTGTATCTGGTTTGTATCCCAAGGTGAGCCAGAATTCCGCTATACTGCAGGATCCCACGGTAATGAGGTTATGGGACGAGAGCTGCTGTTGCTGTTAATGCAGTTTATGTGCCAAGAGTATCTCTCTGGTAATCAGCGGATACAGCACCTTGTGAATGAGACACGCATTCACCTACTGCCCTCAGTTAATCCAGATGGCTACGATAAAGCCTTTGAAGTGGTAGGTTTTTCTTCTACATGGATTGTTATGATTCTGTCTCCCGGGACATCGGCCCCCGCTGGACTCCCGCTGTATTGCAGCTTCCTTGTTTTGTTTTTTCTATGTTCCATGTGCTTATGTTTTGTTCGCCTGACCCGCCCCTTTCTTCCCTCATTGTTCCATACCTGTGTTCCATGATTCTTTTTTCCCCTAATGAGTTTCACCTGCCCCTTGTTTGTTACATTGCTCCCTTCCCTATATATTCACCAGTCCTTTCGTGGCTCTTTGTCTGATTGTCTGACCGTGTACCTGTCCGTAAGTTTCGTGCTTAAATTGCTATCTGTCATTGTCTCTATGCTCCCGTGTTTGCCCGATTCCCGTCCCGTGTTTTTTGCCTCCTCCGAGTTTTCTGAGTTTTTTGCCCCTCTTGGTTCTGTGGATAATTTTAAGTTTGGACTGTGATTTACTGAATTGGATTATTGCCTTTTTGTTGGGATTTTCGCCTACCAGTTTTGTGGATTACCTTTTTGTTTTTGATCTTCTGAGCGTTTTCCCTTTTGTGATTATTGAACTATTGTAAATAAACTAAAATCTGCATTTGGGTCAGTCTGAGTTTTCACGTACTTCACATGGATATTCATTGATTTCTAGCTTTATGTCATACACTTCCCATAGATAGGTTATACTGTATCATGATACATTTTACTTTTTTAAATAAGTAAAAAAGATGTAGTTTTAACCCTCCTGTTTTGTGACCAAAATCACCTTCTTCCCTCTCAAAAATGTAATTAATCTAATTGGATGTACCTGTAGTGTTTTGTTCTGTAGAAGTATTAGGTGAGACAACAGTAAATGTACAAAAATTGTTTTCAGGCACATACAGATGCAGTGACAACCTCCACCAAAACTTACTTCCAACAAAATCTCTCCATCACTGAATTACAAAGACTTCGTTCAGTGAGGCCTACAGGCCATAATTTGTACACAAAGGTTTTAAATTTCTAATATTCATAAGAGAACACTTTGATTAAGAGGTCTATCACAAAATGCATTATATGTATTATGTCAAGTTAAAAATGCTATGGTCATTTCTGTGGTTAATGGTCAATGAAGCAAACACAACAGGAGGGTTAAGAAGTGGAAGTGGGCATGGATGTGGGTTTTGAAGTAATGACATTTTGTGTGTTTGCATAGTGTGTAGGAGTGATTTGTGAAAGAGATAGATGTTGGTATAGTATGTATGTACATGTCTTATTTTACTTTTGCAATTTTAAAATTTCTCAGAACTTTTTATTGGAACTAGACGTCGACCAGTGTTTTCAATGCATGAGGGTAAATGGATTTCAAGACAAAAAAACTTCCTATGCTTTCAGAGGTCATTGTGCTGATCATACATGACAAATTTTGTGCAGTTCCCACCTTCTCGCCCCAAGATATTGGCAATTCAAAATCTAAATTTTTGCATTTACCCATATTACTAGGTGGCGCTATGTTACAGTAAGTGTTTATGGGCCGGGTCGATACTCCACTATAACACCGACATAGCACAAAAATTTCATGCTGTTGGGTGAAACGTTCATTGAGTTATTCAGCAAAAACTTTTGGCCATCTCCCCCTCTTTGACAGACACTGGCACAGCAGAGGGGTGTCCCCCAGCATTTCAGTGTCCCGGCAATCGTTGATGGAAAAAAAAAGGGGAAAAAGAATTTGACAAAACCAATATCACCGCTTTCGCTAGCTTCACTAGCAGTGGTCATAATTAGCTCTATTTACATAAAAATACATAAATATATAATGTGGATTGAGGAGAACAGCTAAAAGTTCAGTATCTGCTTTAAAGAGGAACAAAAGACTTCAAATGTGCTCAGAAATACCGCTAGCTATCTTTATTCTGACGGAGGTTTCATTGGATGGGTCATAGGGGAGATATTTTTTCAGGGGTTTTTATGTGTTTACGTGGACAAACTATATAATGTGGCATGTATCACTTCCACCATTGTGGATTTGCTATAGACCCAACTTGAACCTGAACTCATGATGAAAATTATGATGGCTGCAGTTAATTGTTGTTAAGCATGAGTGCTATAGGCATGTGTAGAACAGCACAGCCTTTTTCCAGGTTGGGCCCTTTCTCCCAGGTCAACACCTGTTTAAAACGAAATTGTATCCAAGTTGGCAAAAGTGTCTTCAACTGTCTCTAGTTCAAATATGTTTATGGAACACATTCATTTTGGCCTGAAGGACCATAAAGGCCTTTTCCCTTTAGCCTTATCTTATAACATTATGTTTAGGTAAACCCAGATGCACTGTTAAACAATTTGAAATTTGCTCTAAATCACAACTGTTTATCTGGCATGAAGCAGGCTTTGCTTGAGTTACAAAGAAAGCATCTGTGTTACTGCCAATGGTGCAACTTTGTAATTATGTGCTGTTGGTACGAAGAAGAATGAGGAAAATCTGGTACAACATAGACCTGATAGCAAGATGACAACTAATGCTAGGTGATAAGGGTGTGGCAAGTCAGATTCAGTTTTATTTTCCCTTTGAGTTTTTTGTAAATTTTAACGCTATTCTGCTTACCGACAGTACTCCATGACCTTGAACAACAGAGCTGTAGATGGATTTACCTGGGATTTATCCTTATACATATACACAGTACAGTACTGACAAAATTATTATTTGTATATATGTATTATTTGTATATATGTATTTAACATGTTAACAAGTCACCATTCTTAACTGCTGTGTGTCATTTTACCCCTCAGGGATCAGAGTTGGGTGGCTGGTCTCTGGGACGCTGGAGTCAAGATGGCTTTGACATTCATCACAATTTCCCAGATCTGAATTCAATCCTGTGGGAGGCAGAAATCCGGAACTTGGTCCCTCGTAAGGTCCCAAACCACTATGTGCCCATTCCTGAATGGTACCAGTCTGAAAATGGCACGGTTCGTCATTAATCAAAGTACATCAGTACAGTATAATAAGCTAAAAACCACTCAACCACTGGAGCCTCACTAACACTTCTTTAATTTACCCAGAATACTCCCTGCTTTTATGCCCTAATACCACTATTGCTACTGGTACAGTAGGAGACCTTACCTCCATCATTCCTCCAATACTAGAAAGCTTAACAATGCTCCTGCCTCATTATGGCTTGTGTGTTTTATTTAAAGGGTACATTGAATGGAAAAGAATTTTTACGCTGGCTTTTTCATTCACACAACTGTGCCCTGCTTCAGGTCTTGAATTTAGAAATAGCCATTAAAATGGGTGAATTTGAAAAAAAAAAGCATAGTTTGCATGCTGTGGTTACTAAAGAGGGCGCAATTTAGCTGAAATATGCAATTTTAATCCCAAGCCTAAACATAAGCTTGTAAAATTTAATTTTAAGTTTTGAGGAATCAAGGTTGAATACATTCTATTTAAACATCAGAGAACAAGGTACAAAACTCCATTAATTCAAATGAACACGCCACTTTTGGAGGAAATATACTCATTTTCCACCTCCCCTTGAGTTTTACCTTTCTCTAGTTCATCCAGCTGTTCCAGCGTTTAGCTCCAGCCTAGCATAGATCATTGAATTGAATTAGAAAATTAGGTAAGGCAAGGCAGTTTATTATAATGCATGCAGAGCAATGCACTGTAGTGGTCTTCGTTGACTTCTTATTACAGTGCATGTAAAGCAATGCACTTTATTCTAAACTGGTGGCTTCTTGTTCTTCCTCTTCATCTTTTTATTCCTCTAGGATTTTTGTGCACAGTATAATTATATAATTAAATATCCGTTTCACCTAGAAACTTTATTCAGACTTCATCTCGTAGGACTTGAAAATTCTAGGTGTGCTATCCATTTTTCACTTTTCTCCTGTTTGTGTTTTTTCAAGTATGTGAATGAGTCCCACTGAAAATGAATGGTGAAACTTTAGAATTCCATGAGAATTCTATTTCCCATTGTTGTCTCCCTAACTACGCACTTCTCTGTGTAAACGTTCCACAGTCCCTAAACTCCACAAAAATTTTATTTCCTATTGTTCCTTGAACTCTACTAAAATTATATTATTAGCTGTATTAAATTATACAACAGGTAGGTCCGGCCTATTTCACAATTTTTGACTCCATGACACACATTCTATGCGTCACTAGAAGTGAGGATATCCCATGATATCCCATGGGTGACTCTTCACCGCTAATAATCACTCTGCATTTTCCATTGAGAGAACTTCCAAGTTGTTGATTAACTGTTGTGTTGCTTGGGAACGGGAGGCTCAAAACTAAGCTTAGAACTATTTTGGGGGGCGGAGGGGAACATAAATGAAAACTAAATGATAGAAAATACAATTCGGTTTCTTAAAACTTTGTTAGCTGGCCATGGAACTGTTGTGTAAAGGTAATATAACCCTTGTGGTTGTGAGGTTGTTCGTGGATATCTTCATGGGTGTGGTTCGGCTGCAGGTACAAAGCCGAAGGCTGAGTGCTGTAGGTAACCACCCCTTTAAACTAATTAACTACTTTTAAGGAAGATCACGCGCATGTTAACATCTAGAGACTTTATATAACAAACTTTATATAACTTTGCAACACCCATCTAGCATGGATAACTTTGAGGTAAAGTTTAAAAAACAGTTTGAATTTTGTTTCTAGGTCCCCTGGATCACCAGTTACAGCACTCTGAAGACAATGATAAGTTGAGTGTCAGACATTAGCACTTTGCTCAAAATGCACTTTTATCTCGTAACTCTTATCTTAAATCAGTGTGGGAGATATAACTAACTTTTTCCTTATTTCATTGTTGGATTAAAATTTAAATATCTCTTTTTCCGTTTCTGACATGAAACTGAAAAAATATATATCTGAAGGACTTTTTTCAAACTTTGAAAATGTTTTAGCATTCCATTACCATAACTCCATTAGCAAATAGTATTTTTTCATCAGAAAATTAAAAGAATTTCCAAAAGAAAGCACCTTGATATGACACTTCATGTAGTGTATTTCATTTAAAAATTTCATCCATACAATAGGAAATAATATCAGGTTAAAATCTGTAATTTTGTTACCAAAATTCTATCATATAATAAATGTTTTACACAAAAGGTTAAAAATAACCTTTCGTACCAGTATTGCTCACTACCTCCTATGGAAACCATAACAATTATCAACATCTGATGCCACAATTTTGGGACAATATGCAAAAAAAGAGGTAGGCTAACCCACTTTTTCAGGAATAATAATGTTAGTTTGGTCTTAAGGTGGCCATATCATAAAGGAGTCAGGTTCCATTTCCATTCGGATTCCCACCCCATGTCTCCTTCTGTCACTCATCTGTCTGTATAAAAGCAAACTAGCTTCTGCTAGGCTAGGCTAGGCTAATGCTAAATTAGGCTAAAACACGTGTCTGGAAGGGAATTGAATATTGCTAATTTATGCTAGCTAAATGCTAGCCTAGAGCCAACCAAATAGAGCTGTGGGGTATCTGGTATGTCTGGAACCTAATTTTTTTTGGTTGTTTTTGTCCTTCCTTAATACTGTTACCAATGAATAAATGATGATTTAGTGAAAAAGTTGGAAAGGTTTCTAGTTTTCTGGTATGCTATCTCCAGGTATTCTTTTCAGGTATTCACTTGTGCTTGTCAAGTGTTCCGCCACAGACATAGCCCTGAGCCATGAAGCAGATTCCCAGTCACTGTGACTTTCAAGCACCGTTGATACCTCCAAGAGAGATGCATGAGAGCTGGCTGAAGACTCAGTCATACAGGACAGTGCTTGGGGGTGACTGGTCAAACGGAAGACATCCTGGACGAATCCATCCTCAACATCACTCACACACTTCAGAAGGTCTTTGTATGGCTCTGAGAGAAAGCACTGGCTCAGTGGCTTGACAAAGGGGTCTCTACTCAGTGCATCAGCAACAACATTCAATCTGCCAGGAACATGCTTGATCTTGAAGTTATAAGGGGCCAACTTCGCTACCCAGCGCTGTTCACAGGCATCCAATTTCGGTTTTGTCATGATGTATGTGAGGGGATTGTTGTCCGCCCACACTGTGAACTGGTTGCCGTTGAGCCAGTGGCTGAACTTGTCACACATTTCAGCACCAGGAATTCTAGTCTGTGTGCAGGGTAATTGGCTTGGCTACGGTTTAGTGACTTACTTGCAAATGCCACAGGTCAAGAGAGTCTTTTGAGAAGATGTCACTATACTCCAAGAGCAGGTTTGCCAACTTGGTTTTGTCAGCAGAAGAAACCTCACACCTGTCCAAATCAATGTCATTCAAAACAGTTTCCCTCATCACCTGGGCAAGGTCAGTGGGTGCAATGTTAAATGGTGCTGGGTTAGGAGACACATCCTTCTGACACAGTGTCTGACACAGTCCTTGAGTGATGTTCAAGTCCTCCATCGCCAGGCATGATGACACATCGGCTATCTTAGCATTACACCGCAGAGTGATGGGTTTCAGTGTTGGATTAAGGATCTTCATCGGGACCCAGCGATCGGCCCTCATAGCAGTGACCAGAAGTTTTCCCACTAAAATATTTCTTGGAGCAGAGCGAGCAGAGGTTGGCACCACAATGACGGTGCTACCAGGTGATACAGGAACATCACTGGGAAGTCTGCCCCACACCAGGTATTCATGCTGTGGGAGGAGCGTAACGTTGTGCACCAGCTTCACTGTTCCAACTCTGTCACACTAACCTGGGCCTTCCAATCGCCATGTTCCATGTTTTGAAGAACAGACTTTATCACATTGGTGCCAATTATGAAGTCATCTCGCTGGCCTGGAACAACTAGAGTATGTACAACAAGCTTTGACTCATACACTTCGATTTCAAGGTCATAGAAACACTTTGGATACGTTGTCATGCCACCACAGCCCACAAGCACCACATTTCCAGCAATTAACTGAGCACTGGGCAAGATACCAGCAGACTGAAGTTCCATCTCTACCTCTTCACCAAGTGTACAAGACATAGAGCCAGAATCCAGCATTCCTCTCAAAGTGACAGCACAGCACAGGCGTAAAAAAACAGCTCGCTTGACCCTGCAAGTCTCTGTGAACTGATGAGAATTGGCACCTGTCCCGCTGGCAAAAACAGTTGACACTGTAGATTGAAAGCAGATCTGGTTCACTGGTGAGGGCTTCTGTACCATCACCCACGCTTGCCCTCTCACAGCGTGGAGCCTCTAGTTTGACGGCATACAGTTGGGCTGTGCGAACGCTGCCTCTGGACGAGACACACTTGAGCAGTCATTCTTGAAGTGACCAGCCTGGAAGCAGTTACGGCAGAGTTTCAGTAGTCTGCAGTGGCTGAAGGTGGAGTTGTCAGCGCTGCTGCACACACGGCAAGGAGAGGACATCGGTGGACGAGACGGTTGGTGATGCCGCTGAGGCTGCATTTGGCGTGACACTGACTGGGGAGTAGAGCACAAGGTGATGACTTTATTCAGCATGCTTACCACCTCACACATACTCGGCTCTTCCTCCACACGGTTCACTGCGAGTGGCACAGCTGCAGATGGCTGGTGAAGTAAAGGATGGTTTGTTGTCTCTGACGGCACATATGAGCTGTTGAACTGTAGGGCGGACTGTGAATGGGAAGAGAGAGCTGACACACTGAAGCACCACATTGTAGATCCCTCTGGTGGTCATCCAAGCGCTCCTGGACTTCTGATGCTGTCCATTTATGGGCTGGTTTATTAGGGTAATCAACTATACTGGCATTTGCCACTTGCTCCTGTGTGTTTCCAACTACATGGGTGATAGGTGTGGAACATGCTACTGGTTCCAGAGCTGACTGGCCTACCCTTTGATAACTGGCCTCTCCCTCTGAACCCAAAGATCAACCTCTCCCAAACGCATGAGATACAAACACACCATTCATTCTGGACAGTGACATTCTGACTGGAGTGATTATGCAAACATTGAAACACTGTTCAAAACTTAAATATATTAGAAGATAAGGTGTAGCCTTAAACCTTAAATGAAAATGTAATACACTAGGTTAATTCAGTTTACAGGTTCTTAACACAGTAGCCCATGAAATATCAACAGAAGGGTAGCCCATGTAAAAATAGAAAACGCTTTTAAAACAGCGATTGTCGTAGAATGTCGTAGAACATCACGTGACGTAAATACCTTACGCACAAACCACAGTTTAAATACAGCTGCGCAATCACTTTCCAGCAGTCAGTGGACATTTACATTACATTTTACATTTAGGCATTTAGCAGACGCTTTTATCCAAAGCAACTTACAAAAGAGGATAAAATTCAAGCTACAACACAATGAAAGAACGAATAAGGGGTGCATATTGCTAACATAGAAACTGCACCATTTTAAGTTGAAAGTGCAATAGTGCAGAGAAATTAAATTGTTAAGTGCATTCTCAAAGTTTACGCCAGGAGATATTCTTGGAAGAGCGGGGTCTTCATGAGTTTCTTGAAGGTGGAGAGGGTATCAGTTGATCTGGTAGCACTTGGGAGTTCATTCCACCAGCGCGGAACCAGATATGAGAAGAGTCTGGATTGACCTGCACGAGGTGTTGGCCGTGCTAGAAAATTCTATTCAGTTTTATTTATACAGCGCCTTTTACAATAGTATTGTCTCGTGGCACTTCACAGAAGGAGCACCCAAGAGCAACAGGGGCAAAACTCCCTTATGTTTAGTTAATCTAGGAAGAAACCTTGGGCAGATCCACGACTCAAGGGGCTAACCCAACTACCAGGGGTCATGCAGAAAAATTACAATCAGTAGTAATCGTGACAGACTATAAGCTGCCTATGGTTTTAGCTAAGGTTCATAATAGTTCATAATAGAGTATTATCCCACTCTTACAATCCATGGTAGTCAGTCTATAGGTGGTTATCAGGAATTATGGCTGGACAATGTAGCAGCGGCCAGGCATAGTGACAAACTCAAAGGAATGAGATGGGTCATGGGGGTAACAGTAAGGGTCCATTTGACAGCGCCATTGTGAGGGGGGGTCAATCACAAAGCCTCAGGAAGGGGAGTCGGGCCCAGCGTCGGCGTCCAGGAAGGTCCTCTGTGATGGGGAGTCGGTCGTGAGATGTGCCTCCCGTAGTGTTGGTTGTAGTCCACTCAGGAGGGGAGGGTGAGAGGAGTCCGCCGGAATGAGGCAGGGATGACACTCAGCAAAGATAATTGTGGACAGAGGAAAATAGTGAATTAGGCCAGGCTCGCACATCAGAAGCAAAAAGCAGAAAGCAGTAATTTGGGCATACCTATATGCGCATAAATATACATATATACAAATACACACACACACACACACACACATATACATATATATATATATATATATATATATATATATATACACATACACACATACACACACACACACACATATATATATATATATATATATATATATATATATATATATATATACATAAACATACATATACACATAAATACACACACATACACACACACATATACACATAAATACACACACATATATAAATAGAGAGAGAGCTGAAAGAGAGAGAGAGATTACAAGGAGACCAGCATTTTGGGATCTTAGGGTTCTAAGAGGGTGGTAAGGGACAAGTAACTCTTTAATATATGTTGGTGCATCACCCTTGAGGGGTTTGTAGGTTAGGAGGAGTATTTTAAAATCAATTCGACTTTTAATAGGGAGCCAATGTAGGGAAGCAAGTATAGGAGAGATATGTTCATATTTTTTAGTCCTGGTCAGTGTTCGGGCCGCAGCATTTTGTATTAGTTGTAGGTTTTTGATGCAAGTATTGCTACACCCAGAGAACAGAGCATTGCAATAATCGAGCCTGGAAGTAAGAAATGTGTGTATTAATTTTTCAGCATCCTCAAAGGATAGGAACTTTCTAACCTTAGCAATATTTCGTAGGTGGAAAAAAGATGTTTTTGAAATGTGTTTTACATGACTATTTAGAGAGAGGTCCTGGTCAATAATTACCCTGAGGTCTTTAACTTTTGCATTACATGACAGTGACAGGCCACTGAGTAAGTTTTGGTGATGGGGTAGAGCTGTTGGTCAGCTGTTTAGGGCCAATCATCATAACTTCAGTTTTATCAGAATTTAAACAAAGTAAATTATTAGTCATCCAGGTTTTGATGTCTAGGAGACATGCATCAAGTTTAGTCATTGGCATATAGTCATTAGGCTTCCTAGAAAGGTAAAGCTGGGTATCATCAGCATAGGAGTGGAAAGTAATACCATGTTTCCTTATAACAGATCCTAAAGGTAACATGTACAGGGAGAACAACAGGGGACCTAGCACTGAGCCTTGGGGTGCACCAAACTTTACTTTAGTATGGGTTGATGACTCATTATGAGCATGTACAAACTGGTAGCGACCAGAGAGGTATGATTTGAACCAGGCTTATGCAGTGTCTTTGATGTGTTCAAGTCCTATCATGTCCTATCATGTGTTCAAGTCTGTGTAGTAGGATACCATGGTCAATAGTGTCAAAGGCAGCACTAAGATCCAGTAGGATTAATATTGATATATATCCATTATCAGATGCGATAAGGAGGTCATTGAAGACTTTAACTAGGGCTGATTCTGTGCTATGATTAGTTCTAAAGCCTGACTGGAAGGTTTCCTGGATATTATTGTCATTTAAGAAGCTACAGATTTGCTTAGACACTATTTTCTCAAGTATTTTTGAAACAAATGGGAGGTTAGATATGGGTCTGTAATTAGCAAGAACATCAGGATCAAGGTTTGGTTTTTTAATTGATGGTTTAATAACAGATGTCTTGAAAGATTTTGGGACATGCCCAGCTATGAGTGAGTCATTTATAATTTTAAGAATCGTCTCAGCCAATATAAGGAGAGCTGCCTTAAGAAGATCAGTTGGGATAGGGTCCAATAAGCATGTTTAGGCTTTAGCTGAAGAGATCAAAGATGTAATTTCTGATATATTGGTGGGTGTGAATGAATCAAAGTATGCTACAGGTTGACTAGAACTAGCTGTAACCATTACATGTGGTCCAACTGGATTTGAGGTTACAAGGGAGTTGTTTGATTTTAATTCTAATAGATTCTATTTTGTCATTAAAATAGTCCATGAAGTCCTTGCTGCTTAGACCTATTGGAATGGAATGGGACACCTCAATCCTGCTTTTTGTTAAACGGGATATAGTGTTAAAAAGGAATTTTGGATTATCTTTATTATTGTGTATAAGTGAGGAATAATATGCTGATTTGGCATTGTTAAGTGCTGTCTTGTACTCTTTTAAGCTATCTTTCCAAGCAAGGCGGAACACTTCAAGTTTAGTGGCATACAATTTCCTTTCAAGTCTACGAGCAGCTTGTTTCAGTAAGCGAGTCTGTGTGGTATACCATGGGGCAATTTTTTCTTGTTTCCTAGTTTTCTTTTTGAGTGGTGCAATTGTGTTGAATGTGGAGTATAGTACATTTACAACACTGTCAGTTAATTGATCAACTTGGGTTGGGCTTGGCATAGAGCCTTCTAATACAGGGCTATATTGGCTCAACAGAGACTCAAGGAGAGATGGAATTTTTGCTATGAAGTCATCTGTAGTTTTGGGAGTTATGTTTCTAGTGTAGTAGTAGACTGAGTTAGGTGCTACATAGTCTAATGTAATTTTTAAAGTTAATAATTAGTGGTTAGTTAGTGTAGAGTGTTGAGGTAGGTTTGTAAGTTGTTCTATTTGTACTCCATGTGTCAGAACAAGATCAAGGGTGTGGTTACCTTGATGTGTAGGTGTGTTTACATTTTGGCAGAAGCCAATGTGATCAAGCAGAGATTGGAAACTAATTGCCAGGCTATCGTTTGCAACATCAATGTGGATATTAAAATCACCTAATATGATTATGTTTTCTGTTTTAATGACTAGAGAGGACAGGAAGTCAGAGAATTCTGATAAGAATTCAGTGTAGGGGCCTGGAGGTCTATATAATGTTACAATTGTTAAGGGTTTAGCACCATTCCCATCAGGATGAATCAAGTTAAGGACAAGAACTTCAAAAGATTTAAAAATATAATCAAGCTTAGGGGACATAGTGAGAATTGAATTGTGAATTGTGGCTACTCCACCACCACGGCCATAACGACGTGGTATGTGATAGTTTAATTTGATAGTTCAATTTGATTATCAGAAATAAGTTCATTTATTAAAGTCGTCTTTGAGGAGAGCGAATGAATATTTAATAAGCCAAATTTCAGTTGTGATTTCTGGCTATATTCTTTTTTTGTGTCTGGTTTTATTTTTGTGAGGTTGGTATAATTTATACCTCTACCGGGTCGTTTTGAAAACGTTTTCGTCGCGGACACTCTCACTGTCTGTCTGCTGCTAGGGTGATGGCGGGGCCGCAGAGAACTGTGTAGGACAGTAATTCTGCTACCTGGACCAAACTCTGGTTTGTCAGGAACAAGCCGAGTTTAAGTGACGGTCAATGTTCCTAGAAAGGAGCTCAGCACCCATCCGAGACGGATGGATACCATCTCGATTCAGAAGGAGCTGAAGTTATCGATGAAGCCCACATTGTTATCGGCACACCATCCTGACAACTATCGGTTCAGTGAAAACTCTGCTGAGCATTTCTTCACCGCGTTTAATAGGTATGGGACCAGAGAAAGTTACAGAGTCTGACATCGTTTGTGCCAACCTGCACAAATAAATAATTGCGCAATGACGCAATCCTTCTCCTTCCTTAGAAGAGCGAAGCAGTCGTCGGGTGACATAGGGCTTCAGGAGAGAATTCAGGTAGATGGGAGCAGAGCCATCATTCACCCTGAAGGCCATCATAAGTGCCTTGAATTTAATGCAAGCAGCCAAGGGTAACCAGTGAAGTTCAATGAACAGAGGTGTGACGTGTGCTCTTTTTGGCTGGTTAAAGACCAGACGTGCATTCTGGATCATCTGTAGCAGTCTCACTGCACAGGCTGGTAGGCCTGATAGGAAGACATCACAGTAGTCAAGCCGAGAGTTAACCAGGGTCTGTACCAGGAGCTGGGTTGCATGTTGGGTTAGGTACGGCCTGATCTTCCTTATGTTGAATAGGGAAAAACGGCACGACCGAGCCACAGAGGCAATGTGATCTGCAAAGGTCAGTTGGTCATCAATCATGACACCTAGGTTTCTTGCCACTTTGGTGGGAGAAACAGACAGGGAGTCGGTCTTGATGCTGATGTCATGATGCATGGCTTGTTTGGCTGGGAGGACCAGCAGTTCGATGTAGTTGGAGGGGGTGTCCTTTCATCCATGCAGATATATCAGAGAGACAATCCGAGATCCGTGTTGACACCGTGGAGTCATCAGGCGGAAAGGACAGATAGAGCTGGGTAGCATCAGCATAGCAGTGGTACGAGAAGCCATGGGAGTGGATAACTGAGCCCAGCAAGGTGATGTACAGGGCGAAGAGAAGGGGTCCCAGCACAGATCCTTGGGGTACTCCTGTGGTGAGTTGGTGAAGTTCCAATGTCTGTCCTAGCCATGAGACACTGAATGACCATCCAGTAAGATAGGACTTGAACCAGGAGTGCGCTGTGCCATCAATACCCATGTTGGTCAGCTTGTCCAGTAGGACGCGGTGGTTGACCGTGTCAAATGCTGCTGATAGGTCCAGCAGGATGAACACTGAGGATTGCCCTGCCGCTCTGGCCTCTTTCAGTGCTTCCGTCACAGACAGAAGTGCTGTTTCAGTGGAGTGGCCACTTCTGAAACCGGATTGGTTGGAGTCGAGGAGGCTGTTCTGGGTAAGAAATCCTGTGACCTGTTTAAAGACAGCTCGTTCAATGGCTTTGGAAAGGAAGGGAAGAAGAGAAATAGGCTGGTAGTTCTCCACTTGAGTGAGAGCAAGGGATGGTTTTTTGAGCAGTGGTGTTACCTGGGCTTGTTTGAAGGTAGTGGGAAATGTACCCCTAGTGAAGCATTGACCACATGTGTGGTTGCTGTCACAATGGTGGGGGTTATGGCCTGAAGAAGGGTTGTTGGGAGAAGTGAGAAGCTTAGACACCTCTGCTTCAGAGAGGGGAATGAAAGAAGAAAAGGAGGCAGTTGGTTTGGAGAGGCTAAGAGAAGGAACCTCAGTGGATTGGTTTGAGAACTGACTACTAATAGCTGCAACTTTGTTAGTGAAGAATGCAGCAAAAGTGTCAGCTGTGAGGTTAATTGGAGGAGGTGGTGGAGGTGGGTTTAGTAAAGATTTAAAGGTGGATTAAAGGAAAAGATTTTCTTGGTGTCCGTGGCATTGTGAATTTTGTCGCGTGGGACAGTCATGCTCAGGGATAGAAGAAAGTGTCAAGTTTTTCTAGGAAATTTCCCATTTGACCTGGAGGGCGATAGATAACACACAGATATATTTTGACCGGTGCCATTACCAAGATGGCATGGTATTCAAAGGAGCTGTATGTGACAAATGGTACCAGTTGGGTATATTTCCATCTGTCTGATATTAACAGCCCCGTACCACCCCCTCTCCTGGATGAGCGTGAGGTGTGGGAAAAAGCATAGTTGGTGGAGAGTGCAGCAGGAGTGGCAGTGTTTAGTTTAGTGAGCATAGATCAGATGAACCAAGGGTCACGGCACCATTGTAAACAGGTGTTGAACTTCTGCGTTGTTGTGTGTTGTTTTAATTGATGACCCAAAACGACTCAACGATCTCTGTCTCACTCTGCGCCTGGGTTTCCCCGCTGGTTCCTCTGGTCACCACAGCATCCCAGGATCCCGTAAATCATCCCAGACTCTGTTGCTGCCTACCTGTTCCACACTTCCCCTATTCCCTGACGCTGATCTCAATAAACTGTTGGTGTTCGCAAAGTGTTGGGGTCGTCTGTATGGCAACGTTGCAGTATGATCTGACCAACATGGACCCAGCACACAATGTGTCACCAACACCCTTGGACAGACTGGAGCGATTGGAGGAAGTTGCTCAGCGGCGGCAGAGGCTACAAACCAGAGCCTCCTGGGTCTAATGGCTCAGATGCAACAGCACCTGGCCCTGATGGGGACACCAACCCCCGTCCCAGTTCCACCTGGTCCGGTACCGTCACTGCCACCTGCCCTTGACATCTCGGAGTGAGATCCGGAGAATTGTCAGCCATTTATCACCAACTGCGAGCTGATGTTCGCCCTGCAGCACTGGTGGATGCCTTCCTCCACAGTCGGTGGACTATATAAAGAATGAGCAGGTCTCTGCTTTTGATTCCCCAACCACACTAGAGCTGTTGAGCTTTTGGTTTCATTGACCAGCAGATCCAGGCTGACAAAAGCCAGGGCTCACCAGTAGTGGTTAAGATACTGGTAAGTGTGATGAAGTCCCAACCTCCCCAGTGTAAGAAGCCTCTTGTACATGTTTTGCTTTCCATTTCTGGTGACACTATCTGGTAGATTCACTATCTGGTAGCTGCCGGAGCAGAGGCAAACATTATGGACAATGAGCTAGCTCGCCAGCTGGGGATCGGACGAATCCCACTGTCTCAGCCCGTTCCAGCTCAGGCCCTAGATAGGCATGATCTGGGCACGGTTACCCACCAGACCACTCCTATGGACATGCTCCTGTCTGGAAACCTCCTTCCCTCTCCCAGCACCCACCACATCCTCAGTTACCCTTTGGCTTCGACGACACAATCCCCACTTGGACTGGGAGACCAGAGCAGTCCTTTGAGTGGGGGCGTGACTCATCTCACCTGCCCGAAAGAAGCCATCCCGCCCTCCTATCCACCAGTGACCGGTGACCTGCTCTGCGCCAGATGTACCCAATGTCCCACCCGTGTACCATGACTTTCGTAAAGTATTCAGTAAAACCAAGGCAACATCTCTCTCGCCCCACAGGCCATACGATTGTGCCATTGCTCTGCTACCAGGCTCCACTCCTCCCAGGAGTTGCTGATACTCTTTGTCTGCCCCCGAGCGCGAGGCCATGGAGAAGTACATTAGCAACTCGCTCGCTGCCGGCATAATCTGACCCTCGTCCTCGCCGGATTCTTTTGTGGGCAAGAAGGATGGAACCGATGGAACCATTAAGAACCATTATACTCTGCCTCTGCTCTCTTCAGCCTTCAACTTGCTCCAGGGGGCCACAATTTTCACTAAATTGGACCTGAGGAAAAGAAGGCAGAGAAATGTGAGTTCCACTCCCCTTCTGTCTTGTTTCATGGATTTGTAGTGGCTAAGGGGAACATCTGCATGGATCTGGCAAAGGATCTGGCTCTGCAGTCTCTGCCGTCTCTGCCTGGCCCACCCCCGACTCTTATAAGCAGCTCCAAAGGTTCCTCGGTTTTGCTAATTTCTATTTACGTTTTATCAAAAAACTACAGTTCGGTGGCAGCCCCCCTCACTAACTTCACCAGTCCCAAGGTCTCCTACACATGGATCACCGAGGCTGAGAAAGCTTTCCGGACCCTCAAGACCAGGTTCACCTCTGCTCCCATTCTGCAGATGCCTGAGCCTGATGTCCAGTTTGTGATGGAGGTCGATGCCTCTGATGTGGGGGTGGGGGCTGTTCTCTCCCAGCAGTCCGCTAATGATGGGAAACTACATCCCGGTGCTTTCTTCTCTTTTCGGCTAAGCTCCTCTGAGAGAAATTATGACATCAGTAACAGGAAACTCCTTGCCGTGAAGCTAGCATTGGAGCTCGAGGGGACGAAGCAGCCCTTTCTCATCTGGCGTGTCACCTGGAAGTCCAGAGGACCCTGGGCTTGCTCCCCCAGTGTTTCTGGTGGCCGACAATGAGAGAGGACGTCCGGGGCTTCATCCGGGCCTGCACTATCTGTGGCCAACACAAGTCTCCTCACCATGCCCCCGCCGGCCTGCTCCAGCTGTTGCCAGTCCCTCGTCGCCCCTGGTCCCACATTTCTTTAGACTTCGTCACTGGTCTGCCATCTTCCGAAGGCAACACAGTTATTCTCACCATGGTGGATCGCTTCAGTAAAATGACTCATTTCATTCCACTCCCCAAACTCCCCACCGCCAAAGAAACTGCCCATTCGTTCTGCATGTCTTCTGGCTTCACAGCTTCATCGTGGTCCCCAGTTTGCTTCCATTTTCTGGAAGGAATTCTGTGCGCTTCTTCGCTACCACAGGACATGGGTCTGAACTCGCCCTTCTCTGTGCCGTGAGGAGCTTCACCACCCAGGCAAACAGAATATCAGGTGGGCCAATGCATCTGGCTCTCCACCAAGGACATACCTCTTCACGTAGATTCCCGCAAGCTGGCTCCTCGGTTTGTCGGCCGTTCCCCATTCAGAGGATCATCAGCCCAACAACTGTTAGACTCCTGCTGCCGAATGAGGGTTCACCCCACATTCCATGTGTCCAAGCTCAAACCCATGCAGCCTGTTGGCCCCGACTACACCACCTCCCTCGAATCATTAACGGGGGCCTGGCATACAGGGTACAACAACTCATCAGGTCTCATCGATGGGGAAGAGGGTTGCAGTACTTGATTGACTCGGAAGACTATGGGCCAGAGGAGAAATCTTGGGTTCCTCATTTCATCCTGGACTCATTGCTGAGTTCCATCGGTGCTATCCTGATTAGCCCTCTCTCCCCCGAAGATCCACCAAGGTTCCCACTGAATGTTTCCTGAAGCCAACCTGCCTGATGAGTTGGCCTCGGAGCTTGTGTCTGACTCTGTGTCGGAATCCGAGTCCGACCTCGGGGAGGTGCCCCTCGGTCTGACTGACCGGCCAGTGGAGTATTAGCCCTCCTCCGGGCCCCTTCCTCCGACCCTGAGTTGCTGGGACGAAGGAAGCTGTCCCTTGTCATGGTCTCATCCTGCATTGGTACCTTTCCACCACACGGCACCCATTCAATCAGCTGCCACGCCCACTCTGCTCTCACTCTGTCACTACTGCTACTGCCTCTAATTACTCAATCATTGCTTTGACCTGCTCCTTGTTACCTGCCACAGAATTTAACCCACAGTTTCCAGGCAATCCTTGTCAGCTGTGTTTCTCTGACTGCCCATTACCGACCTGGACTGACCTGGCTATACCTGCTCTTCTACCCTGGTCAACCTGACCTGCTGCCTGTCTCGCAACCTGGTGTGCTGGCTTCCCTCTGGCGTGCGGGAGCCCGTCACCTGCTTCCTCACTGGTTTTGAGGGCGTTACACCCTGTTTTATTTAATGTATACATGGATGATCTGTTAAATCAACTGAATGGCTGCAGTACAGGATGTTTGGTTTGAAATTACGCCATTAATCATCTCATGTATACAGACGATTTGGTTATCATTACCCCATCTAGTGTTGGGCTCCAGCAATTACTGAAAGTCTGTTCATAATACAGAATGGACCATGATATTAAATTTAATGCTAAGAACAGAAAGAAATGAAGGAAATGAAGTACTTGGTCACATTTTTACTGATGACATGAATGGTTATATAGATATGAATTGACAGTATCATAAGTTGTACGCACAGGCTAATATGTTGATTCACAAGTTTAGTATTTACAGGATTACAGTCACTTATTTGTGGTTGCTGATATGCCCACTTGTGAGGAACTCCTTAGGAACTTGATGTAGAAATTCATGTGCCACCTTCACGAGCCACTGAATTCTATCATAGAAGTGTTAAACACCCCATGAAGGAACTGTGTTAGGTACACATCCAGGCTTAGAAAACACTGGCGAGAGAAACTGTATGCACTTACACTGATGACTTACTAATTGTTGGACTTACTATAATGTGTTGGTTCTTGTATGACTGCTGGTTTGTGACTTGCTTCATCTTCCTAAAGCTCTTATTATTATCAGTATTATTATGAAACTGTTTTTATTATTATTTATTTTTGTGATATGGACCCTGCTGTGAGTCTCTAATAAAGATTGAATTGAATTGCATTTGGCAAACATTGCATATTGAACCTTAACCCTCCATTACTTAAAGCCATAGTGATGAGAAAGGAAACCCTGAAGAATAACAGCACCAAGGTCTTCTCTGTCACCCACAGACTGATCCTCAAAAATAACCCTAGTACAGCCCAACACGCACCTGCACTCAAACTGGCAACTCACAGCACCACAGACTAGTCGTGTGAGGTAAAACCCTAGGGTGCTAGCTTCACTTACTAGCATGTCTGTTAAAGCATCAAGTTCACCATTGTATTTACTGCACATTTATCTGTCTATTACACACATAAACTTTACTATGGCCCTTTTCCTGCCTGCGCACCCTGCTCACCTCCCTCACCCCTGACCAGTTTGTATGCCTGCATCTGACAAAACTGGAAACATGACTGCACAACCTTGTGAGAAAAAAGTTGTGTTCTCCCCATTTTATTAATTTTTCAATTTTGGTTATGGACAGGTTGCCATGGAAACACAGGCTGTCATTGCCTGGATGGAGAAGATCCCATTTGTTCTTGGTGGCAACCTGCAGGGTGGGGAGCTTGTGGTGACGTATCCTTATGACCGCACACGCTCACTTGGGATCTCACAGGAGCAGACACCGACACCAGATGACCACATCTTCCGCTGGCTGGCTTTTTCGTATGCGTCTACACACCGACTCATGAGTGATGCCAGGCGCCGTGTCTGCCACACTGAAGACTTCGCTAAGGAAGACAGCACTGTTAATGGAGCAGCCTGGCACACTGCAGCTGGAAGTTAGCATCCTTCAGTTTTATTAATTTATATAATTTATTTATTTGCGTAGCAGCTACTCATTTTGACATCACAATATGCTAATACGATTTGCTACTTAAAAGTATGCAAAACAGGTGAATATGAACATGAATATGAAATTAACCAGAATTTTTAGACAGACTTCAGTGCTGCTGCAGAATACAAGATTGCTGAAGCCTTTGCATCTAGCCTTAAAAAAGAGCTGCAGCTGCAAGTCCCCGACCCCTCCCCACTCTGCCTGTCTCCTCTCATCAGATTATGAGCTTCTATAGGTGAACGGTTTTGGAGTGATATGGAAAATGCTTTGTTGTGTTTGCAGGTATGTTTCGGCAGGCTCTGTAAGTACTTTTAGCATACTAGTGCACTGTATAGGCCATGTAAATTTAAAACCATCGTTTTGAATTTAGTGGCAGGATTTCCTAATTTTACTGTGTCTATCTTTCAATAATATTTTAAAATCAGAGCTTTGTCAGCAGGCTGTTGGCTACTTTGTAGGCAGTCATGAGAAATTTCCTAGCTAACAGAATATAAACCGACTAGACAGGAACCTTGTGTGGTACCTGACATGCAGAATACTTACTTTACTGACTACGCCACTCTCTAGTCTCTAGTCTAGTCTTAACTCGTGTGACTCATGTGTCCCCGCAAAGGAACAGTTTACAAGAGGCATATATAAGAAGTTCAAATTTATTACAAATTAGTATCAATACAATTAATCAAATGAATAAAAATGGAAAAAACTGCAGAGTGTAACTGGCTGAGACTCCTCAGAATAATAAGAATGGGTCATCACACACAGCTCCCCTCTCAGGGGGCCCTGATGAAAGGAAAAGAGACAGCAAACCCCACACCACACAAGCATGCAACACAGCAGGCACTGCACACACAAGATCTGTAAATATCACTACAATATACCACACCGTGTTAAGAGATTACCAATACACACCAAGATAGTGCCCCCTCAGTGTGGACCCCCAACAGAAAGGGAGCGGTAGCCAGGTGCAGATCCAGCCTTGTATAGAGACAACCTACACAGGGACAAGGAGAGAACAGTCAGCTCCCAACGCCACACTGACCAGAGTTCTAGCTAAGTAAAACTACAAGATGTTATCCAGGCAGTTCTTATAAATTAAAACATCTAACCTCATTTTCATTACCTGCATGACAGATGAGCCCAGTCACAGTGGCAAATGGCAGCAGCAAGAGAGAGTGAGCTCAAGAAAACCCAAACTTTCCCAACTTCCCAGTTGGTCATGTAACCTGCCCCATGTGACTCCAGACAAGCAGCCACACAAACCAAACTCCCACACTGAATTGACAATACAGGTAGCCATCCAACACAAAAAATGATTCCCACACTTGTAAATAGTTTAGTGAGGTTGTTGAAATATACAGTGTCTCTTTCAACAGTAATGTTAACAAAAGGAAAGCATGACAAAGGAATTTGCTATACTCCACTGCATGGTTGAACAGTAGATAGTGCCACTCAAAGCAATCAGTCAACTGGAGAACCATAATTCGATTTGTAAACACCCCTTTTCATAAAGCTTTTTAAGATAAAGATGAATTAAGAGCACACTACAGTTATGTCACACATATCATGCAAAGTTAGCGAAAGTAAAACTAAATTCCCTGTTTTTAATCAAGCAGTTTTCCATAATCCTGCTTATAGACAAATTGCTTCTTGACAGAGGTATATTATATCCAGCAACACCTGTATCCCAAAACAACCCATCGATAGCAATTCCAAGACTTCCCCACCATGTATTGTGTGCGGACTGCCATGCTGATATTTCATAAAGCACCAACATGTAGACTAATAACCCAATTGAAGATTTAAAATTTCAGAACGATCTTTGTATAGGCCAATTAAAATGCACAGCAACAAACATGTCAGTAGGCTACTTGTTATTCCCTAGGTTTAGGCTATAAATTGTCACATGTAAAGATTAACATGAAGTTGTAATGTCATTCATGTCAAGGCAGAGATTGGCTCTGCTCATTGATAACTTGTGAGTAATCTCAAATTGAGAGGTTAGAACAATAAGAATATTATAATAATGCTTATATTTCCATCTCCCTCCCAGACAGAAATAAAAAACAAGCAAACATACATAATAATTATTTTGTCACAATACACAGGTCAGTCGTGAGATCAAAAACAAAATGGTCAGTCAGGGATTTTTATTGTTTCATCTATGTGATCTGTTGTGAATGGTTTCATATTTATTTTTAAAGTTTTCTAACAACAAAAAACTAGTCTAGTGATATTCAAAAGGGGGTTTGTGACCTGGATGGTAATCATAGTACTGCCGTATTTGTTATAGAGTATAACAAAGATGTCTCTCAGTAATGATTTTATAAGGTACTTGACACAAGAGACCACACAATGTTGACCTGGTTTAATAAGCTATAGGGGCCTTCCATCTTAAACTCTTTTAGAGGGTATGTCCACTGGATCTCAGTAAGCCAAGGGGTTCTTTGCCTATGAAACGTTGAGGACTCCAAATATTATCCAAAATCAGTTACATGCCAGTAGCCTGTTTGGTTGTGATTTTCAGCTGCTGTTTTTAGCTGAGAAGGTGCTACTCAAAAAAAGTCTTGAGCATTGGCAGGACTTGAAAACAAAAAATTCTGACTAGAAAGAACAGCATGGAATTTAAAGGTCCCATATAATGAAAAATGTCGCTTTTTTCTATGTGGTTCTATGGTGCTGCTAAACACATTTGTGAAGGAAAAAAAGGTTTATTGTATTAGTGATAATTTACTGATGTCAGTAATAGTGTTCTTAAACCATCTGTTCAGATTTCTTCTATGTCACTCTCTATGGGACATCGTAATCCCATTGCGTAATCCTGCCCCCTGTTTCAAGTTTCGTTTTATTTACCAGAACCAGAACAGATTACAACAGAAACAGGTGACAACAGAAACATTGCCAGATGCAGAGATGGTGTTTTATGGCTGGGTCCAGAGAAAATCTAAACTAACAGCACTGTTCAGTAAGTTAAGACTAAGGCTATCTAATGAAACAATAATGAGCATTTTTAGCGTAATTTTTCCATATACTTGTCTACATTATAAAGAATATATTTAAGTTTAAGTTTATTCAGCCACACAACACAGTAAATTTCCCCAAGAATAATATAAACAGGGAGACTAATTCTTTGCAGCTTATGTTATATAAATGAATAATTTCAGTCAGACCTTCAATGATTACAGTGAAAACAAATCATTCATTCAGGAAAACAAGAAACATACATTCTAAATGCGCAACATGCGCTAATCGCATCAGCGGTGAAGTTTGAAACTGCACTTTTTTAAATTGCTTATATCCACAAAACATTTACCAAAAGAGAGTAGAAATAAAGTATGTAACAAAACAAAATGATAAATAATAGGTTGAAAATGTATGTGTGTGTGAAAGGTGTGTGTGTGTGTGTGAGGTGTCTGATGTGTGGTGAATAATAAGTGTCTGAAATGAATGAGAGAATTACAGAAGGTTAGGCTATCTAGTGGACTAATCAGAGATTAATGCCACTGGAGAAGTTGGAAAGGAAGTTTGGGAAATGAGGGAAAACCCGGGCCAGACAACTCGACCACAGGGAATAGTAACATTATAAGTAAACTGCTTTGACCGGTGTAACAAGCCACCTGGTTTCTCCACCTACTGGTTTCCTGGCCTGTCCAGATGTCATGAATACCTATTACCAGCACTTATCATCGACAGATTCGCTACTTTTTGTCAACAAAATGCTTGGATTGCCATGTGCATGCCAATAAAACTGAGTTGTATCAAAATCTATGACTGCAGGCTACTCTGTAACGACATATTACGACCAAAATAATCTAAATAAATGCACCTAATAAATGAAAGTTTGCAGAGTAGCCCACATCACGATTCCACCTGTATGGCCACCAGTTGTGCTGTGCTGTGCTGTGCTGGTTATAATGAAACAACAGCTAATTTTGTTCTCATTTTGAGGTAGTCACATCGGTCGCTACTGTAGCATGGCTGCCACTACTTGTATATATATAAGTGACCTTGTGTTCTCGTTAATTCATGAATCTCTTCATCAATTAAAACAACACAAATAGGCTACATTGAGGAATTAAAAGTTATCTAAGGGAGTGAGTGGTGGCTGTGGTGACCTTTTCTAGTGACGTTTTTTAATGACAATGGTAACTGATGGCTGATCTCAACTCGTATGCATATTCATAGCTTAGGGCTTAGGTTATGCAGATTTTGGGGGAGCTAGACAAATTGTCTGATAAGCAAGCCTGGAAGACGACCATTCTGAAAAAGTCTAGAATATGCAGATTACTAGTCTGCCCCAGGTAGACAGCATCTTCTAGTCAGTTGATATTGCAGTAATTCTGCAGTAAAACTTTAATACTACTGTAGTAATACTACATTACTACTGCAGTAATACTGCTTGATGAATACAGTTGATACTGCAGTAAAACTGCAACTTACTACTGCAGGTACTACTGTAGTAATACTGCTGTACTACTGCAATTGATACTGCAGTGCTACTGCAGTAATACTGTAATACTGCTGCAGTTTACTACTAACTGCAGTAGAAACGCTATATCTCTTGCAATAATCCTTGTGAAGTGAAGTACAATGCTAAACCACTTAAGTACAGGCATCTATTCTTAAACTTACTACTACATGATTGCAGTAATATGTTACAATTAAATGTATTTTCTTTATTTTACTACTGCGTATTGCAGTACACCTTACTGGCCTTATACCTACAGTAATTGTACAATCTCAATGTGTAATGGTATAATATAAAAAAAAAATGTTTTTTATTTGTAAATATTGGGATTTATTTTAATTTCAAGAGCATTCAATGTTCTTATTTGAACTTTCACAGCATATCCTCATTGTTTAGTTTGGATCTTGTGAGTCTTGTTCCATGTTCCTGGCATGCTCTGAAACAAAGGAAAAGCAAACAGTGAGGTGATTATAGAAATAATTGCAAAATATTATAGTAATTCATTGTGTTTTTCCAAGAGAATAAATTTGGTATTTTGTATAAATGCTTTTTAGTCTGTTGTTAGAGCTTATAGCTTTTGTGTGAGGCAAAAATACCATCTCAAATTTTTTTTCAGAATTCAGAACCTATCCTCATGGTTTACTGTTTTGCATACATTTGTAATTGGAAATACTGTACTACAATCAGCCTAGTTTCAGGGCTTTAGCTATAGCACGAGGCTAACTGGTATTACTCACTTCCAGTGAATGGGAAGTTTATCTTAGCATAGCATACCTAAGCATAATCTAACAAAATTCTATTCACTTTCAGGTGTACAGAAGCAAGTTCCATTTAGGGTCTATAAATTGTACTGAGAAACAGAGAAAAAAAATACAAATTTATGGAAGGAAAAAGGGCCAGCTGTTATTATTCATTTTTCATGAAGCATGTTTTCTTTTGATATTTTGAATGTAGGTGCACTTGCTATGGAATTAGCAATTTATACCAAAGGCTGGCTATCACAATTAAACAGTACATCTGTCAAACAATACGTCTGTCACTTTCGCAAACTTTCATTTCATTTGGGACATACTTAACATCGAAAATGCTCAGTATGGCAGTAAATGCTCAGAGCACACAGCGCACAAAATTTGGGTGGAATGGGCAATGAAGCCATTTAGCTACACTAAATGTATCAAATATTAGCTAAACTGGAAGTGGATTAGGCTATAGCTCCTTCTTTTTAACACATTTTCTCAAAACTGTGTTCACAATGTTCCTTAAAGAAATACAGTGTGAATCAATCCATAGCCCTGTTGCTCCAGGTCAATATGTGCTGTTGGTAGGAACACCAATACAACATGCACTGAATAATGAAACAACACATAAAGTTAACTGAATTGGGCAAGGTGGCAATTCCATATCAGTTGAAATGGGCCTGATACAATGGTCCTCATTTTTTCCTGATTTTTTTGTCGACACATACCTCCTTCTCTTATTAGAATAAAGTAAAAATTTCATATATTTTATATTTTCAGATACAAAGCAACCAAAATTATATAACTATGTTTCTGTAAATTCATTGCAAATAGACTTTTTGCATCTGAACTCTTCAAATCTTTCTTCATGGACTAAACCACTTTCAAGTTTTGAAATGGTTAGTACACTTGTATTTTATGTAACTTTCCTTTATGTCAAATTTTGAAAATTTTTGAAAAAACACCATTTATGACAAATTATGAGAAAAGGCTTATAAATTTTCAACAAGCCAACTAACCATTTAAATTTGCTTGTACATTTTTGAGCTTGTACATTTACTCATAGAGGACATTTTTAAAAATGAGGACTATGGTGTTGGGCCTGTTTCAACTGATATCTCGAAACCTGCAATCTCACAACACAGCTATCTCGGGTCGGGAGCCAAACAACCTAGCCAGTCGACCGAAAAGCCCAGACAGTCAACTGACAAGAGCCCTTTTGAAGTCTCGGACGGGAAGCTTTACAGACGTTCTGCAAACGCAGCTAGGCTATCTGGCATCCTTTACAGCTGCTGGGGACCGCAGTGGATAGCTAAATTTGGATCAGCCCGAGCTTCACTGGTGTGGGCATAGTCCATGTTATACTAGGATCACTAAGCACAACTGGACCAGGCTGACCACAGCGCTACAGGAGATATGCAAGAGAAATGAGGAATAACTCAACACTGATAACTCACTGTTCTAATACATGCTGCTGGAACCTCAAATTAGATGTTACATGCCGATCACTAGATTAGATTAGATTAGATTCAACTTTATTGTCATTACACATGTATAAATACAGGTAACGAAATGCAGTTTGGCATCTAATCAGAAGTGCAAAGAGCAGCAAGTGCAGTATATACAGTACATCACTAGCTCAGATTTCACGGTTACAGTGAAACACGCAAAATATTTAGGCTCTTTCAGCAAGGACACGAGTCAAACTTTCAAGGGAAATTTGTCAGTGGCTGCACTAACAGCCTAAAAAAACAACCTAAAAACAGTTAACATAGCATGACACTTCGTTTCTAACATTGTCACCTAGTGGCCAAAAGTAAATTCACCAGATCCAGGTCCCAGCAGCAGAAACCCAAGACAGACAAACCGATACAAGTTACCTTTATTGAGAATTTACAAACAAAATGGAGAACTAATATGTAAAAAAGCTAAAATTAGTCCACCAATAAAAACAAGTCCAAAGAAGCAATCGTTGCTAAGGGCAGAGTTCCTCGGTCGCTCAGTCCCTTCAGAGCAGAGAAACAGTCACGTCAAGGAGGGGGGTTGCGGCGGCTGTCACACCAACAAGGCGTAATTATGGCACTCTATGCAGCAAGACAGCCAATGTGGAGGAAAGGTCCCATACACAGTAGACCAGGCCAGGAGCTGGAAGAGAACATAAGGGATGACCAACCGCACCACAGATAGCCGGGGACACGTTCAACCACCCCAATACAGAAAAGATTACAGTCCTTTAGGCAGCCATAGCGAGCGTTGAAAGAGACTCAGATGCACCGCCACACGGTCCTCTGGACAACATCAGGGATTGGGACCACAGGAGAGATGCCAGAGGCTGGAGTGAACACAACAAACAGTTAGGCACTACAAGTAGCAACTATACCTCACGCCCGGACAATGGAACAATTACGTCCCTTTTCAGGACAATAGCATGCGTTTTTAGATTTAGATTAGATTCAACTTTATTGTCATTACACATGTATAAATACAGGTAACAAAATGCAGTTTGGCATCTAATCAGAAGTGCAAAGAGCAGCAAGTGCAGTATATACAGTATGCAGTATGTACAGTTGAAGAGCAAGTTATATACAGATATGAGTAGTAATAATAAATAGGCAGAATAGCAATATACATGTAAGGTGAAGAGATAGTAAGGGTAATATACAGATGTGCTATATAGATTCAATATAAGGGCAATATACAGATGTGCTATAAAGATAGTTATGTACAGATGTATTAAGTATATACAGATGTACAGATGTATTAAGTATATACAGATGTACAGATGTGCAGTCCAAGGGCTATAGCAGCATAGCTATAGCAGCAGAGTGTGAGGTTCAGTGGGGGACAGAGCGTTAGAAATTGCTCAGGATGTGAGTGGACAGGTGGTTTTTATTTAGTGTCCTTACGAAGAAGAGGCGCTGGTGGGCCTCTTGGGCAGCAAGACAAGGGCAGCAAGGCGACGTGGTGCTCTTCTTGCAGCCTCCGTCAATCCTCTCACAACTGGCTTCTAAATGCTCCTGACAGGGTGTGGTGTGTCATTAAGCCATTTGTGGGCAATTGCAATCATAAGCAACAAGGTGCAGGCAATAATCAGTTCTCATCTCCCCATCAGTGGCAATCACTTAAACACAGGAAGAGCAGCCCAAATATGGGCAGAGAGGAGGAGCACATTAATAACTTCACAAGGAACAATTGAGTCTAAAAAGTGAAGTTATCAAAGTTATCAAAAACTAGGTAAGTGCATTCTTTTAAACACACCATGTGGACACCAACAATGTTCTCAATGCTCGGTATCTTGTATAGGGACAATACTATGCTATCATGCTATGTCAAGCCTTTTTAGTATTTTAAAAGTAGTGATTTGGATGTGTCTGGTGAAGTGGCACTGGGTTGCGCATTCACCACTGGTACGCGGTCAAATTTAAAAACCAAGCTACCAACATAATTTTCCTTTTGAACTAAAGTTTGACTCATGCCCATGGTGAAAAAGACACTTAACAGTTTCAGCGCCAGTGTTTCACTTTAAAGATACAATTTTTTCCCCCTTTAGTTTGTTTTGCCATTTATCAGACATACGAACATAGGAATGTGCACATAGGAATCAATAAATAAAGACATTGGTTCTCAAACTGGGGTGCAGGGACCCTATTAGTTATTATTAGGTATGTGCAACAAACAGTATTTTTTCACAATAGGCCTAGATTTGACCCCCCCCAAAAAAGAAAAAGAAAAACCTTTTAAAACTGCTCCTGCACTGTCTAGCTTTGCCAAATGCAATAACATGACTATTTAAAACTTTTGTAGTATTAGCAAACTTGGTGGTGAAAAACTATTCTCAAAACCGAAGTTAAACTGAAGTTTATCAGCCTTTTTAAATAATTATGAAAACACAACCTTTGGCAGACAAGTGGCACTCTCCATCCGTCATGCAGCATATCCTTTCAACAGCTGGCTGGAAATTACTTTGATGTCACAATCTTACAACATATCTGTAGCAGCTAAGCCCCTGAACCCCGCAAAGTTCAGTTAACCAGTCGGAAGATTTTAGCCATTACTTACCCACGCCCCTTCCAGATATGATACCCACACCTGCCACTAATAGTGAGAATATTTTCATATCAATATTATAGGAGTAAAATTGCCTGTGTGGTCATATACATATACTCATATACATTCATTCAGGCAACAGGTCTGAAGTTGTTCAGCTTTCTGGGGTGTGCCATCTTAAGGACTGTTAAAGGCATTAGGTGATGTCTTCCACAGTGTAGGTACCCTCCCTTTAGTTGCAGACTCAAGTTGGAAGCATGTTGAAGCAGCTTTCCCAGTTCTACAGTACAGACCTTAAGCATTGTTGGGCATACTCTGTTTGGGCAAGCTGCTTTCCTAAGGCATCATCTTTTTTTTTAAAGAAAATGTAACATTACCAAAGTAAAATGCTGGACTGAAACTCAAGTCAAGTCATTTTAGCTGTAATGAACTCAGATATGTACATGTATATGTAGAATCAACATTGCATTGTCAATGGTAAATCAAGATTTTGATGTTGATTCAACATTCATTGTTTAGTAACTTAAAACTACTATAGAAAAAATATCCTGCTTCATATTTAAGCTTAAATAAACAATCATGGCCAGCTTCAGTCGTTTGAAGGAATGTGTATTTATTCATTCTTAATTCACAACTTAATTTGTGTGCTCCAGCTCAAAGTCCTGTCTCTGCTTCAGTCTGGCATCTGAGTGAACATCCAGTCTGCTGCCCTTTGTTGAGTGAGCTGCCATCTGAAAGAAACAGAAGAAACACAGTTGTTTTAGATTTTCTCCATTAAAGTCATATTAAACTCTTATCTTGTAATAAACACAGAGCGTAAAGTATGGGCAAAGTTAAGGTTGATGGTCGTGATGACAGACAAGTGAGCTTGCATTAGCCAAACTATGTGAACTTCATTTAGTGAGCTACACATCATCTTCACACTGACTTCTTAATAGTAAAGTTACCAGGTAATTTATGTAAATCATGTGTACCACTGCAAACATACCGCATGATTTGGGCAGCTAAGGTTAGACTAATTTTGCTTTAAAACGGCACTGTTATAAGTAATGACACTGGTGTTAGCAGTGAATCTAACAGCAGGTTAGCTGACCAGTGAAAAATTACGGTATTACAGTATTAGCTGTAGCCCTACTTAAAAAACTACAATTCAGCTGCAGTAATGAGTGAAAAATGCAGTATTTTTGCAGTAAAGCTGCAGTATAAGTACAGTCTTATCCCAGATACTGCAGTTTTTTGCTGTATTGATGTGTACTGCTTTGTACTTCAAAACAACTGCAGTTTTTCATAGTTGTACTGAACTGAACTTAAAAAACTTTTTACTTTTCTTCTCAAAACTGCAGTTATTTTTTGTAAGGGATTTGATAGAAATATGAATGAAGTATGAAACCCACGTTACCAGGAGGGTGAGTTTATGATACCAATTTCTGCCCTCCCACCGAAGACATAGCCCTCTCTCTGTTTGCTGATTGGTCCAACAAATTTTTGACTGAGGAAACTTGACTGACTAGTACTGTAATGAAATGGGATATTGAGCTGAAGCGCTAGGCAGCAATATTTTTAGTCCTGGGAGCATTTTGAGGTGGTTATCTGTTGGGTATTGGAACATTCCATGAAAGTAGTTGTGGTTCTCTGAAGAGCTGCTGGGAAATGTTAGTCAATGTTAGTTTTTGGCTGAATGATTTGGTCAGCAGAAAAACATGCTTGCATTGTGGGATGTGAACACTAGTTATATAACTGCCAGTCAGTTGTGTTACCCCTTCTCTGTCAGGACTGCTAAAAGCATGTAATAGGCCTACAAATCACACAAATAGAGTACAAATATAGACACATTGGCTGCTATTTATCAAATTAATATACAAACCAGCGCAAGTTTGATCTATGAAACTGTTTGTGTTGTTCAAATATCAGCGTAAGACTGAACTAGTGTCGGTAAATGTGGCGGTTGAAACAAACATAATTTAAATGTCATGCCCAAATATATTCCAAATTTAGAGGGTCACCCCTGGAATTTACGACATGAATGTGCATAATTTGTCCAAAATCATAGGTAGATGCAGACAGCAAGTCTGATTAATGCCCTGTAACGCCCACAAAAACAGATCTTTGAAAAAAGAGGTTAATATTGGCTCCTACAGTCAATCAGGTGCCCTGCTAGCAGCTACACGTTTAGACGGAGCTTGAGTCATTTCTGAGGTAATGTAGTAACTGCCTATAATATAAAAATCCCCTAACCTCTTGGTCACATGGGAGACAAAAACACATATGTGTGACAACAAGCTACCATTCATTTTTAATGACAGCCAGCAATGAACAGCAATTTGAGACAATTCGGCACCACGTCGCCAGGTGGACAAAGGGAAAAATAGAAAAGTTGTCTATTTTATGCAAATATTGGGTGACAAATCCAGGCAGTTTTTCATAGTAGGTAATCCAAGTGAAGGCATGTTTGATGAGGTGCACACAAGTCACAATTGCTGTCTATAGGAAAGAGTATGATATGATACAACATAGATAGAATCTCAAAATGTAATATCACATAGACCGAGTAGCAAACCGGTAGCTTACATTAACTGAATGGGGTATTGGAAAATGAAACTGAAAGTGAGTTTCTGTGCCCCATTCAGTTAGTGTTAGCTGCTGGTTCACTAATCAGTCAATGTTGCATCAAAATGGCATCTTTCTTTTTCCTACCAACAGCACTGGGTAACCTCAAACAACAGGGCTGAGGATTGATTCACACCAAATTTCTCCTTCAATGGCAAATCAGACTTGTTTGGTTTTTCAGTAAATTTTGGTCAACCTTTATGGAGACATTGGAACACTGGGCCATGCAAAACGTAGTGCGTATGTAGCCCCACTTGGCTCATTGTGTGTGAGCTATTTTGATTCCCTGGAACCTCTCCTCTACACAACGTGAAAAAATGGTTGGTCAGACAGTTTTTACATTATAACTCAGCTAGGGAGTTTTATCAAACCAACCCTTTGGTGTTGAAGTGGCACCTAACGAGAAACATAAAATGTAGAAATTGGGCATGTTCTGTCAATGATTCTGGGGACACCAAAACACTGAATCACATGAAACTTGGTGGGCATATAGTCCCACTATGCTCATAGTGCAAAATCTCTTTTGGTCTCCAAAGACCACTCCCCCTGCCCCAAGATGGTTGCTCAGACAGTTTTTGTGGAATAACTCAAGAACAGTAGTGCCACAGCTGAAATAATTTAGGGGTAAATAGGGGTATATAAATAGCCACATCCAATGAGCCCTTAGCCACCCACATTTGGTGTAGCACCATCCATTGAGCGACAAAAATGGCAAAATCATCTGTCTTACTGAAGCAAATTTCTGTCAATTATTTGCAGGACACAGAAACATTGCGTCCCATAACCAAAAACCTATAATATAGCTGCAAGCAGAAATTAGGCAGCCAACTAACAAAGCTGGCCAAAGTTGCTATGGCAACAGAATGTACAACGTACTTATATCAAGGCTAGTATCTATACAAAAAACTAAAGGATAAAGGTTACCAAATGTATGGTGCAGTCCATGTACCATGTTTGGTGTCAATACATATATCTTAGAGATAAAAGCCTACCTCCTGTGATTATCGCACCCCTCCCCCTAGAGGGCAAAGGTCACCACATTGTGTGCAAAACCCACATACAAAACAAAACAAAGTAAATTTGTAAGTCATTGTTGGCCAGTTGGAGAACACAGTCCAGAGTAAGCAATCCCCTAATCCATATGACAGAGGGTGGAGATCAATATTTAGAGAGAAGTCCTGGTCAATAATTACCCCGAGGTCTTTAACTTTTGCATTACATGACAGTGACAGGTCACTGAGTAAGTTTTGGTGATGGGGTAGAGTGTTGGTCAGATGTTTAGGGCCAATCATCATAACTTCAGTTTTATCAGAATTTAAACAAAGGAAATTATTAGTCATCCAGGTTTTGATGTCTAGGAGACATGCATCAAGTTTAGTCATTGGCATATAGTCATTAGGCTTCATAGAAAGTTAAAGTTGGGTATCATCAGCATAGGAGTGGAAAGTAATACCATGTTTCCTTATAACAGATCCTAAAGGTAACATGTACAGGGAGAACAGCAGGGGACCTAGCACTGAGCCTTGGGGTACACCAAACTTTACTTTGGTATGGGTTGATGACACATTATGAGCGTGTACAAACTGGTAGCGACCAGTGAGGTATGATTTGAACCAGGCTAATGCAGTGTCTGATGCCTATCATGTGTTCAAGTCTGTGTAGTAGGATACCATGGTCAATAGTGTCAAAGGCAGCACTAAGATCCAATAGGATTAATATTGATATATATCCATTATCAGATGTGATAAGGAGGTCATTGAAGACTTTAACTAGGGCTGATTCTGTGCTATGATTAGTTCTAAAGCCTGACTAGAAGGTTTCCTGGATATTATTGTCATTTAAGAAGCTACAGATTTGCTTAGACACTATTTTCTCAAGTATTTTTGAAACAAATGGGAGGTTAGATATGGGTCTGTAATTAGCAAGGACATCAGGATCAAGGTTTGTTTTTTTTAATTGATGGTTTAATAACAGATGTCTTGAAAGATTTTGGGACATGCCCAGAGTGAGTCATTTATAATTTTAAGAATCGTCTCAGCGATAGAGCGAATAGAGGGAGAGCTGCCTTAAGAAGATCAGTTGGGATAGGGTCCAATAAGCATGTTGAGGCTTTAGCTGAAGAGATCAAAGACGTCATTTCTGATATACTGGTGGGTGTGAATGAATCAAAGTATGCTACAGGTTGACTAGAGCTAGCTGTAACCATTACATGTGGTCCAACTGGATTTGAGGTTACAAGGGAGTTGTTTATGTTAAGTCTGATAGATTCAATTTTGTCATTGAAATAGTCCATGAAGTCTTTGCTGCTTAGAGTTCTTGGAATGGAATGGGACACCTCAATCCTGCTTTTTGTTAAACGGGATATAGTGTTAAAAAGGAATTTTGGATTATCTTTATTATTGTGTATAAGTGAGGAATAATATGCTGATTTGGCATTGTTAAGTGCTGTCTTGTACTCTTTTAAGCTATCTTTCCAAGCAAGGCGGAACACTTCAAGTTTAGTGGCATACCATTTCCTTTCAATCCAGTGATTAACGGGGGAATGAGGAAGTGAGATAACGTGATTGAACCCAATGAAGCTTGTTAACGGAGAAGACAGAGAGGAAACGTGAGGAAACAGAGATAGACAGGACAGGGTGGTGACAACTAGTTGCTACACACTCACTCAACAGGAGGTGCATTTGGAAATCATCGTTCTTTAAGATCAGTTTGAGAGCACAGAACAATTCTTCCAGCTTCACGACAACGTATAGCCTCCCGTCTTCGGTAAGACGACCTGGAGCGCTCCCTGTCTCCATGATCGCGGCGGAACGGCAGCCTACAGCAATGAGGAATGGGGTGAACGGCTGGCTGAATCCGTTGTCCTTGCCACAGTGATCTGAACCCCGAGTGCTCATTAGAGTCTGGTGAGCCCTCTTGTACCCGCACTCATTATGGGCCAATCTGTAGCCCTGCTCTCCCATGACAATGAGTGCCCACACCAGCACCTCATTATTCCCCGGGCTAGTAGTCGGATGCCCCGGCCAAAGCCGCTGTCACAACCACAATGGAACCTACAAGGTCTGAACATTGCACAGTATCACCTCCCCCCCCCACACACACACATTGTCCAATGAGTCAGTCCTGATAATAAAATTCAAAATAAACAGTAAAATTCAATCCAGTGTCCATCTCATTCTGTTCAGTCCCATTAATGATACACCTTGCATACACCTTGTTACTCATACATGTAAAACATGGAAGTACACACACAATGCCGCCGCCCTCCATTTAGGGAACATACTCTAAAAGATTTCGGATCACACATTCTTGATCTGGTAAATAGCATGAATTCAGTCTTTGACTTGGAACCAATCTAAGGTGTTTAAAGACATCTATCTGAACACAGTCAAATGCACACTGAAGATATGATACAGCTTTCTCTGGATTCTGCACAAAAATATAGATGTGGCGTACTGGTAAGAATGTGATCTTGTAGAGATGAATATCTGGGGAACTTCATCTTAAGACATGTTGGTTCTGTAACCATTTGGGTATGACTGGACTGCTGCATATATCTTTCAAGTCATCAGCTGCTGGAGACATCAAGTCTCAGTTAAAGTCCCCTAAAATTAAAATTGCAGAGTGTAAAATGTGTCTAATTAGATTATTACTGGCCTAATAATAATTAGATAGATCAAATCAAATAGACACTGTAAGCTATGTCTAAATGATTAGGTTATTTTTTTGTTTACTCATTTTGCCTTTGCTTCTAATACTGCTAAAAGTATTTTTGTTTATAATGAGGTGCTAAGTAACCATAACCATAATCATAAAAGTCCTTCAGCCTAGGCCTACTTGCATAATGGAATATGACAATATAGTTTGTTCCCGGTTACATTATTTTTATGATTGTTGGGAGGAATAATTGTAATCATGATTACATTTGAATTACACAGCCCTGGTCTCCTTCTATTAAGTCTTTGGTCCTACCAGATAAAGCATGAGCAAGTATAAGTACATCAAAGACCAGTTTAAACCATCTAAAAACATCTATCAGCATTTTTTAGCTGGATTTCAGCAGGGATATTATTTTTTCATGAAATATCATTTCTGTATAATACAATCTGAAATGTAAAAAGGATGTCATAATCTTATAGTGACAGTTTAGTGTTGATGATAATGATATATGTAAATATAGTCCATGAACCTGGTTTCATTCAACAGTTGGCTAAAAGATGTTCTGTTTAATTGACAGGTATGAACGACTTTAGCTACCTGCATACAAACTGCTTTGAGTTATCCATGTATGTGGGTTGTGACAAATTCCCCCATGAGAGTGAGCTGCCAGAGGAGTGGGAGAACAATCGTGAATCACTCTTGGTCTTCATGGAGCAGGTACGGAGAACATTTACCTAGATTATTTACTGAGATATGTGCACTCACTTAACCAGTTGCGATTGTATTGCCCACTGGTATGCAATAAGTTGATATAAAACATTCATTAAAGCAGTGAGAATCTAGAGAAGGTCAGATGCTGCACACCTGACTACCTGAACTTTTGTATGGACTCTGTGATTCCCACAAAAACTGTGAACTGCTTCCCTAATAATAAACATTGGGTGACTTGTCATGTCAAAGACTTCATTAACAAGAAGAGGGTATTTATGGATGGCGACTCGATGGATCTGAGGTTTGTTAAGAGGGAGCTCAAAGACTGTCTGAAAGATGTAATGAAAATACAGAAAGAAAGTGGAAAGAAAACTGGGGAAAAACAACATGAGAGATATGGAAGGGGATGAAACAGATTACTGTGGGAGAAGCAGTGGTAGGGCAGAAGGAGATGAGGGCAGAGCAAGCCAGCTGAAAGACTTCTACAATAGGTTTGATGGTTCTGCTGTTACAGGCTCTACTGTTAATGTCTCTGTCCACCCCAATACATCTCTCAATGTCTATGGCTGAATGTTCAATCAATGACCTCACACCTATGGCTAAATGCACAGATAACACCTCCCCCTCTAACTGGTGATTTTCAACTGCACAGCCCTCCCCCTAACCTCTGTTGCCACACACAGTAAGTGCCACCCAACCACCCACTGTTGCTGTTTTTCTATGACATGGTACTTTTTCAGTTTTTTTTTTATCAACCACTATTGCTGTTTAATTTATCTAGCAAAGATAGCTCATTGTGCTTAGGGACTGCTAAACTGGTGAGCTTAATCAAAGAAAAGTAAAAGCATTCTCAAGTTCTATTTTTTGCGGTTTATTAAACTGACAGCCTGTCAAAGATGGATGTGTTTTGACAAAAAGCCATCCTTAGTGCCAATTCAAGAGAATAGAACAGGTATGACTAAAAACATAGGTAACATGACGTCATGAAATTGCCAATTAGCCACATAGATAATACCGGTGGCATGTTTTCCCAGAGGCCGCATAAAAATGTATCATTTGCATATATTACTTTGCAATTTCTCTCATTCAAATAATCACAGGCAATGTAGGGAGTAAAACATGCAGTGCTCCTGTCACGTGCATACCATTGCATTACACTTTGAACACAAGTCAAATACTGTCATCTAGGGAGGCAAAATTTGTGAAGCTTCCTCTGTAACCAGTTTTAACCAATCAGACTGAAGCCAGCTTGGCACTCAGCAGTTGTCATAGTCAAGTCAAAATTGGAGAAAAAAATCAAGGGAGGCTAGCTTGAATTGGCTTCCAGGTGAACGTCATTGTAAAAATTAAACTGCCAATCACACTGCTGGTGTCCTGAGTCAAGTGAACTAGAGAGTCGATGTTAAAAGATGGAGTAGAGATGTAGACCTTAAATTTTCCATTGAAATGATCTCAACCAAATTTGAACTTCCACTGAAAATCAAACAGTAGGCCTAAGCTACTTTTAAGCTGGACAGGATTCAGGGAGGAGCTAAGAATATGGGTAGGCTACTCATTATTTTATTATAAGAACTTTTGGAAAGTTAATGCTAGGACATTCAATGAAGACAATAATGCTATATCACTTTTGTCCTGCGTTTGAGAAAGACTGACTGAGAAAGCCCACTGTTGCATGCCTAAATGGAATGTGCCATGTGCGTGTGTATGTGTGTGAGAGAGACAGAGAGAGAGAAAGTCTAGTACATCCCATAGCATAGTATGCCATGGAGGAGCTCTGGTGGTAGTCCCATAATGTAGCCACCGAATATTGGACACCCCACTCCCCCAATCCTTTATTTAAATAATAATTACCTTTTTGCCTCGGAAATGTACATCACGCACCGCCACTGGATAATACCACAAGACACAAACTCAACAAACTAGAAAAAATATCAACAATACTAAAGATAGACAAATACACAGACATAATAATATTAGTAAGACCTATCATTGGAAACCAACTCAGAGTAAAAACTGCAACACTAGTTCTTCATTAGTCCATCAAGTTGGACTGTTTGGAGCTCATGAATCCAAAAATCCTAGGCTGGTTTACTAGTTTGATTCCCTGAAATTTCAATGTGCAAAAATCATCTGTTATTAAAATGTCCTGCCACCAAGGATTTTTCACCTTTAGTTCGTATATTGCCTTAATGTTCTGTAATTCTTGTTTTAAATTCTTCCCAATATAGCAGAAGCCACACAGGCATTTCAGAATACAAACAACAAAAAACGTCTGGCAAGATATTCTCACAGAGAATTTCCTGCCGGTACGTAGATGCAAATTAATGCAATTGCAATTAATGCAGTTGGCAGGGAAAATTGCCAAAGGGAAGATTAGTGAGAGTGTGTACATTTCACCAGTGCATCTCTCAATTTTTTTGACTTTTTATAAGCGAACCGCAGGGTATTAACAAAAGACTGGCCACTGGAAAAGAAAGATCATAAACATTTTTATATTGTATTTTAAATTCCTCATCAGTGTTGCATATTCTTTGAATGTGTTTGAATTGGCTATAGAGGAGGCATGGAGGGTGAATGATAGGTGAATGGAAGGCTTGATAGTAAAAAGCTACTTTTGTCGATGGCCTTGCGATAGACTGTTCCTAATGCCATCGCAAATTTTTGAATATCAGCGTTCGGGAAGAATATTTTGTCCATACTAAATTCAAGAGAAAGGTGTAGAAGCCCGTTCCACTAAACACAAAAAATATATTGTCTATAAAGCGAATTAATGTAATGACCAAAATCATTGTCATTATACAAAGTCAATTTTAAATTTCCCCATAAACAAGTGAAGCGAAGAGAATAGCTGTGCCCTTAATTTGGTGATTAATGGTATCTTCAAATCTGAAGTAATTGTTGAGACTATATGCACCATTTCAGGCTGATCATTTTCTCTACCTTTAACACACCCCTCTTGAGCATGCAGACCTAAATCACGTGGGATGTTGGTGCAAAGCAGGGGTGTCCAAACTTTTTTGGCTTGCGAGCTAGTTTTGATATGACGTTGTCGAAAAGATCGACCACATGATTTGTTATACACCCACCCCCCCATCCCAGGCACACAAGTTCTGCACACTCCCCCTTGCTTCAAATCTGGAAAAGGCGACTTTGTCATCTCACGTCAGTGCGCAGCAGAGATGCAGTCATCAGATACACAAACAGCTGTCTTTAAACTGTCTTGCGCATATTGAATTTATGTGTAGTGACTTGTATAGGCTATTTAACTTTACCTTTGAAGAGAAAAGAGACCAGACTCACCACAAGTTAGGCAGTAGTTTGCAGCAGCTGCAGACTGTCTGTGCCGACTGTGTTTATATCAATTGTTACGTCAAAGCCAAAGCGAGGAACATGTCTAAAAAGCAAGTCATTCTCAATTACAACCTTTTGCAATTTATTCAAGAAATCTATAGTGTCCTTTAAATATGATGGTAAAGTTAAAACATGTGGTTTAATATACCAGTCCACAAATTGCAAAATGGGTTCAGTTAAAAACTGGCAGCCTGCCACAATTGGGCAACCAGGTCTTTACATTTTCTTGTGTATCATGCAGAATACTGATTGTACAGAGTTGTACTCTTGAAGCAGAAAGTCATGTTCTTTTTACTGAAATCAGCATTTGTTAAAGCAGAATTTATTCTTCTGTGAAAACTAATTGTGGGGTGACTGATTAGAGGAGAGCATAATTCTGCATCATTGAGCTGCTTCAGAATCCCCAAAGGATATGGCTCTTTATGCTGAAATACTGTGCCTCATCCTTCTGAAGGCTGAGTAGTGCTGTATGCTCATTGCTCAGGAGATTTGAATATTTAGTAGAACTAAATAGACCACGCACCTCCCGATCAACCAAATGACAGAAGGTACTGATGGCGCAGGAGGCATGAATACATTTTTGGTCTAAATATTGTTTCCGTTCTGAATCATTTTGATTAGCTGCAGTAGATGGAACAGAGACAACAGGATCACTGTCTTTTGTGAAGAATGATCTCAAACTGAACGAAAAAACTTCAATTTTGGTCATAAAAAGGTTTCTTAGATTCTCCAAAATGGCAATTTCATCAACACTGAGTAATTGCTTAGACTGTGTTGCTGGTACTGTGGCCAACCCTTTGGTCTTGTGTTTCTTATGTCATTTGCCCCCTCTATGTGTTGGTCTACGTTTTTGTTTTTGCGACAGTGTGTCATTCCTCCTGTGGAAAAAAAAATTAAGTGCAGCATTATCTGCAGATGTGTCTTCATTGCCTGATTTGTCCTTTAAAAGGCAGGCTCTGTCTCAGAGGTAACCGTAGGCTGGAAACTGCGTCTAGAGGTGGACAGCTATTGGTAGACTTGATTATTTTTATAATTCAAATTGTTGGCAGTATTTACACACAGGGGCACAGCTACTTACTTTTTTGGGGGTAAGCAACAACATACAACAACATATTTTTCTCCCCCCACACCAAAAAAACAAAAAAAGTCCCCAAAAAGTAAACCAAGGCACAGAAAGATAGACCACCAGCTTGAATCTATCAGTAGTTGGAAGGTAGTTCAAGCTCATATAAATTTACACCTGTCTAGTAATCTAGATTCTGATGGAGCATATCAGAACATCTCATGGTGGGTGAAGGCAAAAAGCTCTCACCAGACACTTGCAACCTTATTGTTGCTAATACATAGAAATATAACTGTTTTAGACTGTTTCAAAACTACACACTCTTCTAAGCACGGAACATCATTCCATTGTCAACTGGACACCTGCAGAATTTCTTCAGGTTTCCTATTCTGCGAGTCAAATGGATAGTCAGAAGAGTAGCTGGAGACCCAAGGACCACTCAGAAAGATGTGAAACATCTTAAGCTGTGGTTTGCATACCAGGCAAAATAAAACATTGCAAGTTCACCATCAAACATAATTTTTTTGCTGCCACAAGCTGTTTCCAGCAATGCCAATATTTATCCTGATTTTATTCCAGTTTAACCTGTTTTGTTCTTCATTTCTCAATTAGTTTTTCTCTGGCTGTCAACTGTGGTTGTGGTGGTGGTGAGGTTGTCTCTAGGGCTTTGTCAGCCTCAACCAAACTTGACGGACTCTGCTTGTGTTTAATGCTGCTTTTTAAAATTTCTATCCTATCCTAATGGCAACATGGGGATTTGTAACTTCCACAGGACTGACAGCTAGTTCAGAGACTGTATATAACTGCCTGTAAATTAATAGTGTAAACAAACTCTGACAGCAGGTTCAAGTACAAGCTTTGGCTGTGACTTCTTTGTGTATCGTATGGAGATTTGACTGGGCGCTGTATTGCTTGCTACTATGGACAAATTGTAGCCTATCATGGGGATAGTTGTCCCCTTGAGCCATGGATCTGCCCAAGGTTTTTCCTAGACTAACCACAAAGGAGTTTTTCCTTGCCCCTGTTGCTCTTGGGTGCTCCTTGCTGTAATGTCCCATGAGACAATACTATTGTAAAAGGCACTGTATAAATTATGTACAAACTTTTATTACTAGACTGGATGGTGTGAAGATTTTTCATTTACCATGCTAATTTGGGTAGATATCTCAGCAGCCCAGTACATAGTCATCATTTTTGTGACATGACTGCACTTATTTCTTCACATTCTCTCATTGGATTTTGGTAATTTTGGGGGGTATTTAAACCTAAAATCTTACACATGGCTTCACTAAGGAACACTGAAGAGATGGTCTCTATTGGTCCATAAGCCACAGTGCATTTGAAATTATATATCAGCAGAAATAGGATATATTATTCAAACACATTCATAAAGGGCTTACAGCACTTTTACCTCAAAATCCTTTTACCTTAAAATCATGGAAGTTCCTCCAAAATCCTCCAGGGCCAATCACACAGCACCACCCCAAGCTCCACTCTGTTGGGGCAAAAGCAAATAGAGGCCACACCCCCAGCGAGTCACACCAGATGGGTGAAGAATCTCTCTGATAAGGACCTGACCAAAGAAATGAACGTGCTAGCCAAAGGACTCAATTTTGCAACACCCAGTCATTGGATTAGGTATGTGGATGACACTTTGTGCAAGACAGGAAGTAGACGCCTACACCAGACGTATCAACTTGATCAACAGCTACATCAAGTTCACCAGGAAGGACACTCAACAGGAAACTAACTTTTCTGGATTGTGAGGGACTGGTTGAAAAAGATGGAGGCCTTGTTACGGAGGTTTGCTGGAAACGCACACACCGCCATAAAACATTTTTTCTGTTAAAATTTGGAGTAGTTCATCATTATTTTTGTGCCCAAAACATTTAGAAAACAATGACTAGTCAACTTTGGTGAATACAACAGGTTTTGCAAATTTTAACCTGGGGCTGTAACTGTAATCTTGCTGTTTATTTCCCAAATACACTGGTTAGCAGTGGTGGACAGTAAGATCTAGCCTGACAAGCCAGACTATAACATCAAAATGTATAGTCTGGCTCTGACCAATAGGCCGTGCTTAATCCAAGGGATAGCAGTCCAGCAGTTATCTTTCAACCTCTCCACGCAATAGGTAGCCTGACAAGCTACCACTAGCACCATCTAGATTTCTAGAATTCCATTGCAGCCCTGTCTTCATTCTAAGGCCACCCAGCAACTCTCCACAAGGATGTGATTGGTCCCAGCAAACATGGGAGAACAGCTACTGAGGCCCTATGGTTTGTCTTCAGACATACCTACTTAGCAAAACCATTTACTACCACTAGGGTACATCTAGATTTCTAGGCTATTCTAGATCTTCTCTGGCCCAACCATTTACAAACGGATGAAAAACCATGGTGATTCTATAAAACCGTATTTAGTTTATTACCTTAGCTTTTTGTGCGTCTTTCTGTTTGCTTCCTGCCAATAAGCAATTTGATTGACAGGGTTAGTGACGGAGAAAAGTACAATTTTTATCCAGTAACATTGTGTTCCTTATCATCTTTGTTGTATGCAGGTACATCGTGGGATTAAGGGAGTGGTGAGAGATGTAAAAGGCAGGGGTGTTATCAATGCGATTATCTCTGTGGAAGGCATAAACCATGATGTTCGCACAGGTAAGGGAAAAAAAAAACTGTCACCAACAATGGTGAAACCAGCTATAGCATTTTTTTAAAAAGTCCAAAAGGACATTTATTTCTGTTTACATCTATGGAGCATTTAAAATACATAGGCAATTCAGTTTTCTTTACATGCAAAGACCTGCAAGGGTATTGGCGGGGATTTTTCACAGTTTGTTTTGTTTGGTTTATTGACTGCAAGTCATGTCTTCTTGGAAGGAAAAAACAGTCCCCTACTTACAGTCATTGTTCAGTGAGCTTAAAATCATTTGAAGGAAATAAGACTTTTCTTAAAAGAATAGGATAACTTCTCTGACACACCCATCAAACAAAAGAAAAATACCTCAGAAGACTGTTGCAAAGCATTGCGCAATTTTGCAACCAAACAATCAAGAAACCACCATTGAACTGACTTTTCATCGTTGCTTCCTGTCAATAGCCTATCAGTGTTTTTTAATTAACCAAACAATCTGTGCACTAACAAAGACACGAGGGCACACAACTTTGAGGCAATTTAATGCATATTGGCAGATACTATAGTTTTCAAAATGTGATCACCTCATATTCTGACCTCAGCAGCACAGCACGGTCCAGCAAGTCATTTACGTGCCAACTCAGAGTTTGTCAGCCCTGAGATCCATGACAATATCTTCTGTGCACCAACCCGACCAAGTCGTAGGTCTTCTCAATTCTACTAGGCTAATCTTCAAAAGATTAACACACTCTCCATTCCATAAGACTTCCTTTTGCATAATCAGCTTTGACCTGATGATTTATTAATTATGAATGAAAGCATGCTGCAAATACATGGATAATGTATGATAATTGTTTTGTACAATGTGAATAAATACATTAAAAAACATATTGCACAGGTAATACTTTAATTGCATTTAAATGCAAGTACTTGAACCATTCCTTAAGTATGGTTTTTGATGAGATAGTTCCACTTTTTACTGTTTTTCTGGTTATTTGTACTTTTACTTAAGTACTGAGTTTCAGTACCTCCTCTACCACTGATCATGACTCTCCAGATGTTCAAGCTACACATACCAAAGCGTCACCACCCTGCCCTGTCTATCTCTGTTTCCTCCCGTTTCCTCCTATCTCTGCCGTTAACAAGACTAATTGACTCCAATCACGTTCTCTCATTTCCTTGTTCTCCTCTAATCACTGGTTAAGACTCCACCTGCTTCCCACTGTTTGTTCCCTATTCATAGCGTTGTTTCTGTTTCCATTTTAGGTTCTCCAGTTTTGTCTGTATCCCTGTATCCTGTTTAATGTCTGAGTAACAGGGAAGGGATGTGCGTAACTTGTGATTCATTAACAGTTCTGCTGGGGATAGACCACATTCAAGCGGAGCAGTTCTGTAGCTTAGAAGAGATAAGTAAGGATCTGACTTGCTGTCTGTGGTCTTCTTCAGAATCTGTTTGATGATGTGCACTCTCTTTTCCGCTTTGCCATTTGCCTTGCTAGGGACTGGATGTGACATGATGGAATCCATACTGAGTTGCAAACGGCTGCCACTCTCTGCAGTTGTAACAAGGACCATTGTCACTCACTACAGTCTTTGGTATCCCATGCCGGGCAAATATGGATTTGACATGAGTGCACTTGAGAGCAGAACAATTTCAGGGAAGTTTGAATAGTAATCAATTACTAGCAAAATGGTAAGGATGCTCTCAATAGCACCCCTGTAGAAGGTGGTGAGTGCAGAAGTGGGGAGGTCAGCTGTCCTCATTCTGCGCAGAAAGTGAAGGCGTGTCTGTGCTTTCTTGACCAGGGAGGTGGTGTTGGTGGTCCATGTGAGGTCATCTGTGATGTGCACTTCCAGAAACGTTGTGCTTTTCACAGACTCCATGGTACTGTCATTGATTGTGAGTGGGTCATGGTCTGTATGCCCTGCCACAGACTCAGCGTGTCTCTGCTGTTGTTAAAGTGCTGTGCAATCTTTCTCGAGTACTGCCTCTTGGCCTCTCTGATGCCCTGTGACAGGTTTGCCCTTGCTGTCCTTAGGCTTACCTCGTCTCCGGCTCTGAAGGCAGCATTTCTTACCCTCAGCAGCCTGTAGCCCTCCCCAGTGACCCATGGCTTCTGTTTGGCCCGAACAGTGATGGTTCTGGTGTCTGTGACATTGTCAATGCACTTTGAGGCAGTGACAGTCTCTGTGATCTGTGTTGTTGTTGTGGATGGCAGCCTGTTTGAATATCTCCAAGCAGTCTTGCAGTGCCTCTGAGGACCCTTCTGGCCATACACGTACCTGCTTCTGAACCGGTTTGATGACTTTGACAAATGGCCTGTATGCTGGCATTAGCATAACAGTGATGTGATCAGAGGCGCAGGGGAGGGATATAAACAGCAAGAAGTAGTATGGCTGTGAATGCCCTCAGCAGGTAGAACGGTCTGCACTTGATGATCATAGTCTCTAGCAGTGGTGAACAGACACAACTAACGACAACGTCCCGACACCAGGCACGGTGATATAAACACAGAGTCCCCCGCCCCGTCTTACCCACTTCGACGAGAGTTCTGTCTGCCCAATAGCATGTTAGCTGGTTGAGTTGTATGGCGCTGTTGGGGATATTATCATTAAGCCATGTTTCCACGAACACAAGGACACAACTCTCTCACTGTCTTAAGAGTATTCCGAAGTAAACGTGCGTGGTCCAGCTTGTTATCCAGCGAGCGTACATTTGACAGTACGATGGTGGGGATAGCAGGCTTGTGTGGGTTTGCAGCTAGCCTGCTCGGGATGCCTCCGCACTTACCCCTCTTCTGTTGCCTCTCGCACCGCTTGTGACGCCTCCACTGCGGGTGAGATCTAGGAGTCAGGGTCGATGTTGGTCAGTGCTTCGGGAGCCGACCGCTGTTCCTCAGTGTGCCCTGTAGCCCTTCGACGTATGAGTTCTTTTTAGTGTTGTTTCTGCTGATGTTGAGGAGAAACCCCCGGCTGTATGTACGTCCTTGAGGAGGCTTACATGATGAAGATGTCGACGAACAAAAACAATGTTGTTTACACGACAAAACACACGAAAACACTGTAACGTTGGGACGGAGAGCAGCCGCTGCGTGTGTCCGCACCGCCATCATTCAGAGTTGTCCATTGCGCAATGATAGATTTCTGAAGACCTATGGCGGACACGTGCAGCTCAAACTGTTGCTTGAAAGACCGCCAATTGCTATCCACATTTCCCACCAGTTTCAGCCCCTCCGGTGGCTTCAGAGTCTCCATTTCAATCCACGCAGTAGCTTGACACGCAGTCTACTTACTCCTGGTACCATGTGTTGTTTATATTCTCAAAGATGAAACCTTGTTTAATGAACAATGAGCTTGTGCTCAACTTTATTTACTTAGCAAACATCTTCACACGTTAACCTGTAACTTCATTGACCTTATCTTAACTAGGTAGGTCCTGCTGGTCACACTTGGAACTACAGTTGATACACTGCATATCAACACAAGTAGGACTCATTTTCGCTTTGCTCCTGCTTGACCTTCTCTCTTTTACGGTGGCTGCGAGATGCCATGGAAAAAACAATGTGAGGGCTCACGCAAAAGATTTATTTATTTTTTAATGGCACCAACAATTATGAACACTAATAACATTATTTACATTATTAATAACATCATTTACTGTATAATTTTATGCTTGTGTTTTCATCTCTATGTATTTGATACATTTTTTTGTAAAGCACATTGAACTGCCCCTGTGTATGAAATGTGATTGATATTGTCTGATAGATAAACTTAATGGACTTTGCAGCAGAAACTACACTTCAGACTGGAGCAGAATTCTTTGCCTCTACCTTATCCATTAATTCCATATCAGGACACTTTTGCATCAATATATCTGGATATCATACTACACTGTACTATCTGTACAAAGCACAAAACTACAAACAAACTTCATGCACTTATTTTCTCTTATTTTACAGCTCCAGATGGTGACTACTGGCGCCTGTTAAATCCTGGAGAGTACAAAGTGACAGTGAGGGCAGATGGATATACCCCGACCAGTAAAATGTGTGAGGTTGGCTATGAGATGGGAGCGACACGCTGTGACTTTGTGATCAGTCGCACCAACCTGTCACGAATCAAAGAAATCATGGAGAGATTTGGCAAGCAGCCAATTAGCCTTCCAGTAAGGCAGCTCCGGAGACGACCCCAACAACAATGGCTGGAACACAAGTTTGGGAAAAGAAAGTAGAGGGTAAAAAAAGAAAAAGAGAAAAAGGGATGACATTTCTTTAGAGAATATTCTCTTTGAAACTTCCTTTAAAATAAGTCTGAAAGGAGTATCTCTCCCCAAAGTGTATAATGTTTGAAAATTTGTAGTGGTAAAATATAAAGAGAGGATGCTTTTTTCTGCATGCATGTAGGTTAGGCCTGCTTGGTCAGCCAATAAAACATATTTACAAACAGTAATAAAAGGCTGGTCTGCAAACAGTAACATAAGGTGGTCAAAAGGCTTCCTTGATTTTTCCTTTACTACAAACTGATATATAGCAGATATTACCATGAAAAATAATAATGACTTATGAGTCAAGCAGTCTTTAAACACACTGCCTTGAACAATTAGATTAGAGTTACTCAAATGTGACCCTCATCATCTATGTTTAAGCTTGACACTTAGGCTCGGAATGCGTGGTAGAACTGTAGTGCTATATACAGTTGTCACTTAGTAGCATTAGTTGTGCCTATGGTGTTTTGTTTTGACACCTTTCTCACGGTTCAAATTATTAAATGCTCTGCTAGTAGTCTGCGAGGGTGGGATGAATTTTCAGATGGGGGGGAGGTGCTATTCAGTTTTTTTTATCAGTTTATGGGAGACGTCCAAATGGCTCATTGTTGCTGACATCTAAATCTCCATACAGATTCACAGAAATTCAACTGTTTTTTTTGTACTTGGAGTGGTTGTTGAAGCAACCCAAATAGAAAATCACAAGTTTTTTTGCATGTTCCTTTTAAGAAGTAAAAAAAAGATGTCTTACTGTACATTTACTGTATGAACTTATTCAAACTTAGACTCCATTTTACTGTCAAAGTTACTTAAACTGTAATGTTGCAGCAACAATATACATTTATGTGTCCTTTTATGTATAAACAAAATGAAAGTTACATTGGAGTTTACATATATCATTAAGTGTCTGTTTATGAGTAATGGAAGCATTAAAGTGTCCTTGACTTGTCACTTTAAAAAGCCTCTGAAAATTGTGATTTTTTTCTTGATTGCTAAGTTCTTCAAAGAAACCTATGTCCACACCAGGAAATAATACTGAAGTCGTGTTACAAATTTACATGTGACCAACTGAATCTCTTAAACCTATCAGATAAGTAGAACATGTCAAATCAAATGTCTTAATACTTATGCATATTCATTTCTGATTTAAATAACTGTAACGCAACTCAGCCATAAGACTGAGCAAAGCATACTGAGATCATAATTCACACTCAACAAATAGCTTACTCACTATGAATAAGCAGTAATTAGAGTAATTAGGAGTTTATTAGATAAATTCTATGTTAATGGTTTACTTTGAGTAGAATAAGCTCATGCAGAATAATATATAATAAGTAACTTGTAATGACTAACAAATGGCTAGTATGCTACTAATTTGCATGCTAATAAGCTGCTATGTGTGAATATGTGTACCCTAATCTGAAGTGTTACCCATGTTTTGACATATAATTCATTGGTACCAAGAACTCTACTATGTTAGCCTTTACATGTTTAAGATGAGCTAAAATGATCCACTAAGATCATGTTGGAAACTTTCTTTGCGAGACTACTTGACCTTCCTCTCTGCAGGTGTTTTGCCTTACCTTTTGCCACAATATTGGCCTGTACTTGCTCTCTCGTTCTCCAGACTCACAAGGCTGTTTATATAATAATGGTCTGTAGTATTTAGCTGACTTGGTAAGAACATATATGTTTTCTCAGGGTCTTTCAGAATGATAGTGGCTTGTTCTTTTCCTGTCTCTGTTTCTTTGAAATGATGGCCTATGTCTTCTAGTTTTGTGGAGGACAAGGCCTCTTCAAACATGTGTACAGAAACCAGTTACATAGTTACATAAACATAACATTTTTTTTTCCTTGTGGAATTTTTATGTACACATATCTGACAACAGAAAAAATAAACTTCATGGAATTTACTTAGTGGAAATTTGTAAGACAAATATGTCATATGGTATGACAAAAAGGTAGATTATAAGGCACTGCATGTGGCCATTTGTTATTTTTTACACTTAACAATTTGTTGAAGATAGTTGGATGCTATTAAACTAGTGATAATTGAGAAAAATGTTTCAGTATGGAGTTGAACTGGTGGAGATGGTTGGACGCAGCCTGCGGCTCTATCATCTTGCTCCTGCAGTGACATAATGTTGACTGCTGCTTAACAAGTTGTTAAGACAACTTAGGGTTATGTGCCTGCTGCCCGCCCCAGGTTTTAATCAAGTTGCCCATCCTTCTGCCCTCAGATATGTGACCTACACAGCCTAGACAGCGAGCTAAACAAGAAAATATGATCCAGGAGTCTGAAGAAGCGTTTACAATTACAAATTCAAACATTTGAACCTAAAGTATCACTTATAGTTAAACATAGTTACAAGATAAAATTGTCCTGTATCAAGGGCATGCAGCGAGCAACCCTAAGAGCATGTCATTCTCTGTTTTCTACCATTTGTACAATAACAAAACTGAAAGTGAATTTACTGACTTACTTATTAATATTAATATAATAGTCAAGAGAGAGGGGGTAAGAGAGAGAGAGTTGTACGGCATGGCACATGAAAGGTTTGTGACGGCACATAATTAAAGTATGGTGAATGGCAACCCAGCACTACTGCAGGCTTGGTCAGTGGCCGCCATGCCTCACAACTGGGGACAAAAGCAGAGGCAGTCACATTTACCATGCACTAAACTACATTTTTATACTTGATAAAAAAATGTTTTAGTAGTTGAATTGTCACCCTAGCAGCAGACAGACAGGGAGAGTGTCTGTGACTAAAAGGTTCTCAAAATTATTATTATAATTATATAATAATTATAATTACATCACAAAAATAAAACCAGAAACAAATAAACAATATGACCAGAAATCACAACTGAAATTTATCTTACTAAATATTTGTTTGCTCTCGTCAAAGACGACTCTAATAAATGAACTTATAACTAATAATCAAATTGACATACTCTGTCTTAAAGAAACCTGGCTAAAAAATCTTTTGAGGCTCTTGTCCTTAATTTCATTCAACCAGACAGGATTTGTGCTAAACCTAAACAACTGTAATTGCTAAACAGTTGTAATATTATATAGACCTCCAAGCCTTCACTGAATTCTTGTCAGATGTCTCTGACTTCCTGTTCTTTCTACTTATTAAAACAGAAAAGATAATTATTTTAGGTAAAAATAAGAAAAAATTTCCCCATGGTATACCCTACAGACTCACTCATTGAAACAAGCTGCGTTTAGACTTGAAAAGTGTTCTGCCTTGCTCGGAAAGACAGTTTAAAAGAGTACTTTTATACACAATAATAAAAATAATCAGAAATTCCTTTTTTAGCACTATATCCCATCCAACAAAAAGCAGGAATGAGGTGACCTACTCCATTCCAATAACAATGATACAATAGCAATGACTTTATGAACTTTTTAACAACAAAATTGAATCTATAAGACAGAAATTATTTTTTTCAATCTCCTCAACTAAAGCCTCAACATGCTTACTGGATCCTATCCCAGCAGATCGTCTTAGGGCTGCTCTCCCTCTACTGGCTGAGATGATTCTGAAAATAATAAATGAGTCATTCATAGCTCTGGTATTAAACCACCTATTTAAAAACCCAACCTTGATCCTGATGTACTTGATAACTACCAACCCATATCTAACTCCCATTTGGAAAATACTTGAACAAATAGTGTCTAAGCAAATCTGTAGCTTCTTAAATGAAAATAATATATAGAAAAACTTCCAGTCAGGCTTCTGAGCTATTCATAGTACAAAATCTGCCCTAGTTAAAGTCTTCAATGACCTCCTTATCTCATTGATATATATATCAAAATTAATCCTATTAGATCTTAGCCCTGCCTTTGACACTATTGACCATGGCATCCTACTGCACAGGCTTGAACACGATAGGCATCAAAGATTCTGCATTAGCCTGGTTGAAATAGTATCTCTCTGGTTGCTGCCAGTTTGTGCATGCTCATAATGAGTCATCATCACACACCAAAATTTGGTGTACCCAAAGACTCAGTGGTAGGGCCCATGTGATATCCTTCCTGTACATGTTACCTTTGGGATCTGTTATATGAAAACATTACTTTCCACTCCTATGCTGACGATACCCAGCTTTACCTTTCTTTTTAGCTTTAACTTTACTATGTAGTAAACTTGATCCCTGCCTCCAAGACATTCAAATCTGGATGATTAATAATTTCCTGTTTAAAATCATTCATAAAACTTTAACTGTGATGTAACACAAAAGTTAAAGACCTCGGGGTAATTATTGACCAGGACCTCTCTACGTGTAAAACACATTCCGAATTTTTGTTTTTTTCCACCTACAAAATATCGCTAAGGTTAGAAAGTTCCTATCCTTTGAGGATGCTGAAAAATTAATACATGCATTTATTACCTCCAGGCTTGATTATTGGAATGCTCTGTTATTTGTGTGTAGTAATACCTGTATCAAAAACCTACAGCTAATACGAGCTCATTAGGACTAAAAAATATAAACATATCTCTCCTATCATTGCTTCCTTACATCCTTCCATAAAAGTCAAATTAATTTTAAAATACTCCTCCCTAGTATAATATAAAACACTCAATAGCCATGCTCCAACAAATATTATATAAGACTTACTTGTCCCTTACCACCCTTCTAGAACCCTAAGATCCCAGAATGCTGGTCTTCTTGTAATCCCGAGAATAACAAAATCTACGACAGGAGGAAGAGCCTTTTGCTACCATCCCACCCCACCACCACATCCGACAAGCAGACACTCTCAATACCTTTAAGTCTAGACTTAAAACCTTCCTCTTCATGATGTCTTGGGTCTTTTAGGAGGGACTGCCTCTGCTGTTGCCCCCAGCTGTGAGCCATGGCAGCCACTGACCATCTCTGCAGTAGTGCTGGGTTGCCACGCACCATACCTTAGTTATGCTGCTATAGCCTAGTGCTGCCATAAACGTTCCATGTGTCAGTCCGTACAATTCTCTGTATATATATGTATGTATGCACAAATGACACATATGATCAGTTACGTGTGAGCCTGGCCTAACTGATTTGCTTCATCTGTTCATCTACACCACAATCTTCACTGCTGAGGGTCATCCCTGCCTCCTTCCGGCAGACTCCTGTCACTTTCCCCTCCTGAGAGGACTGCAACCAACACTAGGGGAGGTCATGCCAGGACCGACTTTCCATCCTAGAGGCCCTTCCTAGATGCCCATGCCACTAACGACTCCCCTTCCCTGATGTTTTGTGACTGATCCCCCCCTCTCAATGGCACTGTCAAAATGGACCCTTTTTGTTACCTCCATGACCCATCTCACTACTTCACTTTAACACTATGAGACAATACTATTTTAAAAGGCACCGTATAAATATAATATAATTGAATTGAATTGAACACTGTTGGAAAGCTGAGGTCGTGCAGTTTTATGCATATGCTATCAGTGTGATGAAGGCTCTGTGAGTCATCTCGTGCACTTTTCATGCAAAGCTTGCATGTAAAGTTCAGCTTGCATGCAAAGTTCAGATGAAATCAGATAAATAGATATAAGTGGAATATGGTGGACAGGTAACTAATAAATTAATATAAGTTGAAAAACATTGAATAAATAATGAATGAAATAATGAATGAGCTTAATACATTTGTTTGTTTACAGGTAATTGTAGTAAAAGTGTAGTTAGTATGTAGTTAGGCAGATAACAATAGGAAATAGAATTTTCTTGGTAAGTTAAATCACAACCCAAAGACTTTCAGTAAAATTAATAGGAAATAGTGAAGAGATCATTATAAAATAAATAAAAGCAGCAATATATAGAATAGATAACTCAGAGATTTGAAGAACAAGAAGAAAATGCAAGTGAATTCATCAACAGACCTACTTGGTTAATAAAAACTACAGTTAATAAAAAGTTAATAAGCTAAAGTAGTTAATCAGATTAATGGAAATTAATAATATTTTTTTTTGGTAAGTTAAGTCACAACCCAAAGACTTAACATTAAGTAAAAATAATAGATGAAAGTGGAAATAACGAAGAGATCATTATAAAATAAATAAAAGCTGCAAAATATTGACTAGATATTTCAAATAATTGGAGAACGAGAAGCAAGTGAATGCATTCATAGACCTAGTGCAGTTAAATACAAATACAATAAGCTAAAGTTCATTAGTTTAATACAGCTGTTAATATAATTTTTGTGGAGTTTAGGGAACAATAGACTTCAGAAAATGCAAGTGAATTCATTTATGGACCTAGTTTGGTTAGATAAAAAGATAATAAGCTACAGTAGTTAATTAGTTTATTGTACAACAGGTCCGGTCATATTATTTAGCAATTTCTGATTGGATGAGACACATTCTATGTGTCACTAGGAGTGAGGATATCCCACGATATACCATGGGTGACTTCACAACTAATATTCACTCCCCATTTTCCATTGAGAGAACTTGCAAGCCACTGATTAACTGTTGCGTTGCATGGGAACGGGAGACGCAAAACTAAGCTTAGAACTATTTTGGGGGGGTGGAGGATGAACGAACATAAATGAAAACTAAACAGTATAAAATACAATTTGGGTTTCTTAAAACTTGGAACTGTTGTATAAAAGCAATATAACACTCGTGGTTGTGAGGTTGTTCATCACCAAAAGATTCACCAAAAGTTAGCATTCTAACGTTCTGTGTCATATCGTGCTCTCTGACAAATGACAAACATGGTATTGTGATTCTCCTGTGTCACATCATGTAATCCAAATATGGATAGTTCCACTCTATCAACCACCAGTCGTGAAAGTTTTCTTACAGTCTTACAGGAATCTTATCGGCTGGGATCAAATTCCGACAAGACAATTGGTTCGAATGCATCACATGGTATACTCTCACACTTCCCAGTCAGCTCTCTGGTGAACTGCTGTAGCGTGACAATTTAAATCTTCCAGTCAAATATTGACACTGGTAAGACAATCTGAAAACAAAACAATAAAACAGATGATGTTTATTTGAAAAGTGCATCATTACGTAAACTGTCATTACAAAAAACAGGAGAGTTCAAGCAGTGAATCAGTGCAGGCAATGAGTGACTGTCGTCCCACAGTGGCGCAGTTCATGTGACACAATTGAATGAAATGATCAGTGGGTTTTTTGTCCAAATTGTGCTATATATGGGCTGCAATTTAGCATTGATTCAGAGAATAACAGGTTTTGTAAAGTTTGTGCAATCCTTCCAGAAGAAAACAGGAGAATGGTGAAAGGCCAGAGAGCCATAACCCTCATGCAGGGAAATTTTGCCACAGGTCAGAAGTTTATCCCTGTTTATCTCTGCATGTGTAGTGACAGCCTGGCCTGCTCCAATGCAAGCAGCATGGAGGCACTTAGAATGCAAATGAATGGCTGAACTCTGTTATGAGCCAGTGTCCAACAATAGTATTAGAAGGGAAAAGTATGGTTGAAGCAGCATCTCTACTTTTAAAGAATATATCTCTTCCCATGCTGGAAGTCATTAAGAAATTGTGGCTTCATAGCACACTTGTGATTTTGAATATAATGAGAACTGATGATATTCTCAGGATCTCAAAAGCTAATATTGTCCTGTCTGCCAATGCAAAACGGAGGCATAATAGTCTACAGCTAAAGAGGTCATAAGACACCAACAGGAGATAGAAGACGGACCAATTTAGTGTTGGCATTGTAGACTGTAGATTGTGAACTAGACTGCGGATAGGGGAACTGTAGACTGCGGATGGGGGAACTAGACTGCGGATTGGGGGAACTAGACAGTTTTGGATATTCATGTGGTCTTCAGTTAAAGCCATGTTGATGCTGTTTAACAATCAAGTTTTATGTGTTTTGGATGTTAAATAGTGTGATACGATAATCCCAATAGGACTTGAAGACATATTTTGTCTGTAAGTTGTTACTATGCAATCTGTGGAAATTTTCCATAAAAATCTTTGAAGGCTGTTTTCTCAAAATAAGTTTTCCCTCACACTCCTAGTGAAAAATCTCCAAGTGAAAAAGATTTTACAGGGGGATTTGTTGATATATCATTCTAAGCCTGAATGATATGACATTTTATTCCCCAAATCAACATACAAAACAAAACATAAAAATACAGAACTCGCAATACATGTTTTTCTTATATTCTGACTGCAGAAAGGACTGTGGAATGATTACAGGGTAGGTAGCTAGGGAGAGAACAATGGGAAATAGAATTCTTGTGTAATTCCACCATTCATTTTCAGTGAGAAATTGTACAAGCATACAAGGAAATATTGTACATGCATATGGTTATTTAGTGTAAAAATGCAGTGAAATTGTGTCTGTCTCAGTCTGTGTTAGCTCGTTACTCGTTTATTTAGCTCGATATTTGAAAAAATTGTTTAAAAAAAATAATTAGCATACCTAGAATGCTGAAATGCTGAAGGTGAAATGGTCAAAGCTAAATTAATTGCACAAATTGGTTGGAAGAATAATATGAAGCCAACAAATAACAACACAGTGCATTGCTTAGCATGCATTGTAATAAGAAGCCACCAGGTTACAATACAGTGCATTGCTTTGCATGCACTGTAATAAGAAGCAGTCACTGGATAACAATACAGTGCATTGTGTTGCAATGTCATAGGAAGAAGCTTGCTTGTATTTCCAAGCAAGGCAGAACACTTGAAGTTTAGTGGCATACCATTGCCTTTCAAGTCCACTGCATTTCAAGACCACTGCATTACAGTTTACCAGGAACACACAGGAGTGGAGGATGCCTGCTCCATCTGGGCCAAGGCTGGGAGCACTGAGAGTATTTTTGACTTCTCCAGTGCTGTCACAACCATAGAGCCTTTAGTGTTGGAGAATAGAGCTGGGATCCAAAGTTAGTTGGAACAAAAATTTGCATAGATGTGTCAAAATCAAACGAGTGCATCCTAATACTGAAGGTCATAAAAATAAATGCTAAAATAATGCTTGCACTTGATGGAGGAATGCTTTACTAGTAACGTGAATGGTCTGGTCTTCTGTAGACTGCAAAGTGCAGCTACGATGGCCCATTACATAATGACTTCACACACAACTAGGCTGTTTTTTGTTTACTTCTAGCCTATACAGCCATGTTCGAGTGAGACGATGGTCATAAAAAGTTATCATTGTTGAGTAAACTTTACTATTTTATCTGTAAGACTAGAGGAGTGTTAGGAAAGAGGAACAGTGTTGAGTATGGGCTTGGGTGTTTAAAACCTAACCTCCCGCACCCAAACCAAAACGTATAATCCACCCTCCTCTTGGTTGTCCTTTACTACTTTCCTAGAGTCATGACTGTACCTTCTTAAAATCTCATAATAATTGCAGTTGTCTACATACTTAATTTCCATTAATATAAACCAGTAAAGCTACACTAAGATGTATTTCTCTTCTCCTATTTTAAGACACTCTCTTTCCCTCTTTTTTTGTCCTTCTTCCTCTTAACCTCCCTTCACTGATCTGTTTCGTCAGTAAGTCTGTCATGTCTGCCCTGTATCTGTAATGTTAGTGTGTACTTTGAGGAAAAAAAGAGACATTAGCTAGCAGTATTTGGGCCAGACCTAGACCAACAGAAAGACATTCCACAATGTGTGGGCCAGGGCCAACAAAACCCATGAGTCCTTATTTCTGCTGTCCCACTCACTATAAAATGAGTTATTTCACAGTAATTCACAGTGCAATGGCTAGTACAAAAGTCACTTTTTAATAAGTGGGCTACTTTTGGGCCGGCACCCAGTCAGAATTCCGCCAACAGCCCCAATGACCATTATACACATATGGCCATTTAGCATTGCATCTTGTAAACTACCAGTTATATTGTATAAGCAGCCAACCACATTTATTTCCTCCACCCGATCCAAAAATACATGCTCACCACTGACTGAACAGTCTTAAAACAATTTAATAACATTTTACAATTCCACAAAAAGAAAACATACTTATGAGTCATCAAAATGTACAGAAAAGCTATATTTCATTTGATTATTCCATTATGCCAAGACAGGATTCTGTCTGGAACATGCAGTGCACAAAACACTATGTAGGTATAAAAGTTAATGACAAAATCTGCATATTCAACAGTCTGACAAAAGCATGGGAAGAAAATTGGGGCAGAACTGGCTAACACCTGAGTGACACCAAACTGGGTGACCAAAAGGCTGCTTGTCCAGAAGATATTCAGGTTGACCTGCAAACAAAAAAAAGACAATACATTCTATTATATCATGTCCACAAATGTTTGCAAAATAGGTTGTTTGGAAGGATTAAGCAGAGATCTACTGAGGACTTGTGTTGCAGGGTAATAAGATATTCTATTGCCAAAAGCAAAATGGTCATTGTAAAGGGGTTAATTGTTTATACTCCTGTGTGGTCCAAGCTAATGTTTGTAAAGCACCATGAGACAATACTATGAAAAAGGTGCTGAAGAAATATAACTGAATTGAACTACTACTACAACTACCACCAATACTAAGTGAGGGATAACGTTCTGGGAGGTGTTAATTACTGTGGAATAACTCCCGACAGTGTGATGCCTGAGCCTGACACCTGTGGAGGGCTCCTGAATCACTCTGAAGGGAGTGTGGAAAAATGAATCCATGAAAATGTAGATTGTCCCAACAGAGAAACTAAAACACTAGACTTCTTATATGCAAATGTGAGGGATGCCTACACTCTACTACCTCCCCCTGGGCAGTTCTGATCACAACCTGGTCTTGCTCACCCCTACCTACACACCCTTTATATAATACAAACCTTTTCAATGATCTTCTGCATCAGCATATGAGGGCTCGACTCTGGTCTGCATAAAGGGGGATTTTCCCCCTCCCCCTTGTGAAAACAGAACATGGAACTTAACAAACGTTTAGCCTATCTGGTCTCTGCTTCTCTCTCTCTCACCCAATCTCCACCCCCACCCACACTTTCTTTGGGCAAAAGTGTCTTTCATATGGTTTAGATAGAACTTCTTTTCTACATGATTTTGAACTTTATTCAGAGGTTTTACTTTAAAAAATGTGGTGTAAAAAATGGATTTTGGCTCTGAAGCACTAGTTTTAAATGGCTTTTTCTAGGGCTCCCACTGTAACATCTAGAGTGAAGAAGTGAGTCCTTTTTATGACATTATGACATCACTCCAAAGTTCTACCCCTATGGTTTAAAAGAAAGTGCGCCTGCTGGCCTGGAAGTGAATTATGAATTTAATTATACAAAATTATGCTAAGATAAGCAAAAATATGCTAAGCTATACTCATGGCAGGCTAGGTTAATGGTTCAAACCATTACTTTATCTTAGCTTGTGTTAGGATTGCCGAACTTGGAGCCTACAGACTGATTGCTGATTTCAAAATTAACCGTTAATTGAAAAAGTTATCATTTGATTATTCAACTAATTGATTGATTATTAATTTGAAAAAATAATCATTTGGGACAGCCCTTATTGTAGCCGAACCAGGTTCTGTGAGGCTCTGCCATAGTTTATCAACTGTCAGTGCCACTGGTTGAAGCATGGAGATATCGGTAAGGTAGCAACCTATTGCATGTGTTTACTGGTTACCTTGATATGGCACATGACATTAAGGTGCTGAAGAGACTGGACTTGGCCCATCTAAGACCACAGGTGACATCCTCCCTGGACCCCCTATAGTTTGCCTACTGAGGATGACATCATCTGCCTACTCCAGAGAGCTCACTCTCACTTTGACAGAAAGGCAGCACTGCGAAAATTAAATTCATGTAAGAGCATTTAACACAATCCAGCCTGTGCTGCTGGGTGAAAAGCTGCAGAGGATGCAGGTGGACACTACCATCACCTCCTGGGACACCTCTCAGATAGGCAACAGTGTGTGTGACATGGGGGCTGTGTCTGAGAGGGTAGTCTGCAGTACATGAGAACCTCAGGAAACTGTTCTATCCCCCTTCCTCTTCACATTCTACACCTCTGACTTTCACTAGAGCTTGCCATCTACAGAAGTTCTCATGATTCTGCATTGGTGTGGTGTCAGGGGGTAGAGGAAGCACAGAAGCTGCCACTTGTGGACCGCTTTGTGGAGTGGTGTGGTAACCACCACCTGCTCTTAAATCTTTGCAATGATTAAAGTCTGTGTGTCTGTATCTGGACTGAGCATTCAGTCAAGACAAAGTAACAGCATATAGTTACACTTTTTCTGCTTGAGTATGCAATATTTACCATATAGTCCATGTGTTTTTGGCAAGTTATGCCACCCTAGAGCTAGGAAATATGTGATAGCATTGCATTTAGGTTAGCTTTTTTGTATTATCAGCCTGTTTATGTCCATTATAAGCCTATGGAGAGTTTTATTACAGTTGAATAGAGTATAAAATGTCGCTTTTAGATATTCCCACAAAGCTTCCTCAGATGATTATTTACATTAAGGCAACAATTTTTTGTATTTCATTTTCTGAAACATCAAGCATAAATATGTAAATAAGGCATCATACACTTACATACACTTAAACATGTGCAATACGGCCGGTACCGAAAGGGTAAACAAGTTAAACAGCCCATCCTATACACTCTAAACCTCTAGAAGCCTGCACCCTGTAGATGTGATTTTATGCACACTGAGGCAAGTCCCACCTACTTTAACTCCACTGACAATGCATAACCTGCTACAGTATTTGTATTGTATTGAAATGTATCGATTTTAAATGTACACCCATGGGTTTTTAATACGTAGTGCATCCCAAAATTGTCCATGTTAACATTCAATTCATAGCCAAACTCTTCACAGAGGTGCCCTCTAGCCCATGGCCTAAAATGTATGCAAATTATTGCATATTTTAGTAGAAAATGGGTCATCTATATGTACAAGATATTTCAGAAAACAAAACATAAGTATTGTCTTCATGTAAATTAACAGCTGGGGAGGTTTTGGGGATATCTATTAGTTTTACCCTATTGAACCATAATATATTCCTCCATAGGCATAAAGAGGGCGATAACACCGGCAAATCTATCATTTATTTTCGAGCCATTCCAAAAATTAGCAAAGTGGCCTGAAGCAAGTGGCCTGAAGCTACAACAAAAGTTATATAGTGTCCCCAGCTGAGATGACATTGTGGTGGGTCGTCACAAATAAGTCAATGTATGGAAAATGCTGACAGACAGTGCCACTCCTTTCTACCATACACATAAATATTTGAGATATTTATAATCCCTTGATGGAGCAACTCACTTTGGCTTGGTCTCAGCGTCTGTGACCTGTCGAATGAAAATGGCATCCTCTGGGTGTGTGATATCACCCTGTTCCTGCATATAGGATGAAGCAATTGCAAGAAGGCTGCCATCAATACTGAAAGCCAGAGATGCAATGCTGGTGGGATAGCGGTGGAACTGACACAGTCGTTTCTTGTTAAAGGGATCCCATATGTTCACAAAGCCATCAGAACCACCTGTTGACAGAAAAGAAAGCAAGGACTTTGTTAACTATATATTCAAAGACTATACACAGATGGCTAAAACAGCAGTGAAATCTGCAATCATATAGAACTTGCTTTATGTGTACAAAGGCTACATGATTAAGTTTATTTCTTTACATGTACATAACTAGACTGACAGTAATAGATCTGGATAGGGTGGATCCCATTTTTTTCTTTCCCCTTCCCTTATCTTTTATCCTTTGAAACAGAGTGACAAGAGGTAGGGGTGAAAATATTCCCCTAAGAAATGAGATGACATGGCAGTTTGCTACCTTCAGAAAATACCCTGCCATAAAACAGATGTCGCTAAACAGATATGAATGTTGCTAAAGACAGGTTAAAAATGCTTGGCTAATTCATAGGGAAAACTATGAGAAAGAGTGAGTTGACAGGTCAAAATTTTTCATTCATCATTCCTGTTTCAATCACTCATGCACAATCTCTAATTTACAAAAAATCTTCAGCACAAATACGGTCAAATTACATTTCATTTAAATCATAATATGCCAGTAAGCCCACTGACCCATCTAAATTGGGGCAGTGGTGGCGTAGCCACCATTGTGCCCCTGAGCAAGACACTTAACCTTAAGTTGCTCTAGGGGAGACCTGGCCCTGAACGCTTGAGAGTTGTAAGTCGCTTTGGATAAAAAGCGTCTGCTAAATGCATAAATGTAAATGTAATGTAAATTTAAGGTAATCTAAGTTTCAAGAACAGGTCTTTTTTTTTAAGTCAAGTCCTCGCAGAATATGGAATAGGGAGAAAAGTGTACCTGTGGCAAAGGTGTTGTGAATACTGTGAAAAGAGATGGCATTGACAGGGTAGACTTGCTCAATGCCATTCTCCTTCAGGCGGTGGCATTTAAATGCATATTTCTTCTTCTGCACTTCCAGACTGGGATCCAGATACTCAACAGCCACCCTTCCCTCAATTGAACTTAAGACATAACCCTGCAGTCATGGTGTAACATATAAGCTAGGAGTCAGTCATTACTGATCCTAAAATGTAAAATTTGTTAAGATTACATACACATACTTTCAAGAGAACATTTCCAGCTGTATGGCCATATCCATTTCAATTAGGTGGGTAATTCCATGTCAGATCACTACACTGAACATCGCCACAACATCGTCACTGATTTTAATGAATTTTGTCATGCTAACTTGGTTATGCCAAAATGTTACTATTGAATTAAATAAGGGATAATGTATTGTCCACCGGTCATTATAGGAAAATATGTCCCTACAGGTAGAACAGGACCCTTACGTGTATGCAGAGGAGAAAAAAAACTGACCTCCAAACGTTGTTAAGGCCCATTCAAGGTAAATGGAACCTGCTGCAGCATTCTGGAGAGCAGTATAATAAATGCATGCCATGAACCTATCCAAATAAAATTTGGTCTTTGGTTTCTGAGTCAGTAATTTCAGACAACCACAACTCCTTTTAATGCTGCTACTACCCAGGAATTACTCAATCTGCAATGTAATAGGCTCTCTGCATGGTGTAAGGTCCCAGAAAGACTTTCGTTCAGGATGGTCAATCTATTTTTATGAAGTACAGACAACTAAATTGATATTAGGCATAAGTATTAGTTGTGTAGTGTAGTTACACTAGTTTACTATCCAAAGTAAGCCTAACTAATAAGCTCTCTCTGTTTCTTGCCAGTTCAGGGTTCAGTTTGCAATTATCTCGTAGCTACAGCCTCATTACTCAATTGTTACCAATGTAAAAGCTAATTACCGTAAAAGAGTGACCATCCTGAACAAAAGTCTTCCTGGGACTTTACGTCTGCCATGCACAGAGCCCATTAAGAGTCAATGCAATTTGTTGATTTTGTGCTTGTCATAATGTTGGCTGGGAAAATGCGCACTGGTGATACAAAACCTCATAAGTCATCATTTTTAGCAAACAAATGTAGAAACTACTGCACCTTACGACATTAATGAAAGATTTGTATCACTTCAGTTTCAGCATAAGAATGAACAGATATGGTTTCAGTGTTACCTGAAAAGTAGGAGTGGGAAGCCATTGTCGATTCTGCTTATTGATTCAGTTCTTTATCAATTTCCTAATCAATTCCTTACCATTTAGTAGGTGGTCTACACAGGTTTTCAGTATCAGCACATAGGCTGTTAATGTAACCTAGTAACCTAAAGTAACCATTACAACTTTTTAGAAGTAAACCATGTACAACTTACTTACCTATTTCAATTTTATATTAAGAGAGACCCTTGGTTTGGAAAACATGCTGGTATTGATAAGAGAAATTGATAATGTCAGAGGCATTATCGACATTCAATTCTTGGCTCTACTTGATTCTAGTAGATGCTAGTAATACAGACATGAAGAATCAGATCAAAAGGAATGACTATTTTTAAGCCACTAATAAATTGTACAAACGTTTTATCTAAAAGTTTATACAGTCAGCTTTGGGTGGAAACAATGTACATTCATTTAATGCCTGTTTTTTACTGTCAGTTTGCTTGACAAATGAATGCCAGTGCAATGCAATGACTACAAAACTAAAGACCACATTTTCTGGAGATGCCATTAAGATTGTTTATAGTTTTTACTAAAGCCAATATAAGAATAGTTTTTAAATAGCCAATTTTAAATATTATGCTACTTTCTTCATTTTGGGTTTAGCATAAAAATACGACATAACATACATCTGGAAATGTTTATATTAAGATGTATAAACCAAGGTAACCACAGCCCGCCCACCCCTACATGCACACATAACAAGGAAACTATGAGGCAAACCTGTTTGTTTGGAAAAGCACGGATGCAGCGAGTCTGATACTTCAGACTAGACTCTCTTCTCTGCTGGACATAACCCATGTTTCTCAGGTCCCATACCAGAACCCTTCTTCCAGCTGTTCCTACAATTAGCCTGTCTCCAGCAACCGACAGTGTGTAAACCTTTGAAAGGGAAAAAAGGATGTCAACACAACACTTAAAATGAAACTAGTCAAATAACTGAAAATAAGAAGTGCGCTCAATGCCCTATTACCTGGGTGCTTAAACAATCCATGTAGTTTTCGTTCATTCGTTTTTTTCAGTGAAACCAAAATTAAAAGAAAATTAAAAAAACTTTTAGAAAACTTTTTTGTTTTCTGATTTCAATGCCTAAATGAAAAATGGAAATTTCAGATAAAGGAAAGTAGGTTACCCTAGACTTGGATATATCATATTATAGTACAGCACTGCCTAGGTTTCTCCCCAGAGAACATTCAGTTGGCAAAATCCTGCCAGCTTAAATTACATTTTTAAGCAATTCTAAAAAGAAAATGAACAGTGTGATACCGGACCAAATAACTCAGTCTACCAGTTAGACCGAACAGGTGCATATTGGAAGTATGAAGAGATTTATCAGGTATTCAGGGTGTTTGCCACAACAAAATTTTTAATATTCTGCACAATAAATACTGGTTTTTAAGAGAGACCTATGATTTAGTGTACCCTCATCATATATTTTTGGTTATTATTGGTTTGCCCCGAAAAGCATAAATCTGTGACCACTGGAATATGAGAACCAACCTGTGGGCCTGGTCGAAATATCCTCCCTCTCATCCTGACTTTGAACAAAACATTGCCTAACTTTGAACAAAACACTGTCCATCTCCATAGTCCATTTCTTTCAGAAAAGTTATCCCTATTATCCCTATCCCTACTGCTCTCTTTTCATATAAAAATGCTCATGCTAGGCTGCATTCAAAATGTGTAAAATAATTTCAAATTTTCAATTATAGACACACTTTGCTAGTAATTTCAGTTGTTTTATATTGTCTTTTGAATGTTTCAAAATAGAATTTACTCAGCACGTCACTAGAGGGAGTCCAGCCAAGGCAATCAGGGGAATCGCAGGTATATGCATATGTACGCATATGTATTTAGGCCTAATAATTATAAGCCTCTTTGACAGCAAAAAGAGTGATTTGGAGAACTAACATCCACCACCAGCAAATTAATTTGGTTGAGGAGAGAGGTGGGCATGGTAAGATAACTGCTGGCAACTACCACAGGATTGTGTCAAGTAGAAGCAGGATAAACCAGGGGAAAAAAGCAACTGAACACCATTGTACCACCTTCTACCTAATTCAAATTTTTTAATTTAGTCCATCAAACACAGATTGCAGACCTCCGCCCAGGCAACATAGTCACTGATGCAATACAAATTCCAGACGTGGTTCAGGATCACCACCAAAATTCATCTGCTCTTTGTCCCAACTCCAACTGAAAATTTCATCCAAATCTGTGCAGTTCAGACAAACACTGGCGAAAACATAGCCTGCAGTTTATTTTAAAATTTCAGGCTTGAATTCCATTAGTTAATGTGCTATAAGAACAGGCTATCCCTCTTAAGTAGCTTAATGTGAGCCACTGGTAGCCATTCAAAGCAAAACCTCAGCAATCTGCATTTTGGACCATCCCAGCTTCATATCCCTGAGTTATTGTGTAGTTGGTTGGCTCAGAATCAGCCCATTGTGGCATTCCATGATGTCGATACAAGGCCACCTTGCAGCATTCCTTCGCTGACATGCATAGCATAGGCGAAATATTGACAACATCCAGGTTGCATGAAGGCTCTGTAGCCTAAACTCCTCAATTCAAATTCCCAGGATAGCCTAAGATCGAGAACAGGCCGAACACAGATTTAGCTGTGAGGCGCGTGCTTTTTCAGAAACACTGATTGTCCATATATCAGCCCTGAGCGGAGAGAATAGAAAAGTTTAACTTTGAGCAGAAAATCTGCGCACATATATCTCTCATGTATTAAAGAGATTCCCTTCAGTCTCGGTAGAGAATAAGCAATACAATCCTGAATTTAGGTTTTTGTAACAACTCTTAGTGAGAAATTATGTCTTTACTTTCAGAATCTTCATTCAGTCAAGTCTATATAATATACAGTTCTTTGAAGACTATGAGTGGACTTGAGCCTGTGGTTGCATTACAATGGCAACAAAAAAAAAAAATCAGGATTCATGTTCTTGCTGCAACCAGAATATTGACCTTATTCCAAATAGCCTATGCTGTGCATGTACAGGTTGTGTACGCTAAGTGAAGACAGTTTGCAAAGCAGCGTGTGATTGTAGAACCTTCACTAGTTTTAAACGTCTGCAATGTCTTGTTTAGGCTACAGTATGTTTTTCCCCTTGCAAATTAGTATTGGGTAACAATTCTGCAAAGAAAAGCCAACTTCTCCAATGATCCATGGCTGCCTTCAATTCCAGGCACTAGGTGCATTTACCAATATATATGGGCAACCCATTTTTTTAATGGTGTGATTGGTAGTGGCACAACTAAACAAAACAAAAACTCAAAACAAAAACAGGACTTGTGGACTGCAAATGGCGATTTCAGCAATGAATTTACAGGCTGTACCATTGTTGTCTGTGAAAATAATATTTAAATCTAATGTGATTCCTCAACCCTGATGTTACACCTGATGGTCAGTAATGTTCACTGATATGCTGACAAGATTTGCTTCAAACTGTATGGTTTCCTACAGGTTTTTGACCATTCATTTTCAATTGTGGACCCACTTTTCCTCACATCCATATCCTTCCGCCTAAGACTTTGAAGCAATACAAATGACTGTTGAATGATTTTTGTGTCAGCGTAACATTTCTATACCCGCTCTGAGGTTACCACCGACCCACCAGAAAGAACCTGATCCATCACTGACCTCTCCATTGATCCAGGCCTAATGGTCACAGAGGCTCATGCAAGTCAACATCTGCAAAGCTGCTGGGCCTGATGGGATACCCGGTCATGTAATCAGAGTATGTTCAGAGCAGTTGGATGGTGTAATTACAGACATATTCAGCCCCTCTCTGTCCGTGCTGTGTCACACAGCTTCAAGTTATCCATCACTGTTCCAATGCCGAAGAAAAGCAAAATGACCACTTTGAATGACTGCCGTCCTGTGGCACTGACTCCCATCGTGAGTAAATGTTTGATAACATTTTATTTGAAGGTGTCTACATAAGAGTGACATGAGCTTGTCATGAACATCACGACATGCGTGATGAACATTGGATTCATGAATGTTTATGACTGCTGTCATTTAGTGTCATTCAGTTTCTGAATGCAAAGTTGACACTGTTTGGGATGCAGACATTATAAAAACCCGAATGACAATGACAACAATCATAAACATTAATGTTCATGATGCACATCATGTCATGTTTATGACAGGCTTATGTCACTCTTATGTAGACACCTTCAAATAAAGTGTTACCAAATGTTTTGAGAGGCTTGTGAAGACCATGATTTGCAGCAAGATTCCACCTACTCTGGACTATAATCAATGTGCCTAGAGGCAGAACAGATCAACTGATGACATCACCACCACCACACTGCATTCCTCCCTGACACATCTGGAGAAAAAGAATACTGGAGATACCAGGTAATGAGAATGGGCTCCAGCATTTCATCCTCCTTGACCAACAACACAGGTGTCCTCCAGGGTTGTGTCCTGAGCCCTTTTCTTTACTCCATGTATACTCACGACTGTGTGGTTATGCATAGCTCTAATATGGTAATTTTCTGACGACCCCAGGCTAATTGGTCTGATTACCAACATCGATGAAACAGCCTACAGAAGAGAAGTTAACGCAGTGGTGTCAGGAGAACAACCTTCTCAACGTGGCAACGTGTAAACTTCATGAGGAAAGCAGACCAATTTGAAACATTACAGTGTGTGCAGAATTATTAGGCAAGTTGTATTTTTGATGATTAATTTATTATTGAACAAGTACTATATTCTCAATCAACCCAAATCACTCATAAATATCACCAAATATATACCCATCTCATTTATTTTTGCCAGGCAAACCAATATAACTCAAAATTTACAAATAAACATTTCTGACATTCAAAAACAAAGCAAAAACAAATCAGTGACCAATATAGCCACCTTTCTTTACAAGGACACTCAAAAGCCTTCCATCCATGGATTCTGTCAGCTTCTTGATCTGTTCACCATCAACATTGCATGCAGCAGCAATCACAGCCTCCCAGACTTGTAGATCTCACATTTCATGAGGGACCACGGGTTCTCTCTGGGGTTCAGATCAAGTGAACAAGGGGGCCACGTCATTATTTTTTTCATCTTTTAGACCTTTACTGGCCAGCCACGCTGTGGAGTATTTGGAGGCATGTGATGGAGCATTGTCCTGCATGAAAATCATGTTTTTCTTGAAAGATGCCGACTTCTTGTACCACTGCTTGAAGGTGTCTTCCAGGAACTGGCAGTAGGACTGGGAGTTAAGTCCATCCTCAACCCAAAAAGGTCCCACAAGCTAATCTTTGATGATACCAGCCCATACCAGTCGGAGTGGAGCTTTCTGCCCTTTACTGATCCAGCCACGTGCCCATCCATCTAGCCCATCAAGACTCACTCATTTCATCAGACCATAAAACCTTAGAAAAATCAGTCTTGAGATATTTCTTGGCCCAGTGTTGACGTTTTATCTTGTGTCTCTTGTTCAGTGGTGGTCGTTTTTCAGCCTTCCTTACCTATCTATGTTATCTACCTTATCTTCCTGCTTGATTTTCCTCAATTCTTGGGAAGTTACTTTGCGCCTTCTTTTTTGAACGCACTTCTTGCGGTCCTGTTGGCTATTTGCCATGAAACGCTTGATTGTTCTGTGATCCCGCTTCAAAAGCTTGGCAATTTCAAGGCAGCTGCATCCCTCTGCAAGACATCTCACCAATTTTAGACTTTTCAGAGTCCATCAAATCTCTCTTCTGACCCATTTTGCCAAAGGAAATGAAGTTTCCTAATAAATAACACCTGATATAGGGTGTTGATGTCATTAGACCACACCCCTTCTCATTACACAGATGCACATCAGCTGATGTACTTAATTGGTAGTAGGCTTTCAAGCCTATACAGCTTGGAGTAGGACAACATGCATAAGAAGGATGATGTGGTCAAAATACTTATTTGCCTAATAATTCTGCAAAAGTGTAATGGTGCTACTGTGGAAAGGGTCGACAACTTCCAAGTTCCTTGGTGTTAACTTCAGAGGACCTTACCTGGGATAATCACACAGACCAGGTTGTTAAAAAAGCCCAACACCGTCTCCTCCTCCTCAGACAACTAAGGAAGTTTGGTATGCGATCCAAGATCCTGATGGCCTTTTAAAGAGACACTACAGAGAGCATCCTGTCTGGACGCTTCAGGATAGGTTAGGAAGCTGCTCTGCAACCAAATGAAAAGCACTACAAAGAGTTGTGCGTACAGCACAAGGCATCTGTGGATGTGATCTGCCCTCCATCCAGGACTTGTATAAAAGGCGATGCATCAAAAAGGCCAAAAGAATCATTATGGACCGCAGCCATCCTAGTCATGGGCTGTTTCAGCTGCTAACATCTCTTAAAATCTTAAGGCTCAAACCACCAGACTCCAGAACTATTTTTTCCACCAAGCTATAAGACTTATGAACATGGAAACAAAGACAGCCTTTTTGAGGAGCAAAAAAACAGGAATATATACTATACTTATACTAGAATACCGAGATGTAATAAGACAATCTAGAATCTTGAATCATACCTTTTCAGGCTGGGTAAAGGTTCCAGCATTGCATGGGGTCCTTGGGTCCCACAGACGAACCGACCTGTCCCAACTGCCTGTTACCATCACATTGACCTCTGGGCAGTACTCTACACAGCGAATTGGTGCATCATGTGTACCAACAATAGTATCTACAAAGAAAATGTATGTTCATGGGGCTGTTCAAATTTAATAATAAAACTGTGCTACCTGTTTCTATTGTTCAATAAATTAAGTAGTCTAGTGTTTGTGAGCATTCACAATTTACAAAATTTAGAACCATAAAAATTGGTAAAACATACACTTAATAGTGGACTGGCAGCTAAAGTCGAATGAACTGGGAAAGTCCTTAGTCGGTTTGTTTGGAATTACCCTACATTTGTCTATCTTTAGGGTGCGCACACCGGCCTGACAGTCAGACGTCGAATGATTGTATCAGCAGACTATTGCCAGCTCATTTGCGGTTCCTGAATCGGCAAGAAGGCCATCGGCAGCAGCTATCGTAAGTCGGTATCGTGGTCGATTCTCTGAAGTCACCCTATTACAGAAAATGCAACAGACACAGAAATAAACAAACATTGTAAACATCCGAGTGCATACCTTGATCTGTATTTAAATCATGCATTTTCAGCTGTGCGTCCAGGCCTCCACTCCAGGCATGTGTTGGGTCCTGTTATTGGTTCAAAGAAATTCAGTTTAAGCTGCAAAGCTCTGGTATATCCTTAATGTTTTATCCCTTTGGGTATTTACTGAAAGCAGAACAAAACACTTACATAAAAGGCACAGTCCAATACTGGAGCCAGATGCTGATACTTCATTCTCATAGAATTGCTGCCAACATCATAGAGGCGTACAGTGGAGTCCCATGAAGAGACCAGTAAAAACTGTGGCGAACTAGGACTGAATTTTACAGCTGAAATACTGTCTTCAGGTCCTTGGTTGAGTTTAAATTCATTTGACCCAGTCATCTATGGCAGAGAAATGGATGCGAGTTGGCATGCAGACGTAATAATTACAAATTAAGCTAACCAGAAAAAAATATCAACAAGTCTCATTCAAGTACATTTATGACCACCACATGGTGCCGTCAGCTGGTACACAAAGAACATCACATTTTTCATGTTCTTTCCATCCCTTACACCTGCTTCTCATCTTAACAATTTGCTTGCGCTTGCTGATGTTGCAGAGTCAAAAACATTGAAAATAAGATGTCATTGTAAACCTAAGCATTCAATTAAGAAGTGTTGCAACAAAAACAAAAAACAAAACAAAACAAATAAAACACTAAAATACATCACAAGCAGATATCAGGTCACTGTCACATGTCAAACGATTGTGGGAATGACAGACCCAACTAGATGTACTACCCGATGGTACATAATGAGCCTATTCACACTTATTTATTACATTATTTATTACATTTATTACATTACTTATTTAAATGCGTTTTGCATAGATCCGATTGGCTCATTGTAAATACAGGCGTGAACAATGACTAAAACGCTTTGGAATATGATTGTTCAAACCACATGTGGAGGTGGTTTTCAATGCTTGTATCCACATAACAGGAGAAGTTAGCCGGCAACATTAAGATATTGCAGGCAAATTTGGTGGCTATTGTACATATGTACTGACCACCAATCACTCACAATCAAATTATAGGTAAGCAATTCTTTAAAACCTTTATGTTTATTAAATGGTTTAATACCATCTACATGTAAAAAAGCTGTTCAGTGTAACTGCCCCCATTAATACCAGTTGCATTACAGTTCAGAAGGACTATAATACTGTGTAAATACTTTACAAGATATTTTAGAGGGTTTCCTTTCATTTAAGGTTGTGTAGGACTGGCCAGCTCTATTGGGCACCCTGTGAGAGCACTTGCCAATAACATAACATTCATGATTTGTATCAGAATGTTATATATATTTTCCTCCAGGTGTTGGAAAAATGTTTATGTACTTTTCCTATGCAAATGTACATGTAAAAAAAATCTATGACTTCTCATCCATACTCTAAATGAGTTTGAATTTATACAGTCATGGAAGTGCATCAAACATTCACGAAAAATCAACAAAACATGTTCTAATCCTGATTGTTGTATGCATAGCCGCTACTAAGTTACTGTACTACGAAGAGCAAAATAAGCAACTTTGCATTAAAGGTCGCTACCAAACTTTTCTCAGATAATTCTATAGTGCTTTTTCGCGTAGAATCCATCTAGCAAAATCCATCCAATTTTCGTGACATGGTTACAGGACATGGGGGACTGTTTGGACAAATACATTCTGAGACACTAGTGACAAGGCCGCCCGAACATTAACTCTGCACGATACAAAAATGTCACAAGCAGAAATCAATTTCACGCGACAAAAGCACAATAGAATATTCCCAGAAAAGTTCGGTAGTCAACTTCGCGAAGTTGCTTATTTTTCCGTCTACAGGTTACCTTTTTCCATTTTGACCGTTAATCCTTCCCAATTCATAGCTGTTGGGTATTACAGGTGATTTTGTCTAACATGTGACTTTATACGGACCCACTACTGGCTGATTAATGAAAAATATTATATATATAATAGAGGTATGCCCCTCAGAACGAAAACGAATGCTAATTAGCTGCGTACAAAATAACGACTGATGCGCGGCAAAATCGCCATATGCGCGGCATTTTTTGCACATCATTTCTTTTATTTGTCCGACTACAATGCTCCAACTTTACGTACCTCAATAGGTGATGCAACATATATTTCAACTTTTAAGGACCACGGTAACGTCTCAGTAGCCCATGGAGCATACAATGTTTAAGAGTTTAACCGTAGAGAGTTTAACCGTAGCTACCTTTAGGTGAACATGTCTTCATTATGGTGTTTTTAGACTTATAACACGAACACAATCTGTAACGTTACAATACATCATTAGAGATCTGAAGTGACGTTCTCACCGTTCATAGATTTCAGCAATTCTGGAGGGATATTTTAGCAGCCACGCCAGCGGTTTGTCAAGGAGGTTTTGTTTCAAAACACTTCCGTGCGGTTTCATATGGAAGCATGGATTGGATTGGCCATCGTCCTGCGCTTCCGCTTCCGCTTCTTCTTCTTGAATTTAGGGACATAGCCTACATCACAGCGTATCGCCACCTATGCCGAAAAACACTGCTGTACAAAGAGGCAGACACGATTTTTACATGATTTAATATCACTTTCATGCTTTCATTAAACTCTCGCTGAAATATATTAAGATATATCCTTAGGATATAGGAAACTTCACAACTCTTGCCTTATAAAGGAACATTATATTTGATTTTGATGAGACAGCCAACAGTGAAGTGAAATTAAGAACATAACACAGTGGTGTAAGGAGAATAATCCTTCTCTCAATGTTGCAAAGACCAAAGAGCTGATTGTGGAGTTGGAGCCCTCTATCATAATGGTTCTATGGTGGATAGGGTCAACAACCTCAAGTTCCTGTGTGTTAACATCACAGAAGACCTTACCTGGGATGGCCACATTGACCACATTATTAAGAAAGCCCAACAACATCTCTTCCACCTTAGACGACTAAGAAAGTTTGAATGAGATCAAAGATCCTGAGGGTCTTTTACAGAGGAACCATAGAGAGCGGCCTGACCGGAGACATCATTGCATGGTATCGAAGCTACTCTGCCACCAATCGAAAAGCATGGCATGTATTGTGCATACAGTGCAAGGCATCTGTGGCTGCGACTTACCCTCCATCCAAAACTTGTATAACTGGCAATGCATCAGGAAGGCCTAAAGAATCACTAAGGACCCCAGTCATCCTCATGGACTGTTTCAGCTGCTACCATCTGGCAAACGATATCACAGTCTTAAGACTATTCAATTCAATTCAGTTTTATTTATACAGTGCCTTTTACAATAGTATTGTCTCGTGGCGCTTCACAGAAGGAGCACCCAAGAGCAACAGGGGCAAGGAAAAACTCCCTTATGTTCAGTTAATCTAGGAAGAAACCTTGGGCAGATCCACGACTCAAGGGGCTAACCCAACTGCCAGGGGTCATGGAGAAAAATTACAATCAGTAGTAACCATGACAGACTATGGTCTAAGGTTCATAATAGTTCATAATAGAGTATTATCCCACTTTTACATTACATGGTAGTCAGTCTATAGGTGGTTATCAGGAATTATGGCTGGACAAGGTAGCAGCGGCCAGGCATAGTGTCAAACTCAAAGGAATGAGATGGGTCATGGGGGTAACAGTAAGGGTCCATTTGACAGCGCGATTGTGAGGGGGGGTCAATCACAAAGCCTCAGGAAGGGGAGTCGGGCCCAGCATCGGCGTCCAGGAAGGTCCTCTTTGATGGGGAGTCGGCCCTGACATGGGCCTCCCGTAGTGTTGGTTGTAGTCCACTCAGACTAGAACCACCAGACTCCAGAACAACTTTTTCCATCAAGTTATTAGACTTATGAACACTGAAACAACAATGACTGCCTAAACCTTGCCTGTCAGCTTTTGCTAGTTTTTTCTACTCTTTTTCTCTCACAGACACAAACACACACACACACAGAGAGAGAGTCTGTGGTACCTGACATGCAGAATACTACTTTACTGTCTGACTACGCCACTTCCTAATCCGGGCAGGAGAAACCCCTTAACTCTTAACTTGCATGACTGATTCTAGATCCTCCCCGCAAAGGAACAGTTTACAGAAGGCATATATAACAAGTTCAAATTTATTACAAATTAGTATAAATACAATTAATCAAATGAATAAGGTGGAAAAACTGCAGAAAGTAACTGGCTGAAACTCCTCAGAATAATGTCGGGTCGGGACACAACTCCCATCTCAGGAGGCTCTGGTGTGAGGAAAAGAGACAGCAAACCCCACACAAACATGCAACACAGCAGGCTTTGCACACACAAGATCTGTAAATATCACTACAATATACCACACCGCGTTAAGAGATTACCAGTACACACCAAGATAGTGCCTGCCTAGATTTTCAAGATTTTTTCTTTTTGGGTATCCTTATGACCTCTAGTTTACATTTATGGATGATAGCATTAAATTTGAGTTGTGGTATTTTTTTTATTGGCATATCCAAAAGGTTCTTTCAAAGGTGACTTAACCATAGATATTGTATAGTAACCTAGATACTGCATTGGGGTCAAGCACGTACTGAGACGTTGCCGTGGTCCTTAAAAGTTTAAATATATGTTGCATCACCTATTGAGGTACATAAAGTTGGAGCATTGTAGTCAGACAAATAAAAGATATTATACAGTAACCTAGATACTGCATTGGGGTCAAGCACATATGTGAATGTGAGTTTAACACTATGTCTGGCCACTACTACAATGTCCAGCCATAATTCCTGATAACCACCTATGGACTGACTACCATGTAAAGTGGGATAATAGTCTGGAAATATTAGGATCCTGGAGCTAAAACCATGGACAACTTGCAGTCTATCATGGTTACTACTGATTGTAGTTTTCCTGCATGACCCATGGCAGTTTGGTTAGCACCTTGAGTCATGGATCTGCCCAAGGTTTCTTCCTAGACTAACTAAACATTAGGGAGTTTTTCCTTGTCCCTGTGTGGCTCTTGAGTGCTCCTTCTCTATAGCGCTATGAGACAATACTATTGCAAAAGGCACTGTATAAAGAAAATTGAATTGAATTGTACCTCTGTGGCCCTTGTCTCTTTATTCTACTCTGCCCCGACCAAATTGTTGCCATCCTTCTCCTCTTCAGTTTAAGCAATAAAACGAGTCGATTTGACAATTATAACTTTTCTTACAAACACTCCAATAGGCATATACTCACCACCAACAACAACAAGACTGTATAAGGCTCCGTAGACTCATGCTAGGCTAAGACATATCGGTGAATAACGTACCTAAGAGCACACTTGGTCAAAAACAATAAATTCTCCCCCTTACTCTAAAAATGAATGAATAAATAAATGAGAGGTTTGAGACGAGGTCTCGCCTGGGGGTTTGAGACGAGGTCTCGCCTGGGGGTTTGAGAGGGGTCTCGCTCTGTGTAGTGTTGGAAAAAAAAGACAAAAAAAAAAAAAGAGGTTTGAGACAAGGTTTCGCCTGGGGGTTTGAGACGAGGTCTCGCCCTGTGTAGTATTTAAGAGGTCTGAGACGAGGTCTCACCTGGGCGTTTGAGAGGAGTCTCGCCCTGTGTAGTGTTAAAAAAGAAAAGAAAAAAAAGAGGTTTGAGACGAGGTCTCGTCTGGGGGTTTGAGACGGGGTCTCGCCCTGTGCAGTGAAAGGTTTGAGACGAGGTCTTGCCCTGTGTAGTATTTAGGATATTGGCTTGAGATGAGGTCTTGCCTGGGGTTTGAGACAGGGTCTCGGCCCGTGTGTGAGTAAAAAGGTTGTGCATGAGCAACCTGAGTCAAGTCCCAAGTCAAGGCCGACAAGTCTCAAGTCAAAAGTCCTACCGTTTGAGTTTCAAGTACTTTCGAGTCCTTTTATAACAGAGAAATAAAATTTATACAGATCATGTAGGTTTGTAAGATCTGTATTTATTTAACAAACTTTTTATGCAAGAACATTGCAAGTCTTCACCCTGAAAACAGGTATTTGGATGAAGTGAGAATCACAAAAATAGTCCTCCAAAAAGTTTTACTTTTCCAAACGTGTCACCACTTTCTAAAAAATATTTTTCAGTTAATTAAACTCCTTTCAAACCTAAGTGTGAACTCAACCTTCTTAAAAATGTCACCACTTTATAAAAGAAATCTTCACGCCCCAAAAATTCTGAATGTGAAATCAATTGAAGTGTCCTGACTCTCCAAAAGTCTTTGTCACAAAATGTTATCGGTTTTGCAAAACAGTCCTCATTTTTGAAAAGTTTTTAAACATTTTCTCCAAATATTTCTTGACATTTTAAACATATCCACACCCTTGATACCAATCTTTGTACATGAATATACATGCCAACATAATTGGAATGCATCCATAGAGAGACTGGTGTGTGTGTATGTGTGGGTGTGAGAGAGAGAGAAAGAGAAAGAGAGACAGGGAGAAAAAGATTTTAGAGGAGGGGGTGGGGGGGGGGCAAATACATGAACATAACAATGTGCTTTTCTATGTCAAGGCCCTATTCTACATTGCATTTGCAAAAGATCAAATTGGCCAAAAGTCTGTCAGTCATTTGTGCACGATGGGGACGCAGAATGATGCCACCATGGCTGAAAACTCGCTCCACTGGAGCACTAGATGCAGGCACTGCCAAGACTCTGATGGCCACGAGTGAAGGAAGAGTCTTCATGTTCAGTGCCCAGAACAAAAGGGCATTCTGTCCTTCTGCAATGTCAAGGTAGTGACTCAGCTGTAGTGCTGGAGTGGTCCCACCATCCGTTTTCTGCCTCTTATGGTATGCAGCAAACAGCCCTTCTCCTTCTCCAATGTCCTCTTGCTCTTCTTCATCAGCCAGAGGCACAGGTTGCTCAGTCTCTGCAGCATCATGCAGGATCAATTCTGGAAGAACATGTAACAACAACAGCAGAGACAAAAGAGCCCTTATTACCATTGATATTGGTGATAGTATTAGACTGAAAAATTTAATTAGTGTTGCAGTCAATTAGATCAGATTAAGATCAAATTATTAAATTGCATTAAAGTCAATAATATTTACCTTTAACTCGTTGTGCCACCTCTGCCTTGATGTCACGATTGACCAGCACATGGGGCTCCACCCACAGCAGAGAAAAGGCTGGATCCAAGGCAGTTGCTTTGAGGTAGACTGGGTCTGAAAAGGGGGCAGTGATCCCTTCTTGAGACTTGGCCAATTTCACGTTAATGAAGATCCCAAGAAATCTTTTTTTCAGGGATGCCTGGAGATTTCTGACCAGGCCACTCAGGAAACGAACTTGAGGCTTCAGCTTCTCAAGGTGGTGACTGAGGGACAAGACGGATGGAACAACTGCAGATTGTGATGACCTTCTCCCCCTGCGTCAAATCAGTTGCTTCTCCAAACGGTCCATGTGTCCAGGAATTGTGAGATTGAGGGCTGTTGTGGTTCATTTATGATGCTTTTGTTCATCTGGTATTCTTCAAATCTGTAACAGGTAAGCATATGAAACAGATGTCAGAAAATCCCTTATAGCCACACATGTTGTATTTGAAACTACTTTTTACTCATTAATCAATGTTTTGATTAAGTTAATAATAATTGTATACTATTGTATATAATAAACTTCAGTGTATGCAATATTAAGAATATTTTCACTCCTTAATCTCCTTAATCCTCAGACAGCCCTTTCTATCAAGAAACTGAAGTTATATGTTTGTTAGTGCACTCCCCCATCTATCGTTTTACAATATAAGTATGAAACCGCAGTGGATTCAGATTATCATGTTTAAAAGGCGACGTTAACAGTGAGTTTACAGTTTCAGTGATATAAATATGCAGCTAGCAATTTAGTTACTTAGCCAATAAGCTAATCTTAGCATTCATTCAAAACGTACCTTTCTTTGTGCAACTTCAAATGTCGAACAAAGTTGGAAGTTGTTGCGTCTCCGTCTGTAGTCTTCGACCCACATGTTTTACAACGAGTATGCAGAAAATGGGTAGAGAGATCAAAAGATGATGCCACTCCATGGCCAGGAGTAGGCATGCTAGAAGTGTCAATCCTGTGCCAAATTGAGGGGGAAAAAAACTACAGGAAGACTGAAATGGGAGAGAAGAGACAGACAAAAAGAGAGATGGGGCATGAAGTATTATTGAAGTTTTCTCAGCTGGCAGGCATAGAAGAGAAAGAAAAAAAACAGTCAGTGAGAGAATCAGTGGCCTCAGAAGAATTAGAAGAGTGTTTAGAGCCATCTTGTCCAGATGAGGAAAATGAAAACCCCCCACCATACGCACAGAGAGAAATTGTATCCAGACCTACCCAAGACAGACATTCCCAGTACTGAAAGTCGGGACCGGCTTACAACCAAGTTGCCCATCCCACTGCTCGATAAGTGTGGAAATTATTATCATAAAGAATATAGTATTCTGGTATATACAATATTAACTTGAGAGTGCAATGCTTATACTAAGATATGAAAGAAGGGTGTTTTATAACATGTTAATGGTAACCCAGGAGGCCAAAGCATTCCAGGCAGAGAGAGAGAGAAAGAGAGTAGAGACTTGGGTAGTTCAAGCAGAGGACATAAGGCCCTGAACAGCTCAACAGACAAGATTTAATGCAGGAAGATGCTTCGGAGCCTGGGATACATAGATCTGGGTGGATTCCATGACATGTATTGTGCATGAGATACCTCAGTTTGGGTGGATACCATGACATGTTTGAAGAATGTTATGCATTGGGTGGACACCATGATATGTGGCAGTGAGGGGGATCTGCTGTTCAATTGGTGTTGTTCACATGAGAACCATGATGCGAATAGATGCTGTACACATGAGAACCATGGTGTAGATGGGTCCTGATTACATAAGGAGAATATGAATCATAGAAATAATATCCAACATAAGAAGTATACATCAAAATAAGAGCCCAGCGTAAGGAAGTACACGTCAGACTGAAACGCCCAGCAAGGAAGAATAAGTTTTTTTAATAACCGGATGGGCAAGGAATTCCACCAATATGAACAGGACAGAGGCCTCCTGCATTAATTAATATGACGCAGGTGGTCCAGGGGAGGCCTCTGGGTGATTCTAGTAACATAAAAGGTAGATGTTTGGAAGGGATAGTGAGAGCCTGATCAACTCTCAAGGTAAACGGTATCTTCACACTGCTCAGCACTTATACTTTGGGGCAATTGTCTCTTGTATACTTTGCTGGTATTGTGAATAAAGTCTTCGTCAACTACTTTATTCCAACAGTGAGTTCTTGGTTTGGACCAAGTGTGTTGGGTGGGTTAGGATATTTTATTTAGGATTTTGCGGGTTTTTTCAAACATCAAAGTGGTTTTTCCACTACATAAGGTTTGACAAAAAAACAGACAAAGAAAAGGCAGAAGAATGGCTCAGTGAGATGGGTCCAGAAACTAAGTACCCGTGGGAAGTACATAGAGTGATTATTGCCGCAGAAGGAATGGCAGCAGATGTGCGTTTCAAATGCGGAGAGCTTGGAGAGAAGCTGATGCAACATTTTACAGAAATGCAGCAAGCGCCAGCTTTAGCTCTACCTGACTACAGCAAACTGTTTAGCCTGTACGTTACAACAAGACGAGAACCAGAGCAGGACATGTATATGGCATCAATCCTAGCTCAAAATCAGTGCAAAGGAAAGGCAAAGCAGGCCATAGCATACTACTGATAAAGGTTAGACACCGTTGCTCAAGGCTATCCTCCCTGTTACCAGGGATTGGAGGTAGTATATTCTGAATATGTGAAGGCATCAGCAATTACAAGTGGAAGGCACCCCAATTTTAAACAATTCTGAGTGAGCCATGCGAACAACCATGTTCAGCACAGCTAGCCGAATTGAAAGCGCTGACAGCAGCATGTCAGTTAGGAGAAGGCAAGGATGTAACCATCCATACAGACAGTGCTTATACTCACAATGTTTGTCATGTGCATGGAGCCCAATGGAAACAGGGTGGCTACAAGAAGTCAGATGGCAGTCCTATACAGCATCTGCATCATATACAACAGTTGCTAAAGGCAATGATGCTACCCAGGAGATTAGCTATTTGCAAATACAAGGCACATAGCAAAGGGCAAGATTATGTTACCCTGGGAAATGCGAAAGCAGATGAGGTGGCAAAGGAGGCTTCCCTGCGAGCCAGGCAAAAGTCATCTGAGCTTGCGATAGGCGTAATAGCCGTGCAGACTCGTACTATCAACTGGCACATCATGGGAAAAGATGGTCTGCGAGTTCAGTGTCCAAAACCATGCCCGTTTCCCACGGGACATGAGTGTAAATGGTGCTCTATGTGGTTTGAACCATCGACACCACGCTGAGCCAATAGAATGTGCAATTTGCATGAGAGGAGACTGCCCTGAGTGTGCAACTAAATTGTGTGAGGCACGGTATCCCCACGACTTAGAAGAATACTTAGAGTCTCGTGGGGAAGGACCAGAGTTCCTCCCAACAAGGGAGGAAAGGCATTGATATGCTGATTCGGCCAAGGTCCAAGATTGTAGAACAAATATACCTATCAGACGGGGCATACTGACAAGGGAAACCGCTAAAGATATCAGGGTATTAGACTGTGAGCTCAAAGCATACACACCTGGTAAATCCAGCAGATGATCGACTGATAAATGAGGGGAGGGGAATGGCTCTAGCTATTAGAAAGCTTGCTGGGGAACAATACCAGAAGGAATATGACGAAAGGATAACAAAGGGGGGCCCCTTGAAACCTGGGGAAATTTTTGTGACAGGTCCCTATGAGTTGGGGGACAAGTACTCTCGTATTGTCCACATTCCCATAGTGCCCTGGTATGTGATTAATGCACCGAACACCCCACGAGGTGTGCTTCAAGACCTATACCAAAGAGTGTTTGAAGACTGCAGTGACAATGCAACGCAACTTATCACTATGACCCTGTTTGGATGTGGCAACAATGGCCATGATCCTACTATCAGTATGGCTACATTCCTTGAAGCGGCTGAGGAATTTAAGGGTGACAGCCTAATCGATATCCTGATACGTACACCTACATGACCTTATACCACCCGATTGTGGTCTATGTCAGAGACGAAAATGCCCAACGTGTCGTTCATACTGCTGTGAGCGGTGGACAGGGCATACATCTGAAAGGAATTCTGCAGATTACCCTGTAGCCTTACAGTGCCCCACTAGAGATGCCATAATGGAGGACGGGAGGACTGTCCGAGTGAGGATTGTGCCCTGAACAGGTGCATATTATAGCCACTAAGTACATGTGCTATGATGCTAACAGGGAGGGCAATGCCAGCCCCTATGATCAGAGACGGACGAGGTCCAAGTCTCGAAATGCTTAACTGAGAAATCCAAGAGTATATTAGACAACTTTCTCATGTTCATAAAACTATTTTCAAAGAGCAGAAGGCGAGAGAAAACCGGCTAGGGAGGAGTGTCCAGGAGGAGAGGAGGTCAATCCGGCCAGGCGATTATGTATACCTAAAGGAGTGAAGGAGTACAACCAGGTCCGGCTTCCACCCAAGCCACAACCGGTGCCATAAGGGCTGTTGCCGCCCCTGCGGATGAAAGAACTGCGACTACCCGCACAAAAAGGGCTGAGGTCAAGAGCCGTACCATCCCTGTGGGCCCAAAACGACAGTGAGAATGAACAGCGAGGGGGGAAAGCCCAGATGTCCCAGGGAACCAGGGGCGGAGGCAGCAAAGGGGGGAAGCAAGTGACACACCTTCAGAGTCCAGAGACCAGCTCCACCCTGAAACGGAAGAAGAGCCAGACCCCTTCACACAGAGCAACTATCTGTGGCCCAGAAGGAGTTGCTGCTGACCCGGCCAGAGAAAGACACCACTCCAGCGAGGAGGAACAGGAACCAGAGTTCCTCACAATTGGAGACGACCTATGGCTACCAGGAGAAGAACGGCAAGGAGGACAGCCCTGCGTTAGTGGAGGGTATCTGGAGCAACTTTATGACACAGGAGTCCTCATCCCGACGATGTATTGGAAGAATTCTTCACAGACCTCTACAGCCCTGAAACAGGACACAGGGCCAAAGCAGCTCCAGAGCAACAGCCTCCTGGTGAACCTAACAGATCGCCCAGACCTGGTCCCTCAGGGGAAGGAAGGGGATCGGAATCCAATGATCAATACAGTTTTCCAGGAGCCGACTGGGGGAACTTGAACCCTCCACAGACGACAATAACGATGAATAGACTGGGAATGGGTGTTGAGCTCAAAGACTATGACTCTGAGGAGTCTTGAGAAAGACTGTACATAGACTATGAAAGTTCAGGAAGGAATATTGAAACCACCATAGACAATCCAGAAAGCCCTGAAGTGAGAACAAGCATTCTGCAAGGGAGGCATGATGACGAGCAGGAGCCAGGAGGACTCGATGTAATGCCCGATGTCCCAGCCGAGATAGGAGGGAAGGAGGGACAGAACATAAGTGTTCCCTGCAACTACCCAGCAGGATCCAACGAGGTAATATGGAGTAGGTATACACCAGATCAGAAATTAGAAAAAGGAAGTCCTTTCATGACTGTAGCTTTGGCCAACCTTACTACGGCAAAAGAAGGTGAACGTTTACTGATAGACTCTAAAACTGAAATAGTGATTAATAAGACTCAGAATACGGTGACTTTGATTATTAGAACTGGAAAAGAAGGATACAGGACAGTATTACTGTTTGGTAAGAGGTGAAGAGAACCCTGGAAGCAGCAAAGGAACAGATGTGATAGTAAAGACCAAAGCTAAGGAAGCCGAAAAAGTCCAGGACCAAGGACGGGGGTCTATAAAAAGGAATCCGAGATCATTGAAAGAAAAGGAACCAAAGACACAACCGGAAAGAACACTGGATAGTTGGTTGGAGTCAAATTCCTGGCTTCGATGGGCTACATATACAGCCAAATCAATATATCCCAAAGGAAATTGCTATATATGTGCCAGACAGGTACAAGGACCCATAGTAGTACCGCTTCCAGGTAAGTTGTCAACGGAAATGGAGATGGAAAAGAGACAAGGTATAGTCTCATACTGAAGATGTATCTTTGAGATGGGGAACCCAGGGCGAGGGAAATCGTTAGAATATGCAACTGGATTGACAAGGCATACCGTCTGCATGTCACAGCTAGTCGAAAAGAGAAGAGAAGCCTGTGAAAGGTCATTTCCAGACCTAAAGGTCACAGAGGATGAACATATCTTGGAATATGAGATTGATTGGAACTCAGAATATGAGTGTATAATTGGAGAAATATCACCATTTATCAAGGGACAAACTGCTGAAGGTAAGGAAAGCAGGAACTGAGTGGAAGTAGGGGAATTCAGAGGCCCCTGTAAAAGTACATGGAAGAGAATCGACCAGAGGATACTAACTCCTGAAGGTGCGTGGAAAACGAAGAAAGATTGGCATTGTGACTTCAGCAATGATAAACATTGTATGATTGTTTACAGGACTGCATCTAAGGGTTATATAACGCAGGAAGTCTCACTGGAAGGGGTATACTGGATATGCGGGAAGCGATATGGAGTAAAAAAGACTTTGCCTAAAAACCGGGCAGGGAAATGTGCCTGGGTAAGGGTTGTCCAGGGTTGAGGCTGAGGGATGAGACCCATAATAATGCAGGAAAGGGCCCCAGTCTTGATGGTATTGATGTGTCTAGAATAAGATCTTTCTTTACATCTGGCTGGGAGTGGATGAAGAACACTTTCGGATCCCAGTGACAACTGAAGAGCACCACCTTGTTCAGAGTGAAAATGTAGGGGCTGGGGAAAGATGATTGTGTGTCTGAGTGAGTTCGCTTACACTGATGGTTATGTGTGCAATGAAGTACCAGCTTACACTGCCGGCACATACTGCTATTTCAATTACTGACTGTTTATGTGCAAAACAACACAACCCTACTAACATGAATGAAATGAAGAAACAGCTTATATTCCCACTTACTAATCAATAACATGTACCAAGACAAGGCCTACTTAGAGAAATGGTGGGTGGTAAGTTTCAATTGAAAGATAATGCTTATTGAATTATATAACGCTACAGGCACATAGTGAAAGGAATTGTCCCAATGGGCGTTTAGAGCATATATATACAAGATTAACTTGAGAGTGAAATGCTTATACTAACATGTAACATGTATACAAACATATGGAAAAGATTGTTGCAAGACTATTCCAGTGGTGGCCTAATAGTGATCTAGGAGGCCTAGACAGACAGTGGCAGAGAAGCAGTGAGGGGAGGGGGTGGCCCAAATAGCAAGGAGCACGTTTTGAACAAAGGATGCTTAAGTGTACTACTGACTATAGGAAATGAGTAGTAAAGGAGCTCAATTCATGGGGAAAATGTATATGATGGCCAGAATACATGTGAGCCATAATTTTACAAGCAAAGGGATTGTCATATACAATAATACATATTGAATGGCCACCACAAGGTGATGTACATGTGATATTGAATGGCCACCACGAGGTGATGAGCATGAGCATGGATCTCCTTCACACTACTAAGCACGTATACTATGAGGCAATTGTCTATTGTATACTTTGCTGGTATTGTGAATAAAGTCTTTGTCAACAATTCTACTCCAACTTTTGAACAGTGAGTTCTTGGTTTTAACCAAGTGTGTTGGGTGGGTTAGGACATTGATTGATTGATCAAGGTGGTTTTCCACGACATTAGGTTACTACAAAGTAGTAGTAGTCCTTGAGATAGCATCAACAATACATGGAAACAACTAAGAGGAGGTGAAGCATGTCTCCCAGAAAACTTGCTAGGTACACTGATATTGTGAGACGTGACAGTTCAGCTGAGTCACTATTCCATAATGACTTTTTGTCATAATCAATATGAAGCAAATCGTCAAACTAAGTTAATTGACCACCGCAGTGACATCAGCAAAACATAACTGAAACCCCACCCATGTTTCCATCCCGAAAAAGCCTTAGGAAACTAACCCATACCATCAACCCATACCAAAGTAAAGTTTGGTGTACCCCAAGGCTCAGTGCTAGGTCCTCTGCTGTTCTCCCTGTACATGTTACCTTTAGGATCTGTTATAAGGAAACATGGTATTACTTTCCACTCCTATGCTGATGATACCCAGCTTTACCTTTCTAGGAAGCCTAATGACTATATGCCAATGACTAAACTTGATGCATGTCTCCTAGACATCAAAACCTGGATGACTAATAATTTCCGCTGTTTAAATTCTGATAAAACTGAAGTTATGATGATTGGCCCTAAACAGCTGACCAACACTCTACCCCATCACCAAAACTTACTCAGTGGCCTGTCCCTGTCATGTAATGCAAAAGTTAAAGACCTCGGGGTAATTATTGACCAGGACCTCTCTCTAAATATGTAAAACACATTTCAAAAACATCTTTTATCCACCTACGAAATATTGTATAATTACAATACTATAACTATATTATATAGTTCCTATCCTTTGAGGATGCTGAAAAATTCATACACGCATTTATTACTTCCCGGCTCAATTATTGCAATGCTCTGTTCTCTGGGTGTAGCAATACTTGCATCAAAAACCTACAACTAACACAAAATGCTGCAGCCCGAACACTCACCAGGACTAAAAAATATGAACATATCTCTCCTATTCTTGCTTCCCTACATTGGCTCCCTTGGTTAAAAGTCGAATTGATTTTAAAATACTCCTCCTAACCTACAAAGCCCTCAAGGGCGATGCACCAACATATATTAAAGACTTACTTGTCCCTTACCACCCTCCTAGAACCCTAAGATCCCGAAATGCTGGTCTCCTTGTAATCCCAAGAATATCATATCTACGATAGGAGGAAGAGCCTTCTGTTACCGTGCACCCCTCTTGTGGAATAGTCCCCCCCCCCCACATTTGATAAGCGGACACTCTCAATACCTTTAAGTCTAGACTTAAAACCTTCCTCTTTACTGTTTCCCATAGTTAGGGATGGTGCATGGCAAATTCTTCTCATGGGTCTTTTGGAAGGGACTGCTTATGCTGTTGCCCCCACTTGCGAGGCATGGCAGCCACTGACCATCCCTGCAGTGGTGCTGGGTTGCCATGCATCATACCTTAGTTATGCTGCTATAGCCTAGTGCCGCCACACAACCTTCATGTGTCATGCCGTACAACTCTCTCTCTCTCTCTCTCTCTCTCTCTCTCTCTCTTTCAGCTCTCTCTCAATATATATATATACACATATAGGTATGCCCAAATTACACATTTGCTTTCTGATGTGTGAGCCTGGCCTAATTCACTATTTTCCTCTGTCCACAATTATCTTTGCTGAGTGTCATCCCTGCCTCATTCCGGTGGACTCCTCTCACCCTCCCCTCCTGAGTGGACTGCAACCAACACTACGGAAGGCCCTTGTCAGGACCGACTCCCCATCACAGAGGACCTTCCTGGACGCCTTCCTGGATGCTGGGACCGACTCCCCTTCATGAGGCTTTGTGATTGACCCCCCCTCACAATGGCGCTGTCAAATGGACCCTTACTGTTACCCCCATGACCCATCTCATTCCTTTGAGTTTGTCACTATGCCTGGCCGCTGCTACATTGTCCAGCCATAATTCCTGATAACCACCTATAGACTGACTACCATGTAATGTAAAAGTGGGATAATACTCTATTATGAACCTTAGCTAAAACCATAGGCAACTTATAGTCTGTCATGGTTAGTACTGATTGTAATTTTTCTCCATGACCCCTGGCAGTTGGGTTAGCCCCTTGAGTCGTGGATCTGCCCAAGGTTTCTTCCTAGATTAACTGAACATAAGGGAGTTTTTCCTTGCCCCTGTTGCTCTTGGGTGCTCCTTCTGTGAAGCACCACGAGACAATACTATTGTAAAAGGTGCTGTATAAATAAAACTGAATTGAATTGAATTGAAAATGGGATTTTTGAATAATTGTTGCTATCAAACTGTAGGTCACGGAGAGGTCTAAGATGCAGACGTTTTTGCCTTCACACTTTTGTCATTTTTTTCCTGCTTGGCTTTTGCAATCCTTGTCTCCCGCTAAGGGGTGAACTTAGATTTTTGCTAACCTGGGGCTAACTCAGAGTACTAGCCAGCGCACAGTGATAGAACATCACAATGTAACTTCAAGGTTAGAGGACAAGAAGTAGGGCGGCTGCCTGTAAGAAGTTTAGACACTTCGTCCTCTGAGAGAGAAGTGAATGTAGAAAAAGCAGCAGTTGGTCTAAAGAAGCTCGGAGAAGGAACCTGTGAAGCAGTGCGACACAGGGTCTGTGTAGATGGGTCAGAGAACTGACTACTAATTGCTGCAACATTATGCAAAAATACACAAACCACAAGCCACTATCGCCAAAAAAAACAATCCTTAAGAACTGGAAATCATGAAACACTGTACACATTACTCATTGAAAAAAACTGTTAAAAGATTATATATGATTGGACAATACATTCACTCCCAATACAACACTCAAGATACACCCTCCCCTTGGTCATCTCTCATCACCTACTTACAGACATGACCTGACCCTCTGTGCCTGAGATCCAGCCTCAACTTCCCACCCACATATCCCTCCTTTTCTGTTAATACATAGCCATATACATTAGGAATGGGGGATGGAAGCTGCAACATTTTTTTTCCACTTAACCATATTGTTATTCAAATTGTTAGACACAATATAATCGGTCTTTAAATGCCATTTCTCCCTCATCATGAGTCCCTTAATGACTCTCATGTAACCTGGCAATAACCTATTTCCAGATACCAGCATTAACAGTATCATATGTAGCTAAAAGATGATGGGAGTATAGCCAAATATAGTGGCAAGGCACAATTATGAAAAATGAAAAAGAAGATTTTAACTTCCATGGGTGCTGTAATCAACGTTGTCGTACATGTACATGTACATAGCTACAACCTATCACCTATCACATTTAGCAGATGCTTTTATCCAAAGTGACTTACAAGAAGAGGATTAACATTAAAGCAATTAAACAATTTAAAACCTTAATAAAAGTGGGGGGCACATTGTAAGAGCATTCCAGAAGTATTTAGCCAAGAGATACTCTCGGAAGTGCTGGATTTTCAAGATATTTCTTAAAGGTGGAGAGGTTGTCTGTCACTTTAGTAACACCAGTGCAGCAACAGATGAGAATAGTCTGGATTGACCTGTGTGGCGCAGTGTTAGACAACATTCCTTAAAAGAACAGAGTGGCAGGGGGGGTTGAACACAGGGCTTGAAGAGGGTATTGAGGTAGATGGGAGCAAATCCATAAATCACCCTGTAAGCCAACATTAGCACTTTGAATTTGAATTTGCGAGTGGCTAAAGATAGCCAGTGGAGCTCAGTGAACAGAGGTGTGACATGCTCTTTTTGGCTGGTTGAAAACTGCAACTGCATTCTGGATCATCTGTAGTGGTCTCACAGCACAAGCTGGAAGACCAGTTAGGAGGGCTTTGCAATATTCAAGGGGAGGTGCTATGTTGCATGTTGATCAACCCTTTTGAACCATGCGCCTGTTGCAAAGATGCTTTGTCCCTTTGTGAAAATGGGAAGAACACACAGACACACACATGCACTTTATGTATTGAATTATGCGCTTAGACTGTGAAAATAGAGCCCTTTGTCTGACATCATGGAGCAACATGGTGGCCTGAAGTTAAATAATGGAGCACCTTACCCCAGCAAATTTCTTTGTACTGTCATTAAATCCCCAGTCACAGAGCCACATAATGTAGCACAATCAGTAGTGCCTATGTGTAGATAGAAAGGCTTAGAACCAACTGGATAAATACAGTTGTAACATTCAGCATGTAACACACACTTAACCATTAAACATTAACAAAAATATTGTTTTTCATTCTAATTTGCAGTGGAATCATTGCCAGCAAGCAATTTATAACTTTGGACCCACAAAGTCATACAGTTTTCAAGGGGCACGATGAAGGGAGGGAATCACATGTATTGCAGGAAAGTCAAAATACAATACATATCTGACCCGCTCTGGCGAAATGAGTCACAAGTCGCAACGTTCATAGGCCAGATAATTAAGGAAAGGCACATAAATGATGATTAAAGTTGACTTACATGCGCTCAACATTAAGAGATTTTTCTGTCCACTTCTCTCCCGTAAAGGTCAAGTTTCCATCACCTCTGAGGATTTACCTCTGCCATTCTCCTGTCAGACTAGTAGCAGTGTTGGTGGGAAGCCTAAACAATCTCCTCAGAAAGTTAGCCGGTCATCGATATCGTGTGTGTAGTACTGTAGTAAAGTGTAGTGTGTTGCTAGTGTGTGTTTGTGTGAGAATGTCATCAAAAGAAAGTTTCAAAAGCTTTAAACTCACTTTGATCATCCAACTTGAGCTCTGCTGGACAACAAGAACTGCTAGCATTAGTGACAGATTTTTTTGGAGATAAAGTGCCATTGTCTGAAGAAGAAGACAATGACAGCGATGTCAAAGATTCTTCGGATGTGGAAATGGACGAATTCCAAACATGGAGCACCAGCCTGTGACTGACGTGGATGAAGTGAACAGAGCTATGTCGAGCTGTGAAGCAGTGTTTGTGGGGACTGTGATCGAGAAGAAGAGTTAGCCAAAATCCATGCGTTTTGTTGCCGTCGTTGTAAACTCCACAGTGGAGACTCTTGTTTTCTCTCCTTCGATGAAGATAGTGTGTATGATCTCCGTATGTCCATGGCATCTTTAACTGAATACGAAAAAGATCTCATCCTTTTGGGAAAAATCAGCTGTCACTTCAACAACGAGAAGATGACCAGATGTTTGAAGAGAAAAGAGCAGCGAGAGCGTCAGCACCAAAGAACAGAACACTACGTGAATGGCAGACGAGTCTGTCGAGAGACATTCAGGTTCCTTCATTGGAAAGTAGCTTTAAAAACAATGTTAGCAACTCTTTGTTCAATAGCAGTGTTAGGCAAAATGCAATGCATTATACATTTGTTTCTAGTTGTCTTTTGCAAGTAATTCATTATACAATAGTAGGCCTACTGTCTCTGAACTAGATAAGATTTGATTGAACTTTCAACACATGTGTGAATAGAGTAACGAAGTACAGTTTAGCATCTAATCAGAAGTGCAAATAGCAGAAAGTGCAATATGTACATGTGGCATGTACAGTTAAGGGCAGTTATGTACAGATAAGGGCAGTGTAAAAGTGGGAATAGATATGAGCAGATTATGTACAAAATATGTTATGGTGGGAATAGTTATGTGCATTTGTTATGTGTAGATTATGTACAGATAAATTATGGGAGCAGTTATTTACAGATGTGAAAGATGGGTGTAAAATAGTATTGATTTACAAAAGAGCAGTGTGCAGATAAGTTAGTACTGATTTACAAAAAAACAATGTGCAGATGAAGTATGTTAATATACAAATGTTCTATACTACTATACATAGGCAAATCTACAGATGTACGAATTGAACTGTATTGTGAAATTGGCTGCATGTTCTGCATTTTTAGTGACAGTGGGCTGTTCTGATTTTATTTCAGCATTAACCAAAATAAGTTGACTGCTTTACTCAAGCATTACAAGGAGCATGGCATGACCCCCGTTATAAGAAGTCCGGTGGCCGTCAGAAATCAGACAAGCGGCTGCTCACACATGATGACATCTGTCGCATGGTATTGTTCATTGTCAACTTTGCAGAGGTTCACAGATTGGTTCTTCCTGGTCGCATCTCTGGTTACAAACGTTTTGATATCAAGTTGCTGCCCTCTCATTACACCAAGAGCACAGTTTTCTGTGCCCATGAACATGCACTTCAGTCAGAAGGTAGGTATTCTTTATTAATGACCATTTTTGTGCAGAATTGATACTGATAAGCCTATTATGCTATTTCATTGCAGTTTTTACACACTATGCTGAGTGCACTTAAGCTGAAAGCTTGTCACAGTTGTCATTGACTGTAATGAAAGTTTGAGCTGTTTTAAAGTTAAAGTGCATCAATATTGCATTAATGCTAAATTTGAGCATGTTCTTCCCAACTTTTGTTTTATCAGAGCATCGTATTGTGAACATTGTGACCTTTTGGCGCCTGTGGAAGACCCTTGTGCCCTACATAGTCCGGACGAAGCCAATGACAGACTTATGTTGGCAATGTCAAAAAAACAACACTGCCATCTACAAGTCTGCTAATCTGACCGAGGCAGAGAAATCTGAGCAATGCAGGAGCTAGGAAGACCACCTCATGAAACGCTCTAGAACGCTCACTCTAGAACGCAATGGTTCAGAAAGCCAAAGACACTGTAGAAAACCACAGCATTCACCACAGCACTCTGTCCTTCTGATCCATGTTCCATAGAAATCACCATGCATTACTCATTTGATTTGCTCACCAGGTTCATTTCCCCTCCAATCCATCCCTGTCCCATGTATTTTGTTGAAAATGTTTGGCATTAACTGTGAGGCAATCCCAAAACAAGTGAACTACCTTATTGATGAGAGTGCATGTATCAACAAAGCGCCAAATGCTGTGGTGTCTTTCCTTGACCATTTCTTCACACAATATGGCATGGGTGAAAAGCATGTCCAACTACACTGTGATGACTGTGTCGGTCAAAATAAGAACAATACTGTACTACGGTACCGGTTATGGAGAGTTCTTCATGGTTTGCATGAAACAATATCTCTGAACTTTCTCATTGTGGGCCATACAAAGTTTGCACCAGATTGGGCATTTGGCTTGCTGAAGCAAACCTACCGACGAAACATGGTATTCTGCCTGGAAGATATTGCTGATGTTGTTCGAAGCAGCACACTAACTGGTGTTAACATTCTACAGCTGGTTGGCCGGGAAGATGGGACAGCCGGGGTGGAGCAGCATGATTGGCAGTCATTCCTGAAGCCATTCTTCCGACTCCTCCCAGGCATAACCCGATTCCAGCATTATCGGTATGTCATTTATTGTATTATTATAAACAATGCTAATTGCGTATTCCTTACTCTCAAGTGCTGTGTGTTGTGTGTTACATTGGTATCTGCATAATGATAGTGGATGGATCTTTTATAACTTGTTTTCCCAAAATTCAGTATTCTTTTATAACTAGTTTTCCCAAAATTCAGTGAGCATCCCGGCTGGATATTCTACAAGGCCTTTGCCGATACTGAGGAACAAGGAATATGCCTGCTCCAAAAGGATGCACCACCAATCCAGAGACCCCCTGTTGTCAAGCCTCCTGGCCTGGATATCAAAAGACAGACTTATCTGTATGAACATATCCATGAGTTTTGCTCTGAAAAAACACAGGACATTACATGCCAGAAACCCCCAATGGAGAAAGTAAGCTGTCCCTCTCCCTGCCCAGCTAACAAGAAAAGACCTGAAATTTGAAATGTTCATTGTAAATAAGTGCTCTCTCTCTCTCACACACATACCACACAGACACACACACACGTCTGAATTGTATGGCCCACAAACGTCCAAACTCTCTTCTTCTCAATCTCAAATCACTCACTCAGTCAATATCTATTTACATAAATATTTTTTAAAAAGGGCTTTAGTCTGGTTTAATACCATTTTTATATGTGTACAAATGTCTTTGGTAAAATTAAGTTTTAAATAAAGACTTTATCCCTTTAAATGTACAGGATTTGAACGATATTACCAAAAAACGGGAATAAAAACTTTAAGCGCGATTTTCTCCGGTTTTCATTTGCAAAAAGAGGGTGGAAGATTCAATGATTCAAATGGCCATATCTTGAAAACCAATATATGACTTTGACTATAATATCATTTTATAGCTTATTTCCTCTACTTTCCATTGATACCCATATCTCAATTTTGAAATTTGGATCACTGTGACTCATTTCACTGGATCAGGTCACATATAATCAATTTTTAAAGCTGTTTTAGTCTGGTTTTTCCTCTCCAAAGTTATGTGACAACTGGGTAGGAAACCTTAAAATTGGACTTGTCTTATATTCCTAGCATGTTGTTTCATTTGATGTAGACCCATACATATAGTCAGTGCTTTGCTGGTTTAAGGCTTTCAAACTACCTGTTCCAAGAGAAATCTTCATTTGTGCGTCAGTCATCCATTAGAATTTAGCATATATTCCATAATACATGTGGCAATACTTAGGCTTCTGTGAATCAGTCAAAAGCCCTGTTGTTTGAGGTCACTCAGTTCTGTCTGTAGGAAAAAAAAAAAAAACAGAAAACTTCATACAACACAGACCAAATGAAAAAACAGTAGCTAATTTCGTGAATGGGGCATAAGAAGATGAAACTGAAAGTGAGTTTCTGTGCCACATTCACTTAGCTGCTGATTTGCTATTTAGTCCACATTATATCAAATTCTGTTATTGTCTATCCTACTGACAGCACTCTGTGACCTTGAACAACAGGGCTATTGATTGATTCACACAAGATTTCTCCTTTAAGGGGTAATACATCTCAATGTGAATAGGTAGTCCTTGGGTAGTGCACACATATAAATTGGTGTACATGCTAATCTACTGACTGGAATCCTGCAACTCGGGGTAAGTGGCAACCTTGAATTAGTGAAAGGAGTGGGGAGCAGTCTTGGTGAGATGCACTCTTGTCACACCTGTCCTGCAGAACAACACTGATTTGACTGCATACACCAAACCTTTCATGAAGGGATCCATCAGTGATAGAAACACTCATTCCACTGCTCTGGGTTAGTGTGTGGTTCACCTCACTGTGTGTTTCACTAACTCACAAATGCAGGGCCCAAATTCCCTGTGTGTGTAAATACACTTGGCCAATAAGACAGATTTTCTATTAAATGGCATTAGTGTAAATAAGAAACAGAAAATGAACAAGATAGAGATACAATTCATGATTTTATTTGAAATGACGAATGTGTTCCTCAAACTTTGTTTTTATTTAAAAGCAACTTTTATTGGAACTGTAGCATTTGTGAGTTGCACAACAGATGAAAAGATGCAAGAACAGTGCTTAATGCCATCTGTGAAACATGGCGGAGGTGGTTTGATAGTCTGCTATGAAAATGATCTCTAATTCTTTAATTCTCTAATTATTTCTCTAAAAAAGACTGCATGTCTCATTGATTTGCTATGTTGTCTATTCATAAATTTCAGCTTTTCAGTGGAAGGCTATGTGTGTGCATGTGTGCGTCTCCTTTGCTGTCTCTCCCTCAGACCATGAACGATGAGCCACTCTCTTTCTGTTCTGGCTCTTTCATTTCAGAGCCATGAATAAACAAAACGATTTAATGTATTCTGTCTTGCTGTTAATCAAATTATGATTAACATGTTAATTTAGTTTTAATTGCACTATTAAGAATCACCAGCTAACTTAATGATACATATAATTATTTCATTTCGGGTGTTTTTTGTAATCTTTTTTCATTAGATACTGGCAAACAGTAGAATAATAAATGGTTGGACTTACATTAAGCCAAACACCCCGGCAAACTGGTGACAGTAAGTGGAAATACCGAACGCCAAGTAGGTAGAAAAACAATGGGTTGGGCTAAACCATGTCCTCTAAGAAGGGGGAAGACACCTTGTCAGATGAGTAAACATGTTACCTCTGTTTGCTTTAAAATGAAATTAAATCAAGAAAATCAACAAATAATTTATGATAGATAGTTAATAATTTACACAATTATACGATTATTGGGGGGTTATGTTGATTGCATTTGATTTTTGCGGGGGTCTTAACCTCCCTAACCACGTGGAAATTATGCGCCTGGGTAAACTAACCTAAAAACAACATAAATTGTTGCCTGGAATGCTTTTAAAATTATGCTGAGTGTGTGAACTTGTGCTTGAACAGAATTTACTAGCATTCAGTCTCCACTGCTGCCTGTAATAATAATTAGTCAGTTTTACAAATCTCAATTGAGATTTAGTCAGTTTTACAAATGAGGCAACAGAATAGGTTGATTTAAAATAAACCACGATAATAGCCTAATGTGCACACAAACAGGTTAGCGTGAAACTTCACATGGGCTTCCACATCCAAATCTAGTTTTGCGTGCTTTTCGTAGATTAGTGCCCCATACAAAGCAGTGTCATACGTCATGCGAGTGTGTGGACCTCCTTCAACCAGTTGCTCTGATACTGAGATTAGACTGTCGCAAGCATAATAAATCAATTAGTGTGAAGGGCCTATCTACCGTCTTTGATAAAGAAGTCTTATTTTACAGGGTCAGGAGGGCGTCATGACGCAACTGGACTGCTAGATAAACGTACGTCTGCGCACAATTACCTGCTCAGCGCTGCTCAGTGTGTGAAAGATACATGAGTCGCCGGCCAGGGCAGCTTGAACCACAATACTGAGGTATGTTAACGTTAACGGTACCTATATCAACTACCGATAACATTCACATGTTTTACGGGTAACATGCGCAGAACAGATTGGCTTTGTTACATGACGGTGTATTGTATCACTGATGTTACTTAACGTTAACTGTTAGTATAATCGCGCTGCAAAAGTTAACATAATATCTTTATTGCTGTGCACATAGTTATAGTTAGACTCGGCGTTAACATCCGAGTGTTACTTTAATCTCTGAGTTACCTTAAGAGTGACTTGTGTTAATGTTAACACTAACGCTACTTTAACTTGTCATCGCGTTGCCAGACTCGTTTCGTGTTAGCATGCTAGCTAATAGAGACATGTGGATCTACATGACGTTAGCTGATGTTATGCCAGGCTAGGACGACATGTAAAGTAGTGCAAATGGCCGCGACCAACCATTCTGCTTCACGTTGAGTCACCAGCACATTAGCTACCTAAGAGAACGCCCGAGTGAATTTCTAATGTTAGAATTATCTTGAGTCCAGGGCTGTAGTCTAGGTGATACGCAGGTGTACTCCCAACTTGTTAAAATGTCTTGTTAAAAAGTGCACATAACTACTTCAATTCTGCCACACTAATTTGAGAATATATCCTGTAAAACCATGGTAAAACATCTCAGGAAATTAACCAAGTTTATATAATTTTGTTGTTTTAGGGCTCATTCATAATTGCAAGTTTGTAAATCTGCCCTGTTATTTGTAAACAATTTGCACTGTATCTCATTGTATCCAACTAATAGATTCAGAGACCTTTAGTGACCTCACTTTATTTGCTGAGTTCATCATGACTGTGAACTTGTCCAAAATATAGCTTTTAGATGTGTTGGAAGAGGGCCCACCCCTCTTCCAATTAACCCATTAAAACCTGGAGCAGCAAAACCTTGAGCCTGAGAAATAAAGCATTTAATAAGCATTGGCAATTGCATAGTTTTTAGGGTTTTTTTAGCAGGTGTTTTGGGTCAAAATGGGATTAGCCAAATAATATCAATACATTGTACTGAAAAAAAGTACTATTTGTGTTTTTAGATGTGATTGCTGTTTGCCTACATGTGTCAAATCATTAAACTTGGATATGAACATTTGTCAGCTAATTAGGGCCAGCTTTGAGCACTAGAGGTGCGAAGTGCTTTTTTTCAAAAGATTATTGTTATTACTTAGATCTGCACGCAAATCTCAATTCACACCTAAATGTGGTCTCATTTCTAAATGACAATTTTTGTTGTCAGCCAGCCCAGCTGCCAGGTGTCATGTAGGAAAAGTACAACCAGTATGATGCACCACAATTTGTTCATGGTTGTTCATAATGATTACTATTACATATACCCAATTGAGAAAACAATTCACGTTCTGTTTCAACAAACTAGTAAAAGCACATGTGTGGAAATTATATGAAATCAAAGTTGAATCTATAGTATTGAAATGGATAAACAAGTATATATTTTAAAGTTTTGACATTGCCTTGATACATTTTTTGTTACTGTCTTCTACAGAGCCAGCAGTCTATATGATGAGAGGGATGATGCTTAGATTAAGGAGTGGGATGCAACGTGTTGCACCAGTTATCACACGCGCTCATGTTTGTTACAGTTCTCGCACAGCCAGTTCTTCTACTGCCTCTGTTGTAAAGCATGCAGAACGTCAGCTCACCTCTCAGGAGGTGTATGCCCGTGAAGAAAAGTATGGTGCCCACAATTACCATCCACTTCCTGTGGCACTGGAAAGAGGAGAAGGTGAGAATGTTGTCATGTTGTTATCCACATGTGGTCCTGGGGTTAAGTAGTTGATGGGCAAACTATTGTGTGTAAGAAATATCACAATCAGCCTCATAATTGCATGTTCAGATGCTTACAGGGTCACTAAAAGGCTGCTGTTCAAAATTGGGTGTAATGCATATTTTTTTTAAATTGGCACACACACACAGTCCTTTTTTGCAATCGCGTATTTGTGAAAAAAGTATACATTTTCCTGTTTATCAAATCAAATTAAGCAGTCTAAAATACTGCTTGACAGTACTTTCAGATTTTTTGGATAGGGGACTTGAAAGCTTGCAGGATACAGGTACACTGGCAATTTGTGGGCTCGTTTTTTAGCATTCTGGCTCCCAAGGAAAAAGTCCTATGAGACAATGAATGTTATTTTGGGGCATCAACAAAATAGCAGAGCTGACGGTTAATTTAACAGTCTGAGAGCCTCTGTATTCGTTGACCGTCAATAAATACATGTTTCGCGTCAGATTAGACTACAGAATTCCTTTTCCAAGCTCTTTCTGCTAGCGTGTCACCAAAGGAGCAGATGCTAACTGGCTCACAGAGTTTGGTTAACATATTGATTATAGAATAGTTTGATCACAATAGTATGTAGATTAGTGTGAACAGATTGTTTAAGGTAGTATGATTGTAGCGAGAAGTTACATGAATACGAGGTAACAAGGTGTCTTGATTTCAGCTTGCCACAATTGACACTTCGTAGTTCGCTAGATTTTGTGCTTTAGCTTTTGGATAGCAACATTGTAATTTTGAGAGCAGAGGTCCCATATAGATTTTCACTTTACTAACCAGGGAGTGTTAAGTGCCAACACGGGCTTCCGGGTTTCTTGCCAACTCTGTTATGGGGCGATGGTGGTGGAGGTTCCATTTGGCACTATTGTTATTTTTATTATTATTATTATTATTATTATTTGCAATTCAACCAACAATCCTACAGCATAACTTAACACAGATAAGTTAATTATCTTACAATTAGCAATCATGTTAACTGGTGATATGATGAATGGAAAGGTAATAAAAAGCAACTGTCTAATGAAGAATGTTCCGTATGTCTTCCAGGTATTTACCTCTGGGATGTTGAAGGCCGCAAGTATTATGATTTTCTGAGTGCATACAGTGCTGTGAACCAGGGCCACTGCCACCCTAAAATCATTGCTGCACTCAATGCCCAGGCTTCCAAATTAACTTTGACATCTCGTGCTTTCTACAACAACATTCTGGGTGCTTATGAGGAATACATCACCACCTTATTTGGTTATGACAAAGTTCTGCCCATGAACACTGGTAAGGATCACAGCAATGTTCATAAAGTTACTGTAAATGGTAGAGTTGTCTGTGAGGTTGACTCCCTGGGACGTGTATAATTTAAATTTCAGTGATGTACTTTAGGGGGTCCAACGAGTTTGGAGTGTCTGAAGAATGTCTACCATGTCTAAGGATGGCACCAAGATGGCACTTTAATCCCAATGACTATTTTGGCTTAGTACTGTCAAAGGTGACACAGAATTAGAACTGGGTGATTGGCTAAAGAAATAAAGAAATTGTGACGCTTTCACTCCATTTCACATTATACAGTAGAAATGAGATGTTTACATACACTTCAGAAAACGCCTCTCTGTTCAAAAAACTTTTTCTGTTTTGGGTCGGTAATTATTATTCTCTTCTTGAATTTGTTTGTCAGAACAAAGAGAGAAGTAAATTTATAGAGTTCTTTTTGTATTACTTTCATCAAAATTTGATGTACACTTCCTTAATAATTAATAGTGTCACTTGGGCCAAAAGTTTGGGTTATCCTTCAACAAGCTTCTCACAGTAGTTTGCTAAAATTACATATTACATTCCTCCTGACAAAACTGGTGTAACAACACTGGTGTAATTGGATCAGGTTTTTAGGTCTTTGGGCACATACCTTTTCAGCGCTGCAAACTGATTTTTAGGATTGAGATCAGGGCTTTGTGGTGCAATAACTTGTCTTTACCTTGTCCTAAAGCCACTTTTGAACTTATTTGGTAGTATGCTTCGGGTCATTGTCCATCTGGAAGACCTATTTGCATCAAAGCTTTAACTTCCTGGTTGAAGTCTTGATGTTGCTTCAATATAATACATGTATTCAATAGAATACAATGTGAAGTATGGGCATGGCAGCATCTTGTTGTTGGACTGCTTTGCTACAGGAGGGACTGGTGCACCTCACAAAATTTAGACTTTGAAAGTTCTCATGCAACCAGGTCTGGTGACCATTTTGTGTGATGTAAGTTCTGTGAATTACCTTATATTGTATAAGCTGTGGGTTAGAGTCAGTGATCATGCAGTGGTCAATATGTTTTTACAGGTTTGTTCCCAGAAATCAGGGTTGGGAAGGGATGCCAGGTATTTTTGCCATTTGACTGTTGGGAGTGTTTTTGTGCTATTAAAGGTGGAAATAAGTGAATACATTTTAGATGCTAACTTTTTATGACTGTTTGATTTGGACAAGTTCTTCAATTAACTGAGATGGTTGTAGGGTGTTATTGTTTAGATTGACTTTTTCTTTAATTCTTAGTTTAAATTGTGGGTATTGGAGAAATTGGTCTGTCCCATTTGTGGAGGGAAGGGGAGGTCTGCAACTGAGACACTGATGATGTTTCAATTCAAGCCAGGGGATTTGTGGATCCATTTTGTGAATCCATTTTACTAAGTACTGTAGCTGATTTGTTAGTAAGTAGTGAAGGAAGTTTGATGCCTTGAGTCCACCATGTGTGGGGTTTTTATTTTGTAGTGTTGACATTGAAATTCTTGTTTATTTTTCCAGTAGAATTGTGCTGTTAATGAATTAAGTGTTTTGATGTCTGTGGGGGTAGTGGGGATCATCCAGAATAGATTGAATAGATAGTGTCTTCAGTTTTACTGCTGCAGTTTGTTTAATGAGTCTGAGTGGGAGCTTTGATCAGCATTTGAATGTGAATGTGGCCCTAGGGAGATGTGTACAGTGTCTTAACTCAGTGTGAACAACTCTCTGAACTCAACTTAGTGTAGAGTTGTGACAACGTCAAATTCATTTTAGTATTCCTTTACATTCTAAGGTTATTATTGCACCTACATGTATGACATATAATGTTTATGTATGGTGAATGGCATTCCTATGTATACCTGTGTAATATATTTGTTTTCTACTGTGTATTTTGGTATGGACATGAGGTGTCTCTTTAAGGCCTCGGCCGCCCACAAGCCTTAATAATGCCTACATATGCCTAAACCATATGCTATACATTTGTCTCAGGTCATCATATGGTAATCATAAAGAAGCTCATGTTTAGACCATCTTATGTTGACAGACATTTTTTACAAGTGGCAATCTGTCCTTGGTTACACCCGCCATGTCTTTTGTGAATGGCACAATGCCCTGAACAGTCAGATTTGGTTTTATCTATTGTTTGGCACTGGACTTGTTCAAAATAAGCTCTGGATGCCTGCTATTAACAGTGTTGGCCCTATCCTTGCTTATGTATGTAAGTGTATTTAGAATGGACATTTCTTTAAAGTAGGTTTGTTAGATTGTCTTGTTAGATGTTGCATTGATTAGCTCATTGGTCCTCAAACAAAAACATCCAGAAAATATTGTTTAAACAAAGAATTTTGTGCATTTGTTTCATTTTATGAGGGTACTTGATCGGGATGAGTGAAACCGCTGTTTCAGTCGTCCTGTGACAGATGTCCTGTGTCCAGTTGTCCTGTGACGGATGTCTTCTGTATGTCTTCTGCTATAGAAAATGCAACGTACTAAATAAGCAGGGGCAATTTTCTGATTTAGGCAAATAAAAGCCTAAATTTGAATTTGACGTTTTATGGTAAACCTTTCCATTAAAATCAGGGAAAGACACACATTAGAACTCTACCAGTTTGCAGCGAGAGAGAAGCTTTGTTCATGTTTGTTCTTTGTTCATGTTACATACTTTGCGTAACTTATGAATTTCATTACCCAACCTTATGTATGATGAAACCATGCAGACAATATCAATCAACATTTACCTTCAGTAGCCTACAATTTGTATTTTGTTCTTGGTTTGTCTTGATTTTCAAAAAGAAGTAGTGTATCTGTAGCTTATGATTTTATTTTCTAATTCTGACCCTTTAAATGTTAAACTTAAACATACAGACAACAAAAAACAGTATCGCACATTTCACTATGCTTTCTACATGTTTGTAATGGCTGATTTATTGCTTTACTTCCTAGGTGTTGAGGGTGGAGAGACAGCATGCAAGCTTGCTCGCAAATGGGCTTACCATGTGAAGGGCATTCCAAAATACAAAGCCAAAATCATTTTTGCAAGTATGTATTGTTTTACCTCTGAATGTGATACACCTTATAGAAACTAAGCCTAGACCTTGTCATAGACTTGTCATCTGCTAGAATAAATCCTGTCCTTGTCAGAACAGATTGAGACTTGATTAAGACTTGCACACATTAAAATGTAAAAATGAGATGTGTAAATGGTATGTGTTCCATCTCAAAGGTGTGCATACCATATCAAAGTGTTCAAAGTTGGACCTGATATTCACCATTTTTAATGTATTTTCCAATTTCAAGTGGTCCCAAGTCACTGTCGCCCAAATGTCAAGTGACCCCAATTTGTTCTAACATGCTTTTGGACAAGCAATCTAAAGAGTTCTAAATTTTCTACCTGATGACCTGTCTATCACACATTATTGCAAGAAAGCATTTGTCATTGCTGTACTTTCCTCTGTATGCTTCTCCTTAGATGGAAACTTCTGGGGACGGACTATGGCAGCAATATCAAGTTCAACTGACCCTAGCAGTTATGATGGCTTTGGACCATTCATGCCTGGGTTTGAACTCATTCCCTACAATGATATTCCTGCATTAGAGGTGGGTCTTATTCTTCAGAAAGGAAACATCATGAGATTGTTTAATCTGTATCAAATGACAGACAGTTGAGGGGAGAGGGAAATTTAGTTGCTTTTAGTTTGGTAGGTAATAAGACATAGTAATAATCTACAATAAGATAACAATAACAATTAATTTAGTAGTAGTAAGTAATATTTAAAGTAATATTTTTATCTCTGTTGCTCTAGCCTGAGACTGCCATTTGTGGCCTAAAATGGACACAAATGGCAATGGGGATGGTCAAAGAAAAAAAACTATTCCTATCACAGAAACGGTTCCTAGGCTCGTGTCTGTCTCATCTTATCTTAAATTAAGAAGTTCTAAGTCTAAAGGCCAGTGTCCACATGTGATTTTGTTTTGTTTACATCTGATACATGGAAAGGAATGTTTCTATCATCAGGCAGTCCAACACTGAAACAGGCATTCTTGCAACATTTAACAACACTCAAAACAACTCTATGCTATATTTAGGGATTTTCTTTTAGATTTGTTTTTTTTTTTGTTTGTTTTTTTGACTGACAACCATTCTCTTGGATATGTCTAAATTGCTAATCTTAATCAGTTAGTTTACTCATGATGGAGCTGTTTTACTTCAACACAACATAGCTCATTAGAAACTCATCATTTTGACCCAGCGCATTTTGCAAAAACATTGTTGACATCTTGTCTGCAGATGCCAAACATCACTCTGTCATATTACAGGTTGCCACAATTTGCCTTGCTCAGGATATCGGGACCCATAGGTGGGTCACTAGAGATTACATGTGGGTCGCCCAACTCTTATTATGAATTGGGTCATGATGGTTTGTCAATTTTAAAAATGGGTACCTCGCAAAAAAGCTTGGAAAACACTGGTCTACAGTACATGGATCTTTCAAAGATCTGAAGGATCTTTTATTTTGACGTTCTATTTCCTTGTTCACATTAACCTATCACCATGCCTCACAACATCATGGCTGCAGGCTCAGCCCAAGTCAGAAATTCACTGATTAAGTGGTTGGCAAACTGACCGAAATGGCAAAGAATTTAAAAAGATGTTTTTCGGGTAGGAGGGTTTCATTTAAATTTTAGGCTGTTTGTGTGTTGATTCATGTAGGTGTTCATGCTTGTTGATTCATGTAGGTGTGCTAGCCACTAACTTGGCATCATCGTAAGAACTATATTTTTGCTTTAATGTTATTCTCAAAATGGTATATTTTTGTTTGGCCTGCCAAACAATGTCTTATGTTTCCATCACAATAAACTGATCCAATTCATAATCCAGAATTATTTGATGCATTTTAATTTTTGGAGTAGCTATTATATTGTAATGAAATAGAAGTGATTAATAATGTATTTTACAGCCCAAATTGCATGTAATGTAAAGTAAGTAAATGAGTGACAACTGGGTAATCCCTGGAAATGAATGCAGAATCTTTCTATTTTATCAAACCTCACCATTATAACAAAGTGATTTCTTGTCATCACCATTTTGTTACTGACCTATTACCACAATAAACAGTGGGTCATTGTTTAGAAATGACAGACATTGTAATTGTATTGTGTTTAGTAAGTATTCAGTTATTATTCAGTAATGTGAGGTGAGATGTGACCATAATGTTATTACTACAAAATTATCCTCTTATTACCACTTTGTAAATATTACCAAATATTTTTATTTATCCTACAACCTCAACAAGTTTAAAAAAAAAAATAGAAAAACAAAAGAAAACAAATGTTGTGATAAATCACGATTTAAGTGCATAATTACGTAGATTGTTGTAGGAGGGTGTGTGTGGGCTTGTTTTTTTCCTGCTTCAATCTAAGTAGTTGGGATTAAACACCAACCTTTAAAGGAATCTGTGTATGTCTCTATGAATTAGACACATTGATAAAATTGCATTTGTATTTACAGAGAGCCCTTCAGGACCAGAATGTGGCTGCCTTTATGGTGGAGCCCATTCAGGGAGAGGCTGGTGTGGTGGTTCCAGACCTTGGCTATTTGACCAAAGTGCGCGAGTTATGCACACAGTACAATGTGAGTGTTAATGTTTACTTTTAAGTTAAGGCTCTTCCAGCAGTATGCCATTATGTGTAGAAAGCATGATATTTATTTTAATATTTTTTGCAATTTTACTTGTTAGCACGACAGATGAATACAACAAGTCTTCAAATGTCAAACTTTAATCATATACTAAAGCTGACAGTTACTGGAAGCTTACAATTTTGGCTACTTTGAGTCATTAAAAACATCCCAGATAGCTTTGTATTTACTTTGAAAAGCTAAAACTTGCAAAAGAACTGTATAATATCACAGTGGACCCACAATGAACCCACATCAGTGTAATTTCAGGGTTCCAAGTGGTGAAGTTATGAAGGCATCCAGTTCTCACTATCTCTACCCTGCTGCTTTGCTATTTGAGGGCCAAGCAACAAAGCCACTGTGCCAAGTTTTCTTATTATGACCGCTGCAACGACTAGGAAATAAGTGCGGCTCAAGTTTTGCTTTTTTCTCCCATCATTTTGGTCAGTGATTCCCAGGAGACCAAAACTCCAGGCCACCTGAAATGTGGTGGACATGTAGTTGCTTTTGGTTCTGGGGGTACCATGCTGGGCCCCCTGAAAGAGAGGTTGGTCAGTACTGTAACAATCTATAGCAATTATTTCACTCTAGAGATGTTTTAATAAGAAATTAAAAACAGCTTGACTACCACAGGTGAAAGGAAAAACAGGTATTGTGTGTGAGAGGATCAGTGGCAAAATAATGAATGCACATTTTAAATGAACACCAAAAAACCTTTTGCTCTTGGGGGTCCCCACAGACTGAAAGTGTAATTGACCATTACCAGTGCTGTTAATCAGTGAATTTTTATTAGGGCTCTGTGTAAATATTTTGTGCATGCCTCCTACCAGAGGTTTGCAAGCTGTCAAAGTATCAGCGAGCCCAGATACCAACTCAAACAAGCAAGGATAAGGGTTATATAAAACTAGAGAATGTAATTCTATGGAATTACTAGTATAATAAAATGCACACAGTAGAATTTGTAGCAGTGTGTATGCTTAAAAAGTGAAATGAAGTTGTAAATGTGAAGTTACAAAATGAAGAAAATAAAGTTACAAAAATGTAGTTTGAAGCCTAGTTTGAAGTGTGGTTAGAGGCTAAAGCAGTTGTTTATTTGCATCTCAGTTGACCACCTGGCACAAGATTATAATTGCTTAACAGCTTTTGATATTTGTCAGACTACTATTGCAGGGCGTCATTGCACCATTTAAAACAATTTTATCAGTTACACTATTTAAAACAATTTGATCTTGATTTTTCCATCAAGAAAACTGACAGGTTGCAGGTGTCATTTATTCAGTTAACTAGTTACATGTGCAATACCTTATGCATGAGTGTGACTGAAAGGTAATGAGTCTTGGTAGCGGTACTGCTTAGCTACTTAGATAATGTTTTCTAGATGTTTTGCTAACAGCAGTTACTGTCAGAAATAATGTGGTTGCTATGAACTCTAAAACCGCAGGAAGCAGTACTGGTTACAAACACTGGTCAGACACTGGTTTTGTACATTAATGGTAGCCAATAATCTTACGTACAGAATCAATTGTAATTAGTGAATTAGTAATTGGCTAATATGTAAGTGTGTGCCAGTATCATTACATTGTATTTGATGTTTGTGGGCTTATGATGTGTCGCGTCTTATACAATGCCTGGATAGTGGGCAAATCACATCCACAGATGCTTTATGCTGTGCGTACGACTTTTTTTAGGGCCTTTTGTTTGGTAGCAGAGCAACTTCTAAACCATTAGATGCTTATGGTCAGGAAGCTCTCGGTGGTGCCTCTATAAAAGGCCTTCAGGATTTTTGTTTGCATGCGACATTTCCTTAGTCATCTGACGTAGATTTATTTATTTATTTATTTTTCTTTAACAATCTGGTCAGTGTGGCTATTCAAGGTAAGGTCTTCTGAGATGTATTTGACAAAGCAAAGTTGGCACATGGTTAGCTTTAATTTAGGATGGTTTTCTCCAGGCATCACATTCTCCTCTACAGTGTGACACAAGCACACCACCAGCTCACATAGGCTGTTAATATACACCTTGTTCATTGTTCGTATATTAAAATATGCAACCATAGGCGATTAGATTAATTAAATTAAATAATGTATTTAATTAATAAATTAAAATATTTCATTAATTTACAAAACTTAAATAGCTTAGGGATACAATGAAGCTTACAATAGCTTGTAATTCCAATTCATACTCTTATGGCAATGCTAGCACTGCTGCCTACCAAGCCTACCAGTAAGCATTATGACTAAGGTAGGTGAAAAACCTCAATATAGACTGCAGAAAACTGTTGGTAAGTAGTTAGGAGACAACGGTGTACAGTAGAATTCTCATAGAATTCTAAAGTTCTTCTATTGATTTTTAGTGGGAATGTTTTTTGTATAAATGTTACAACAACACAAAATACATGGCACAAGTCACCATTTGTAGGCCCATGCAACATTATTAATCACACAATTTGGTTGAAGGAATATTAAGAAGCTGGTGGATAACAGTACATTGCATTTCTCTGCATGTACTGTGAAAATAATAAGAACAAGAACTCTTAAAAGACATATGTTATACTTTCTTTTTTGCAAACAATGCCAGAGACACTGCCCTCGACTCATAGCTAAGTTAACATTAGTATGCTAGCTATCAAAATCAACCAAACCCACAACATAGCTTAGAATATTGACAGCATTTGAGTTGCGTAAGGGTCATGTAGCCTGAACTCCTCATTCTGATTTTCATAGCCTATTCCAAATTTCTGTTTTCTAAAACCTTAAACATTCCCAGCATAGCCTATTCCTGTATTAACCAAATAGACAATGCTCTAAACGGACAATGGTTTAGAGCATCTGCACATATTCAGTAACTGAGAAATTGTTATTGAGTGATCATTTGGTTGGCAAATGGTTTTGGGGCACAAACTGTCTTGATTTATTAACCGCTTTTCATTGTTTTCTGCATAAATGTGCATTTTTTTCTCAAAATGGTCTGCAGCAGTGAACTAGCCTGTCCTCTGCTGGCTTCTCATAGGCATAAAACCCTCAATATCTCACACCTCACCTTGCCATTTATTATATGTTTACACAATAAAATGTTTTAGATCTACATTACCATGATCTCCCAGGTAGCCCACGCATCAGCCTACTGAGTATGTGAACCAGAACCAGTGTTTTACATGACTATTTAGAGAGAGTGTCCTGGTCAATAATTACCCTGAGGTCTTTAACTTTTGCATTACATGACAGTGACAGGCCACTGAGTAAGTTTTGGTGATGGGGTAGAGTGTTGGTCAGCTGTTTAGGGCCAATCATCATAACTTCAGTTTTATCAGAATTTAAACAAAGGAAATTATTAGTCATCCAGGTTTTGATGTCTAGGAGACATGCATCAAGTTTAGTCATTGGCATATTGTCATTAGGCTTCCTAGAAAAGCTGGGTATCATCAGCATAGGAGTGGAAAGTAATACCATGTTTCCTTATAACAGATCCTAAAGGTAACATGTACAGGGAGAAGAGCAGGGGACCTAGCACTGAGCCTTGGGGTACACCAAACTTTACTTTGGTATGGGTTGATGACTCATTATGAGCGTGTACAAACTGGTAGCGACCAGAGAGGTATGATTTGAACCAGGCTAATGCAGTGTCTTTGATGCCTATCATGTGTTCAAGTCTGTGTAGTAGGATACCATGGTCAATAGTGTCAAAGGCAGCACTAAGATCCAGTAGGATTAATATTGATATATATCCATTATCAGATGCGATAAGGAGGTCATTGAAGACTTTAACTAGGGCTGATTCTGTGCTATGATTAGTTCTAAAGCCTGACTGGAAGGTTTCCTGGATATTATTGTCATTTAAGAAGCTACAGATTTGCTTAGGCACTGTTTACAGATCTAGTGTTATCTACTGTTAACTACAAACCTAGGCTGATAATTCCAAAAATACGAGCCAACTGGAACTTCTCCATTAATCCACAGCTGCCTTCCATTCCAGCGCGAGTGTGTTTGCCAATACAGGCAACCAATTTCCTAGTGGTCTGATTGGTAGGTGGTGCAACTAACCAAAACAAAAAAAGCACTTGTGGGCTGCATATGCTGATTTCAGCAGTGGATTTACAGCCTGTACTGTTGCAGTCTGTCAAGATATTTTAATCTAATGTGATTCCTCAACCTGGTATGAGACCATTTTTTAAGCTATTGCAATAATTACTTGCATATAGCTCCTTTAAGTATTTGTACTTCACTGCTGATACATCTAGTTATTATGCATCTCCCTCTTCTGCCACTGGAGTCTATGGCAGTAATAGCTTCCGGTTTTGAATTGCAGATAGGAGGCAGACTCCGGAACTTCAGGAAACAGATTTAATCATTACAATGGCGCACGTCAAGGGAGACATAAGGGTTTCAGCTCGAGAGCATTCACCATTTAAATCTAACTAAATGAAGAGTGTTCCACTTAATACACTTAACTGAGGGGAGTTGCATACAGTTAGCATTCAGTTCAATTCAATTAAATTTTATTTATACAGCGCCTTTTACAATAGTATTGTCTCATGCCACTTTACAGAAGGAGCACCCAAGAGCAACAGGCTTGGGCCTCCCGTAGTGTTGACAGGTGACAGGAGTCTGCCGGAAGGAGGCAGGGATGAAAATCAGCAGAGATGAGGAGGCAAATGAGTTAGGCCAAGCACACATTTTACTGATCATATGAGTTGTGGGCATACATATAAATATGAAATGTTTGTCGCAGCACTAGGCTATAGCAGCTGGTGGCAACAGCAGAGGCAGTCCCTCGCAATAAGAGTGATGATTTACTGTGCACCATCCATAACTATGGAACAGTAAAGAGGAAGGTTTTTTAGGTACTAAGAGTGTCCACTTGTTGGATTGGGGGACAGGGGCGGATTATTCCACAAGAGAGGCACACGGTAGCAAAAGGCTCTTTGAGGCTAATTTTGATATTCTTGGGATTACAAAGAGATCAGCATTCTGGGATCTTAGTGTTCTAGGTTATTGCGGGTATTGAGGAATAAAAAGAATAGTAATGACAACCAATGAGTAATAGAACAGTGCATTGCTCTGCATGCACTGTAATAAGAAGCCAACAGAGTATAATGCTATACATTGCTTTGCATTGCACTGTGGGTTAGGTTCAGTTTGTTTGTGAGAACGTGTGTGTGTGTGTGTGTGTGTGTGTGTGTGTGTGTGTGTGTAAATATAAGTGATGCTGAGTAAATGTCGGGCCAGGGAGATGGAAGCTGGACCGCATGGAAGGGGATGTCGGAAGAGAGTATTATTTTAATTTGCTGATTACCATGCAGATTAATAACATACTAACCATTTGTCATTGCAAGTCACTTATTATTCCACATGGGCCTATTCTACCCAAAGTAAACCAATATCTAGAATTTCTCCAATATAAACAAATGGCCAGTATGTTACTAATCTACATTTTAACAAGCTGCTACTATATGGTGAATATGTGTATGCTAATCTAAAGTGGTACCATAATAATAATAATAATAATTCAGTTAATTGAAGCAACACAAACAATAATCTCAGTCATAAAGAACTCAGTAGGGAAGCTAACCAGGTCCAGATGGCTTCCCTGCTGAGTTTTACAAAACATTCTGGTACATTTTTACAACATGGATGATCAAGGAATCAAAGCAAAAATCAAGACTTCCAGTCAGCACCACCACAGACACAATTTCACTCTTCCTCGAGCCCAATAAGGACCAACAATGCCATCCAACTATTGTCCGATGTCCCTACTCAATACAAACAAAAAATAAATGCTAAAGCATTACGATTATACATCACTGGACAGTCCATTCACTCCAAACTTAAACAACACTCAAGATACACCCTCCCCTTGGTCATCTTTCATCACCTACTTACAGACATGACCTAAGATCTAGTCTCAACTGCACACCCATATATCCCTCCTTATCTGTTAATACATAGCCAGTTAAATTAAGAAGGGGGATGGAAGCAGGAACATTTTGAGCGGCCCAATCCTATCTGGTTGTTGGGTGGGACTGCCGTTGGTTGGTGCTGTGCTGGAGCTGGTATTTGTGGTTTCAGGGTCCCTTTAACAACTCCCCCCACCACCCCCCACCCCTACATCCATCAGTACCGAGAACAACATGACGAGGTAAATGAAATGTGTATGTGGATGCCTGTGCAGCTTTTTCACTGCACACCTGCTACTTTTAATGCAAATACACTTCAGAGGAGGCATACATCTGTGATTTACATAAGGTGAATGCGGCGGGCAGGTGAAAATCTAGGCAGGTTTTCACCCTGCATGTCCACTTCTTTTAGTGCAATACATATTAGAGAAGGCACAAGTCTGCCGTGTTGTATGAGAGGTGTGAAGGGTGTAAGGGGTTGGTATCAGAATGTGGTGAGGCTGGAAGCTGGAGGCCCTGGGCCCCATGGCACGCAGTACCTTGCATTTGTGTCATGGCATACCTTGGGCCGGCACCATAGCCATGAATGGGTAGTCAGGTAATCATTTCTGTCAATGAAATAACATGCTTGGTTTGGTGAAAAATGTAATTAGAATTATTTGAAATTCACTTAGCCGTATCTTGTAGTTGTAGACAGGTCATGGTCTAATAGGTCACCGTAGCTGCACTTTGCAGTGTGCAGAAGACCAGATTATTCACGTTACTAGTAAAGTATTCCTCCATCATGTGTAACCATGCTTTTAGCCGCTACTTTATCCAATAATCTGTGACATTGGGATGCAGTTGATTTGATATCAATGTGTTTTTGCATTGACTAATTTTTGTAGTCAATTAAATCGCCTAGGTCAACGCATTGTCCCAGTGCTATTTTTGTATCGCAAAATATAACGTTTTGCAATACTAAAGACATTTACAGATGCCTGGTGCCAGTGTAAAAGGATAGTTTGCAACAGTTTATTATGCATCATTTTTTCCCCCAGGTGCTGTTCATTGCTGATGAAGTACAGACTGGGTTGGCCCGCACTGGCAGGCGGTTGGCAGTTGATTATGAGTCTGTCCGACCTGACTTGGTGGTACTTGGGAAGGCCCTGTCTGGTGGAGTTTATCCTGTGAGTGCTTTACATTCTTCTTCTTCATTATTGTGATATCCACAGTCTCTGTATCACCACCACACTAATAAATCCAACACAGAAGAGTTTGTCCAAAAGAGCTGTGTCCATCAGCATCCATACAAAGATTGTTGACACTATTTTACTAAAAACATGACCGTGTCTGCCACTTAGCTCATGTTGGTCTTGCAGAATAGACTGCAATTATTTTGTTCATAAAGATCTTTCTGAACATTAATCCAGTTTGATTTACCTAGCCAGAGAACATTGTTCAGTTCACATGAATATCCACAGAAGGCTACTTGATAAAATGACTTGGTGAATTTTGCTCTGAACACTGCTCTTTCCTTGTCACACCACAGTATCTTCAGGTTTGCTGATGATACAACCATAATTGGCTGCATTACAAATTTTTGATAAAACAGCATGGAAACCAGAGGTGGCAGGACAACAATCTGTTGCTCAATGTTAGCAAGACTACAGGAGACTGCAACGAGGAGAACACACACCCATCTACATCAAGTGCTTAGCAGTATAGAGAGTCAGCCGCAATTCCTTGATATTTACATCAGCAAGGATCTGAACTGGTCACCTCACATTTGTGAGCAGCACAATAATGACTCTTCTTTTTACAATGACTGCAGAAATTTGGTCTGTGCAGTGGAATATTGACCATCTTCTACTTCTACTGCGCCATTCAGATTATCCTGTGTGGTGACAACAATGTGGTTTGGCAACAGCACCATCCATGATTGCAGAGCTCAAAGGGTTGTCAGATCAGCACAACACATTACAAGGACTGAGTTACCAACTATGCAGGATCCATGGAAGCTAAGGCACAAGTTCTGTCAGGAAGAACAGAAAGTTTTTGTTCATTCATTCATTCAACCAGCCAGTCCAATCCTCTTTCATTCTCTCAATTCCTTCTGTCTAATAGGAAGTCTTGTAGGTGTTTTAAATCAATCTGGTTAACACCTCTCTCGGCTACCGAGAAAATGCAGACTTTGATGTCTCCTCCTCCTCCCCTCCACCACCATTCTGTAATTTCTCATCTTAACATCTTGGCCCAAGGTGCTTGGTGTTCGACATCTCCCAGGCACTACTATCAGCTGGTGCCATCCTCAGTGTCCCAGAAGTACAGACATTTCCTCTTCCAACCACCACTCCATTGGTCACTGGCTCATCACTCTGGTCACCCCCATCTACAACACATCCTCTTTAGCCACCACCATCACTTGGTCCCTGTCTCAACACCAGGGGTAGGCTCTACCCCTGCCTTTTTCATCGGCAGGATATGCAATCGGTGCACCTCTATATCTGGAGCCTACACCATGGACTGTTGCCATAATGGTTCGATGACGTGGCTTGTGCCAAAGACTGTAACTATATCCATACTGTTACAATGTCCATTGTCATGTCTGCACTATACAGAGATTAAATCTGTTGCTTACTGAGTCTTTAAGGTAGAAAAAGCGTATAATGTCTGACTAGCTATCTCGGACACCGTTTCTTCACCCACCATTTGGCAAAAGATACAAGAGCATCCGAACCCATATCACCAGATTCAGAGACAACTCAACACTCCTTGTGTGAACCATCCACCCTCAATGAAATGAATGAAAACTAATAACAAGTGCTAAATAGGCTTACATTACATATTGACTGTTTACTATCACTTTCTAAGCAAAAATACAGTTTTTTTTATACAGAATATAGAAAAAATACAGAATACAGAAAAAATGCAATGTTTGGACAGAAGAAACTGCATGCACTAAAGCAGACTACTGCACTTTGAAGTAGAAGGCCTCTAGGATTCATTGCACAAGTTTTCCATAATCAAAAATGTTACAATTTTCTATATTAAAATGTTTAATTAGAGAAAAGAAAATAAGAACATAAACCTTTGTGTTTGCTGTAGTTGGAAAAAAATGCAATCCGTATTGGCCGAAATTGGTACTGGCAGGTCAAACTCGGAAAAGGCAGGAAAAATCGGAAATCGGTATCTGCTCAGAAAATTGCGACCGGTACATCTCTAATCATATCCTATGTCATTGTAACTTTGCTTTTTATTTATTTATTATTTATTCGCCTGCGTTATGAAAAAGCTATGTATTGTGGTCATGTGTCAGATTGTGTTTATAGGGGTGTGTGTGTGTGTGTGTGTGTGTGTGTGTGTGTGTTTGTATCTTTTAGGTATCAGCTGTGCTTTGTGATGATGAGGTGATGTTGACCATTAAACCTGGTGAGCATGGCTCCACATATGGAGGAAACCCTTTGGCCTGCAGAGTCGCCATTGCAGCTTTAGAAGTGAGTTTCCTACCAAATACTGGCTTACTTTTACTACCATACTTTTACTGCACCTTATTTATTTATAACTGCAGTTTTCCCATTTGAGTATAATATATGGTTTCTGATGGTGTTTTTATGTTTTATTTTTTTATGGTTCTTAATATATGTTGGAGCATGGTCATTGAAGGCTTAGTGGGTTAGGAGGAGTATTTTAAAATTGATGTTTTGACTTTAATAAGGAGCCAATGTAAGGAAGCAAGGATAGGAGAGAGAAGTTCATATTTTTTAGTCCTAGTGAGTGTTCGGGCCGCGGCATTTTGTATTAGCTGTAGGTTTCTGATACAGGTATCACTACACCCAGTGAACAGAACATTACAATCAAGCCTGGAGGTAATAAATGCATGTGTTCATTTTTCAGCATCCTCAAAGGATAGGAAGCTTCTAACCTAACGGTATTTCGTAGGTGGAAAAAAAGATGTTATTGAAATGTGCATTACATGACGAGAGAGGTCCTGGTCAATAATTATCCCGAGGTCTTTAGCTATCGTGTTACATGACAGTGAAAGGCCACAGACTAAGTGGTGATGAGGTAGAATGTTGTTCAGCTGTTTAGGGCTGATCATCATAGCTTCAGTTTTATCAGAGTTTAAACATAGGAAATATTTAGTCATTCAGATTTTAATGGAGGCAGGGATCAGGTTTAGTGATTAGCATATAGCCATTAGGCTTCATGGAAAGGTAAAGTTGGGTATCATAAGCATAGGAGTGGAAAGTAATGCCATGTTTCCTTATAACAGATCCTAAAGGTAACATGTACAGGGAGAATAACAGGGGCCCTAGCACTGAGCTTTGGGGTACACCAAACTTTACTTTGTTGTGCGATGATGACCTATTATGAGCATGAACAAACTGGCAGTGACCAGAGAGGTACAATTTGAACCAGGCTAATGTAGAATCTTTGCATATCATGTGTTCAATCCTGTGTAGTAGGGTGCCATGTTCGTAAGATCCAACAGGATTAATATTGATATCCGTTAACAGATGAGATGAGGTCATTGAAGGCTTTAACTAGGGCTGATTTTGTACTATGATTGGGTCTGAAGCCTGAATTCAGATTTTCTTATTATTTTTGTTTAAGAAGCTAAAGATTTGTGTGGAGAAGTTTCTTGGAAAAACCCAAAGTAGCAGAGAAGTTTGTCTAGTTCAACCAAGTCTTTATTGCGTTCACCGAGAGAATGGTTACAACAGTGGTAATCCTCAACCATTCTAACCTTTTACTTTATCTATCTTAAATACTCCTGCCAGTAGATGATGTGGCTGGCACAGAGCCAATCCTACACGAGATCTCAGTCTCTGTCCTTTTACGACGATGCTCCAAACATGGTTTCAACATGGTTTTCAAAAAGGAGTCTACTGTCATGCATATAAATCTCTTGTACATTCTTTTTATAGCACACACTCTACTGCATGCACTATTCTATTCTTGTATACACTCAAACACACATATATTACTTGTTCTTACAGAATTTCCCACATTTGCTTAGACACAATTTTTCAAGTATTTTTGATAGAAATGGGAGGTTAGATATGGGTCAGTAGTTAGCCAGGACATCAGGAAATTGAGATTTTGAATTGCCAATATCCTGGGCCGAGTAGGCGTGAACTGCACAAAATCTGTCGAGTATGATCAGCACAATGAGCTCTGAAAGCACAGCAAGTACCATAAAATTTGTCCCATAGGGGGCGCTGTAATTGTACAAAATTGCTAATGCTAAAGATGCTAAAGTTTGCAACTTTACTTTGTGCAAAAAGTCATCCATTAAGAGAAAAAAAGAAGCTCAGCTCAATGGATAGTGTGTAGTCAAACAAGAGATAGCTAGGTCTCACATTAGCAACAATTGAGACAGAGAAGATGGCAAAGTTAATTTCTGCAGATTTGTGATGTCCGGTGTGTTAACTTGCAAGAGATAAAGCATTGGCTATCCGTCACTGTTTTTTTTCCAATGACATTTACCAATAACATTAAATCAGACATATTTTTCCACAAGGCATTTCCCGAAGTTAGTAGGAGTGAAACCATGTAGGATCTGCTTCAAAATGAGTCTCTTGAAAGAGCCTCTTGGGAAAATGCATAAATTAATCAATTGTCTGTCCCCTCCAGAATATATTTGGAAATTTCCAAATTGAATTGAACTTCAAAATTCCAAATGAAATATCATTGAGAAATTTTAATCAAATTTAATGGCCAGACATCCCATCCCTCACTGGTAGTTTTTTTTTTTTACTTTTTTTATCTGTTTTTTAAACCATGATGTGTATAAATACAAATCATAGGTAATCAATTGCTGAATTTATCTGTGTAATTTTAGTATGCTAGCTGTGCTATGCTTCTTATAACAAAAATCTTATTTCTCTGCTTTTTCATGATATCCATTCAAAGCTAACAGGTAACCTTATTTTTAACTGCAGAAAATGGTTGCCCAAGCCTTAATATGACATGTTTGTAGTCTTTACTACTGAATTCACAAACTACAGATTTCCTACCCAAGCTAGCAAAGTTGCTTAGCATAAGAGATGATGCCCCATCAAGATGCTTTTGGAAGCATTATTTTCAGGCACACAAAAACTTCTTTGGTGTTGCTTTAAAATTTTGTTATGTAAATTATTTGATGGGAAATCTTTTAGTTCTCTATAGAAACTGGAGTTGCCTTGAACACACCATTGTGTTCATGGTGGTGCTCTGCCATTCACATCTATTTATTCAATACAATTGTAGGTCCTAGAGGAGGAAAAACTGGCAGAAAATGCTGAAAAGATGGGTCAGCTGCTTAGGACTGAGCTGATGAAGCTACCTAACGACATTGTGACGACCGTTAGGGGGAAAGGACTGCTGAATGCAATAGTTATAAAGGAGACTAAAGGTATGGGCCATTTAAATGAATCAGTGTATGGGAACTGCCAAGCAGTTCCTTTTTTATCTGTCAATTCTATGAAATGTGAGGGGTCAGCAAATGTGAGAGGTCAGCAAGTTTTGTAAGTTAGCAAGAAGTTATTGAACTGTTGAATCCTGAGCTTGTCCCTCATGTCATGGTTTGTCTTTCAGACTATGATGCTTGGAGAGTATGCCTTCGCCTCCGTGAAAATGGCCTGCTGGCCAAGCCCACACACGGTGACATCATCAGACTGGCTCCACCCCTCGTCATCAAACAGGATGAGATCAGGGAGTGCGTTGAAATCATTCAGAGGACCATCCTGTCCTTCTAAACAAGAATATTCATAGTCAGCTTAACACATAAAGCTGTTAATCTTTTGTAAAAGAATTGAACTCAGTGGCAGATGCAAGTATTCAAGTTCCCAGAATAGTATTTTAAGTGTTTGCTGTTACCACAAAGTTACAACAGTTTTCAGCAATGTTACATGGAGATTTAGTTCATCATTTTTTAGCTGATCAGTGAGGATATTTAGTGCTCCTTAAGAAAAAAAAGAGTAAAAAGGGATATGTAGTAATACAATATTGACTAAGGACTTAAAGCCTTGTAAAAGCCATGAAAGAAGAGGGGAAAAAAGGGGAAATGACATTAAACCAGGACAATTTTTAACTATATGTTTTAGTGCTTTTACAGATTTTGGTATCAACGAAACTCCTCGCTCCTTGCCCATTATGTAAAGTTATTTATATGGAAAGGAAAAGGGGAGATTTGGGTATAGGCCACTTGATGTTTGGGAAGTTCCCTGTTCCAGAATTAACCTCATCGGCCTCTGATTATATGAAAGTAATATTTTCATTTCCAGCAAAAATAGCTTATATTGTAGTTATTTGTACTATATAATATAGTATATTCATACTGTATTTGTACTATATGTTTGAGCCATTTTTGACATTTATGGGTCATTCACTGTGCATCAAAATTTCATAGGGAATAATTTATACTTGCTAGACATAGCACAAACTGAGTTACTAGGTCATGCTGCTATGCATAGTTCCAAGAGGCAATGCATCAAATTGTTTTTGAACTCTTCTGCTGTATCATTTGTAGTATATTGATTCATTGGGTGTATAAAAGAAGTGTGAAAGATATTTTCAATGTGACGTTCAAGACTTTTGTTGGTAGACCTCCTCTGTTACACGGTATACAGGAATGTTAGCTGTGACATTCACATGGTTTCAGGGATATTAAATGACATTTGTTTGTACAAATGTGTGAATGTACACACATTGATATTTTGGATGCAGCTAATAAAATATGGTAGTTGTTTCCCCCATGGAAGCTAAAAAATGTGTTGTTAGCAACTGTGTTGACAGCAAAAAATGTCTAAATCTGGTATACATACATTAAATCACAACATATACATATATTAAACCACATGTATTCATCATGCTCTTTCTAAAAATGTATGATTTAAGGCAGATTGTCAGTCAGTGTCACAGTAAAAAAAATACCTCAGTGTGGTTCACTCGTCCACAGTTTCAGTGGGGTCCTGCAACGAAAAATTGAGGATATTGGGTTCATAGAATGTTGGAATGTGGCTATGCATACATTAAACCACATGTTCTCCTCATGCTGTTTCCTAAAATGTATGATTTAAGGCAGATTGTTGGAAATCAGTCAGTCACAGTTAAAATTCCTTAGTGTGGTTCACTCGTCCACAGTTTCAGTGGGGTCCCGAAACGAAAAAATTAGGATATTGGGTTCATAGAATGTTGGAACATGGCTATGCATACATTAAACCACATGTTCTCCTCATGCTGTTTCCTAAAATGTATGATTTAAGGCAGATTGTTGGAAACCAGTCAGTGTCACAGTAAAAAATACCTCAGTGTGGTTCACTCGTCCACAGTTTCAGAAGGGACCTAAATAAAAGACTCGAACAGAAATCAAATAAAAGAAAAAGAAACCCCTAATACTTGGAGGCAAGCTAAGACTCGAACAGAAATCAAATAAAAGAAAAAGAAACCCCTAATACTTGGAGGCAAGCTAAACTAAAACTAAAAAAGGGAGGAGAGAAACGGCACAACACTCCTAAGTGCTACACCTCTAGAACAGACAGCAAACATTCATAAAACATATGAACATTCCCCACGTTGTCAGTAGGCATTTTACACCATATATTGCTTTAATGCATATTAATATTTATGATTAACAAATATGGTATTCAACAGAACATGAGAAATGTAATAGTTCAATTAAACAGTAGCTACCCATAAGCCCCCACCCGCTACTCCTTCGATGTCGTGATGAATCACAGCAGCCTTGGCACAACACAGCTTTGCTTGAAACTAGAAGTCCCAGTAATGCGCTGCCGGTGGTTGCAGACTGTTTCAAAGCTGCTCCTCCCAGTAGCTAGAGCACTACAGACGAATTACAGCTAGGAAGATAAAAGAATAATTCAATGACACTCACACATAGGTGTTTTTACTCTCGCTCTTTGTCATAAGCAATCGTAAGCAGCAGGTAGCCAAACGCTTACCGTCACAGCTAGTTGGTCTCAGTCAAGCTACAAACTGCTGCGCCGTGGGCCGAGGCTTCACTCAGGCTTCACTCCAGTATGTACAACTGATCTGGGTTAACGCTCAAAAGAATTTAAACTGTTCCCCTGACCCCTTTATCCCCTTCCTTGTTTCCCCCATGACTTCCCTTCCGGATGAGGGAACGAAGTTGGTCTACAACCAAAAATGCTCCCTCCACAGAGCGGGACTATGTAAAGGCTCCTTTTAAAACAAGTCCCCCTCTACAGGGAAAACCAAATGGGAATGGTAGATTACTACTCCCGGTCACACATACATTAAGCCACATGTTCTCATCATGCTGTTTCTAAAAATGTATGATTTAAGGTTGTTGGAAATCAGTCAGTGTCACAGTAAAAAATAACCCAGTGTGGTTCACTCGTTATCAGTTTCAGTGGGGTCCTGCAACGAAAAATTCAGGATATTGGGCTCATGGAAAGTTGCAATGTGGCTATGCATACATTAAACCACATGTTCCCCTCATGCTGTTTCTAAAAATGTATGATTTAAGGCAGATTTTTGGAAATCAGTCAGTGTCACAGTAAAAAATACCTCAGTGTGGTTCACTCGTCCAAAGTTTCAGAGGGGACCTGCAACGAAAAATTGAGGATATTGGGTTCATAGAATGTTGGAACGTGGCTATGCATACATTAAACCACATGTTCTCCTCATGCTGTTTCCTAAAATGTATGATTTAAGGCAGATTGTTGGAAATCAATCAGTATCACAGTACAAAATACCTCAGTGTGGTACACTTATGAACAGTTTTGGTGGGGACCTGCAACGAAAAATTGAGGATATTGGGTTCATAGAATGTTGGAACGTGGATATGCATACATTAAACCACATGTTCTCCTCATGCTGTTTCTAAAAATGTTTGATTTAAGGCAGATTGTTGGAAATCAATCAGTATCACAGTACAAAATACCTCAGTGTGGTACACTTGTGAACAGTTTTGGTGGGGACCTGCAACGAAAAATTGAGGATATTGGGTTGATAGAATGTCGGAACGTGGCTATGCATACATTAAACCACATGTTCTCCTCATGCTGTTTCTAAAAATGTATGATTTAAGGCAGATTGTTGGAAATCAATCAGCATCACAGTACAAAATACCTCAGTGTGGTACAGTCGTCCAAAGTTTCAGTGGGGACCTGCAACACAAAATTGAGGATATTGGGTTCATAGAATGTTGGAACGTGGCTATGCATACATTAAACCACATATTCTCCTCTTGCTGTTTCTAAAAATGTATGATTTAAGGCAGATTGTTGGAAATCAGTCAGTATCACAGTACAAAATACGTCAGTGTGGTACACTTGTGAACATTTTCGGTGGGAACCTGCAACGAAAAATTGAGGATATTGGGTTCATAGAATGTTGGAACATGGCTATGCATACATTAAACCACAAGTTCTCCTCATGCTGTTTCTAAAAATGTATGATTTAAGGCAGATTGTTGGAAATCAGTCAGTGACAGAGTAAAAAATACCTCAGTGTGGTTCACTCTTCCAAAGTTTCAGTGGGGACCTGCAACGAAAAAATGAGGATATTGGGTTCATAAAATGTTGGAACATGGCTATGCATACATTAAACCACATGTTCTCCTCATGCTGTTTCTAAAAATGTATGATTTAAGGCAGATTGTTGGAAATCAGTCAGTATCACAGTACAAAATACCTCATTGTGGTTCACTCGTCCAAAGTTTCAGTGGGGACCTGCAACTAAAAATTGAGGATATTGGGTTCATAGAATGTTGGAACGTGGCTATGCATACATTAAACCACAAGTTCTCCTCGTGCTGTTTCTAAAATGGGATGAGTTAAGGCAGATTGTTGGAAGTCAGTCAGTGACAGAGTAAAAAATACCTCAGTGTGGTTCACTCTTCCAAAGTTTCAGTGGGGACCTGCAACGAAAAATTGAGGATATTGGGTTCATAAAATGTTGGAACATGGCTATGCATACATTAAACCACATGTTCTCCTCATGCTGTTTCTAAAAATGTATGATTTAAGGCAGATTGTTGGAAATCAGTCAGTATCACAGTACAAAATACCTCATTGTGGTTCACTCGTCCAAAGTTTCAGTGGGGACCTGCAACGAAAAATTGAGGATATTGGGTTCATAAAATGTTGGAACATGGCTATGCATACATTAAACCACATGTTCTCCTCATGCTGTTTCTAAAAATGTATGATTTAAGGCAGATTGTTGGAAATCAGTCAGTATCACAGTACAAAATACCTCATTGTGGTTCACTCGTCCAAAGTTTCAGTGGGGACCTGCAACGAAAAATTGAGGATATTGGGTTCATAGAATGTTGGAACATGGCTATGCATACATTAAACCACATGTTCTCCTCATGCTGTTTCTAAAATGTATGATTTAAGGCAGATTGTTGGAAATCAGTCAGTATCACAGTACAAAATACCTCATTGTGGTTCACTCGTCCAAAGTTTCAGTGGGGACCTGCAACGAAAAATTGAGGATATTGGGTTCATAGAATGTTGGAACATGGCTATGCATACATTAAACCACATGTTCTCCTCATGCTGTTTCTAAAAATGTATGATTTAAGGCAGATTGTTGGAAATCACTCAGTATCACAGTAGAAAATACCTCATTGTGGTTCACTCGTCCAAAGTTTCAGTGGGGACCTGCAACAAAAAATTGAGGATATTGGGTTCATAGAATGTTGGAACGTGGCTATGCATACATTAAACCACATGTTCTCCTCATGCTGTTTCTAAAAATGTATGATTTAAGGCAGATTGTTGGAAATCAGTAAGTAACAGAGTAAAAAATACCTCAGTGTGATTCACTCGTCCAAATTTTCAGTGGGGACCTGCAAAAAAAATTGAGGATATTGGGTTCATAGAATGTGGAAGCGTGGCTACGCATACATTAAACCACATGTTCTCCTCATGCTGTTTCTAAAAATGTATGATTTAAGGCAGATTGTTGGAAATCAGTCAGTATCACAGTACAAAATACGTCAGTGTGGTACACTTCTGAACATTTTCGGTGGGAACCTGCAACGAAAAATTTTGGATATTGTGTTCATAGAAAGATGGAACATGGCTATGCATACATTAAACCACATGTTCTCCTCATGCTGTTTCTAAAAATGTATGATTTAAGGCAGATTGTTGGAAATCACTCAGTATCACAGTAGAAAATACCTCATTGTGGTTCACTCGTCCAAAGTTTCAGTGGGGACCTGCAACGAAAAATTGAGGATATTGGGTTCATAGAATGTTGAACGTGGCTATGCATACATTAAACCACATGTTCTCCTCATGCTGTTTCTAAAAATGTATGATTTAAGGCAGATTGTTGGAAATCAGTCAGTATCACAGTACAAAATACCTCAGTGTGGTACACTTCTGAACATTTTCGGTGGGGACCTGCAACAAAAAATTGAGGATACTGGGTTCATAGAATGTTGGAACATGGTTATGCATACATTAAACCACATGTTCTCCTCATGCTGTTTCTGAAAATGTATGATTTAAGGCAGATTGTTGGAAATCACTCAGTATCACAGTAGAAAATACCTCATTGTGGTTCACTCGTCCAAAGTTTCAGTGGGGACCTGCAACGAAAAATTGAGGATATTGGGTTCATAGAATGTTGGAACGTGGCTATGCATACATTAAACAACATGTTCTCCTCATGCTGTTTCTAAAAATGTATGATTTAAGGCAGATTGTTGGAAATCAGTCAGTATCACAGTACAAAATACCTCAGTGTGGTACACTTCTGAACATTTTCGGTGGGAACCTGCAACGAAAAATTGAGGATATTGGGTTCATAGAATGTTAGAACGTGGCTATGCATACATTAAACCACATGTTCTCCTCATGCTGTTTCTAAAAATGTATGATTTAAGGCAGATTGTTGGAAATCAGTCAGTATCACAGTACAAAATACCTTAGTGTGGTACACTTGTGAAGATTTTCGGTGGTAACCTGCAACGAAAAATTGAGGATACTGGGTTCATAGAATGTTGGAACATGGCTATGCATACATTAAACCACATGTTCTCCTCATGCTGTTTCTAAAAATGTATGATTTAAGGCAGATTGTTGGAAATCACTCAGTATCACAGTAGAAAATACCTCATTGTGGTTCACTCGTCCAAAGTTTCAGTGGGGACCTGCAACGAAAAATTGAGGATATTGGGTTCATAGAATGTTGGAACATGGCTATGCATACATTAAACCACATGTTCTCCTCATGCTGTTTCTAAAAATGTATGATTTAAGGCAGATTGTTGGAAATCAGTCAGTGACAGAGGAAAAAAATACCTCAGTGTGGTTCACTCGTCCAAAGTTTCAGTGGGGACCTGCAACGAAAAATTGAGGATATTGGGTTCATAGAATGTTGGAACATGGCTATGCATACATTAAACCACATGTTCTCCTCATGCTGTTTCTAAAAATGTATGATTTAAGGCAGATTGTTGGAAATCAGTCAGTATCACAGTACAAAATACCTCATTGTGGTTCACTCGTCCAAAGTTTCAGTGGGGAACTGCAACTAAAAATTGAGGATATTGGGTTCATAGAATGTTGGAACGTGGCTATGCATACATTAAACCACATGTTCTCCTCATTCTGTTTCTAAAAATGTATGATTTAAGGCAGATTGTTGGAAATCAGTCAGTATCACAGTACAAAATACCTCATTGTGGTTCACTCGTCCAAAGTTTCAGTGGGGACCTGCAACGAAAAATTGAGGATATTGGGTTCATAGAATGTTGGACATGGCTATGCATACATTAAACCACATGTTCTCCTCATGCTGTTTCTAAAAATGTATGATTTAAGGCAGATTGTTGGAAATCACTCAGTATCACAGTAGAAAATACCTCATTGTGGTTCACTCGTCCAAAGTTTCAGTGGGGACTTGCAACGAAAAATTGAGGATATTGGGTTCATAGAATGTTGGAACGTGGCTATGCATACATTAAACCACATGTTCTCCTCATGCTGTTTCTAAAAATGTATGATTTAAGGCAGATTGTTGGAAATCAGTAAGTAACAGAGTAAAAAATACCTCAGTGTGATTCACTCGTCCAAATTTTCAGTGGGGACCTGCAACGAAAAATTGAGGATATTGGGTTCATAGAATGTGGGAACGTGGCTATGCATACATTAAACCACATGTTCTCCTCATGCTGTTTCTAAAAATGTATGATTTAAGGCAGATTGTTGGAAATCAGTCAGTATCACAGTACAAAAATACGCCAGTGTGGTACACTTCTGAACATTTTCGTGGGAACCTGCAACGAAAAATTTTGGATATTGGGTTCATAGAATGTTGGAACATGGGTATGCATACATTAAACCACATGTTCTCCTCATGCTGTTTCTAAAAATGTATGATTTAAGGCAGATTGTTGGAAATCACTCAGTATCACAGTACAAAATACCTCAGTGTGGTACACTTGTGAACAGTTTTGGTGGGAACCTGCAACGAAAAATTGAGGATATTGGGTTCATAGAATGTTGGAACGTGGCTATGCATACATTAAACCACATGTTCTCCTCATGCTGTTTCTAAAATGTATGATTTAAGGCAGATTGTTGGAAATCAGTCAGTGACAGAGAAAAAATACCTCAGTGTGGTTCACTCGTCCAAAGTTTCAGTGGGGACCTGCAACGAAAAATTGAGGATATTGGGTTCATAGAATGTTGGAACGTGGCTATGCATACATTAAACCACATGTTCTCCTCATGCTGTTTCTAAAAATGTATGATTTAAGGCAGATTGTTGGAAATCAGTCAGTGACAGAGTAAAAATACCTCAGTGTGGTTCACTCGTCCAAAGTTTCAGTGGGGACCTGCAACGAAAAATTGAGGATATTGGGTTCATAGAATGTTGGAACGTGGCTATGCATACATTAAACCACATGTTCTCCTCATGCTGTTTCTAAAAATGTATGATTTAAGGCAGATTGTTGGAAATCAGTCAGTGACAGAGTAAAAAATACCTCAGTGTAGTTCACTCGTCCAAAGTTTCAGTGGGGACCTGCAACGAAAAATTGAGGATATTGGGTTCATAGAATGTTGGAACGTGGCTATGCATACATTAAACCACATGTTGTCCTCATGCTGTTTCTAAAAATGTATGATTTAAGGCAGATTGTTGGAAATCAGTCAGTATCACAGTACAAAATCCCTCAGTGTGGTACACTTGTGAACATTTTCGGTGGGAACCTGCAACGAAAAATTGAGGATATTGGGTTCATAGAATGTTGGAACATGGCTATGCATACATTAAACCACATGTTCTCCTCATGCTGTTTCTAAAAATGTATGATTTAAGGCAGATTGTTTGAAAAAAGTATCACAGTACAAAATACCTCAGTGTGGTTCACTCGTCCAAAGTTTCAGTGGGGACCTGCAACGAAAAATTGAGGATATTGGGTTCATAGAATGTTGGAACGTGGCTATGCATACATTAAACCACATGTTCTCCTCATGCTGTTTCTAAAAATGTATGATTTAAGGCAGATTGTTGGAAATCAGTCAGTATCACAGTACAAAATCCCTCAGTGTGGTACACTTGTGAACATTTTCAGTGGGAACCTGTAACGAAAAATTGAGGATATTGGGTTCATAGAATGTTGGAACATGGCTATGCATTCATTAAACCACATGTTCTCCTCATGCTGTTTCTAAAAATGTATGATTTAAGGCAGATTGTTTGAAAAAAGTAAGTATCACAGTACAAAATACCTCAGTGTGGTACACTCGTCCAAAGTTTCAGTGGGGACCTGCAACGAAAAATTGAGGATATTGGGTTCATAGAATGTTGGAACGTGGCTATGCATATATTAAACCACATGTTCTCCTCATGCTGTTTCTAAAAATGTATGATTTAAGGCAGATTGTTGGAAATCACTCAGTATCACAGTACAAAATACCTCAGTGTGGTACACTTGTGAACAGTTTTGGTGGGAACCTGCAACGAAAAATTGAGGATATTGGGTTCATAGAATGTTGGAACGTGGCTATGCATACATTAAACCACATGTTCTCCTCACATGTTCTCCTCATGTTTCTAAAAATGTATGTTTCTAAAAATGTATGATTTAAGGCAGAGATTGTTGGAAATCAGTCAGTATCATAGTACAAAATACCTCAGTGTGGTACACTTCTGAAGATTTTCGTGGTAACCTGCAACGAAAAATTGAGGATACTGGGTTCATAGAATGTTGGAACATGGCTATGCATACATTAAACCACATGTTCTCCTCATGCTGTTTCTAAAAATGTATGATTTAAGGCAGATTGTTGGAAATCACTCAGTATCACAGTAGAAAATATCTCATTGTGGTTCACTCGTCCAAAGTTTCAGTGGGGACCTGCAACGAAAAAATGAGGATATTGGGTTCATAGAATGTTGGAACATGGCTATGCATACATTAAACCACATGTTCTCCTCATGCTGTTTCTAAAAATGTATGATTTAAGGCAGATTGTTGGAAATCAGTCAGTGACAGAGTAAAAAATACCTCAGTGTGGTTCACTCTTCCAAAGTTTCAGTGGGGACCTGCAACGAAAAATTGAGGATATTGGGTTCATAAAATGTTGGAACATGGCTATGCATACATTAAACCACATGTTCTCCTCATGCTGTTTCTAAAAATGTATGATTTAAGGCAGATTGTTGGAAATCAGTCAGTATCACAGTATAAATAATACCTCATTGTGGTTCACTCGTCCAAAGTTTCAGTGGGGATCTGCAACGAAAAATTGAGGATACTGGGTTCATAGAATGTTGGAACATGGCTATGCATACATTAAACCACATGTTCTCCTCATGCTGTTTCTAAAAATGTATGATTTAAGGCAGATTGTTGGAAATCAGTCAGTATTACAGTACAAAATACCTCATTGTGGTTCACTCGTCCAAAGTTTCAGTGGGGACCTGCAACGAAAAATTGAGGATATTGGGTTCATAGAATGTTGGAACATGGCTATGCATACATTAAACCACATGTTCTCCTCATGCTGTTTCTAAAAATGTATGATTTAAGGCAGATTGTTGGAAATCACTCAGTATCACAGAAGAAAATACCTCATTGTGGTTCACTCGTCCAAAGTTTCAGTGGGGAATTGCAACGAAAAATTGAGGATATTGGGTTCATAGAATGTTGGAACGTGGCTATGCATACATTAAACCACATGTTCTCCTCATGCTGTTTCTAAAAATGTATGATTTAAGGCAGATTGTTGGAAATCAGTAAGTAACAGAGTAAAAAATACCTCAGTGTGTTTCACTCGTCCAAATTTTCAGTGGGGACCTGCAACGAAAAATTGAGGATATTGGGTTCATAGAATGTTGGAACGTGGCTATGCATACATTAAACCACATGTTCTCCTCATGCTGTTTCTAAAAATGTATGATTTAAGGCAGATTGTTGGAAATCAGTCAGTATTACAGTACAAAATACCTCAGTGTGGTACACTTGTGAACATTTTCGGTGGGAACCTGCAACGAAAAATTGAGGATATTGGGTTCATAGAATGTTGGAACGTGGCTATGCATACATTAAACCACATGTTCTCCTCATGCTGTTTCTAAAAATGTATGATTTAAGGCAGATTGTTGGAAATCAGTCAGTATCACAGTACAAAATACCTTAGTGTGGTACACTTGTGAACATTTTCGGTGGTAACCTGCAACGAAAAATTGAGGATACTGGGTTCATAGAATGTTGGAACATGGCTATGCATACATTAAACCACATGTTCTCCTCATGCTGTTTCTAAAAATGTATGATTTAAGGCAGATTGTTGGAAATCACTCAGTATCACAGTAGAAAATACCTCATTGTGGTTCACTCGTCCAAAGTTTCAGTGGGGACCTGCAACGAAAAATTGAGGATATTGGGTTCATAGAATGTTGGAACATGGCTATGCATACATTAAACCACAAGTTCTCCTCATGCTGTTTCTAAAAATGTATGATTTAAGGCAGATTGTTGGAAATCAGTCAGTGACAGAGTAATATATACGTCAGTGTGGTTCACTCTTCCAAAGTTTCAGTGGGGACCTGCAACGAAAAATTGAGGATATTGGGTTCATAGAATGTTGGAACATGGCTATGCATACATTAAACCACATGTTCTCCTCATGCTGTTTCTAAAAATGTATGATTTAAGGCAGATTGTTGGAAATCAGTCAGTATCACAGTACAAAATACCTCATTGTGGTTCACTCGTCCAAAGTTTCAGTGGGGATCTGCAACGAAAAATTGAGGATATTGGGTTCATAGAATGTTGGAACATGGCTATGCATACATTAAACCACATGTTCTCCTCATGCTGTTTCTAAAAATGTATGATTTAAGGCAGATTGTTGGAAATCAGTCAGTATCACAGTACAAAAAACCTCATTGTGGTTCACTCGTCCAAAGTTTCAGTGGGGACCTGCAACGAAAAATTGAGGATATTGGGTTCATAGAATGTTGGAACATGGCTATGCATACATTAAACCACATGTTCTCCTCATGCTGTTTCTAAAAATGTATGATTTAAGGCAGATTGTTGGAAATCACTCAGTATCACAGAAGAAAATACCTCATTGTGGTTCACTCGTCCAAAGTTTCAGTGGGGAATTGCAACGAAAAATTGAGGATATTGGGTTCATAGAATGTTGGAACGTGGCTATGCATACATTAAACCACATGTTCTCCTCATGCTGTTTCTAAAAATGTATGATTTAAGGCAGATTGTTGGAAATCAGTAAGTAACAGAGTAAAAAATACCTCAGTGTGATTCACTCGTCCAAATTTTCAGTGGGGACCTGCAACGAAAAATTGAGGATATTGGGTTCATAGAATGTGGGAACGTGGCTATGCATACATTAAACCACATGTTCTCCTCATGCTGTTTCTAAAAATGTATGATTTAAGGCAGATTGTTGGAAATCAGTCAGTATCACAGTACAAAATACGTCAGTGTGGTACACTTCTGAACATTTTCGGTGGGAACCTGCAACGAAAAATTTTGGATATTGGGTTCATAGAATGTTGGAACATGGGTATGCATACATTAAACCACATGTTCTCCTCATGCTGTTTCTAAAAATGTATGATTTAAGGCAGATTGTTGGAAATCACTCAGTATCACAGTAGAAAATACCTCATTGTGGTTCACTCGTCCAAAGTTTCAGTGGGGACCTGCAACGAAAAATTGAGGATATTGGGTTCATAGAATGTTGGAACGTGGCTATGCATACATTAAACCACATGTTCTCCTCATGCTGTTTCTAAAAATGTATGATTTAAGGCAGATTGTTGGAAATCAGTCAGTATCACAGTACAAAATACCTCAGTGTGGTACACTTGTGAACATTTTCGGTGGGAACCTGCAACAAAAAATTGAGGATACTGGGTTCATAGAATGTTGGAACATGGTTATGCATACATTAAACCACATGTTCTCCTCATGCTGTTTCTGAAAATGTATGATTTAAGGCAGATTGTTGGAAATCACTCAGTATCACAGTAGAAAATACCTCATTGTGGTTCACTCGTCCAAAGTTTCAGTGGGGACCTGCAACGAAAAATTGAGGATATTGGGTTCATAGAATGTTTGAACGTGGCTATGCATACATTAAACCACATGTTCTCCTCATGCTGTTTCTAAAAATGTATGATTTAAGGCAGATTGTTGGAAATCAGTCAGTGACAGAGTAAAAAATACCTCAGTGTGGTTCACTCGTCCAAAGTTTCAGTGGGGACCTGCAACGAAAAATTGAGGATATTGGGTTCATAGAATGTTGGAACATGGCTATGCATACATTAAACCACATGTTCTCCTCATGCTGTTTCTAAAAATGTATGATTTAAGGCAGATTGTTGGAAATCAGTCAGTGACAGAGTAAAAAATACCTCAGTGTGGTTCACTCGTCCAAAGTTTCAGTGGGGACCTGCAACGAAAAATTGAGGATATTGGGTTCATAGAATGTTGGAACGTGGCTATGCATACATTAAACCACATGTTCTCCTCATGCTGTTTCTAAAAATGTATGATTTAAGGCAGATTGTTGGAAATCAGTCAGTATCACAGTACAAAATACCTTAGTGTGGTACACTTGTGAACATTTTCGGTGGTAACCTGCAACGAAAAATTGAGGATACTGGGTTCATAGAATGTTGGAACATGGCTATGCATACATTAAACCACATGTTCTCCTCATGCTGTTTCTAAAAATGTATGATTTAAGGCAGATTGTTGGAAATCACTCAGTATCACAGTAGAAAATACCTCATTGTGGTTCACTCGTCCAAAGTTTCAGTGGGGACCTGCAACGAAAAATTGAGGATATTGGGTTCATAGAATGTTGGAACATGGCTATGCATACATTAAACCACAAGTTCTCCTCATGCTGTTTCTAAAAATGTATGATTTAAGGCAGATTGTTGGAAATCAGTCAGTGACAGAGTAAAAAATACCTCAGTGTGGTTCACTCTTCCAAAGTTTCAGTGGGGACCTGCAACGAAAAATTGAGGATATTGGGTTCATAAAATGTTGGAACATGGCTATGCATACATTAAACCACATGTTCTCCTCATGCTGTTTCTAAAAATGTATGATTTAAGGCAGATTGTTGGAAATCAGTCAGTATCACAGTACAAAATACCTCATTGTGGTTCACTCGTCCAAAGTTTCAGTGGGGATCTGCAACGAAAAATTGAGGATATTGGGTTCATAGAATGTTGGAACATGGCTATGCATACATTAAACCACATGTTCTCCTCATGCTGTTTCTAAAAATGTATGATTTAAGGCAGATTGTTGGAAATCAGTCAGTATCACAGTACAAAATACCTCATTGTGGTTCACTCGTCCAAAGTTTCAGTGGGGACCTGCAACGAAAAATTGAGGATATTGGGTTCATAGAATGTTGGAACATGGCTATGCATACATTAAACCACATGTTCTCCTCATGCTGTTTCTAAAAATGTATGATTTAAGGCAGATTGTTGGAAATCACTCAGTATCACAGCAGAAAATACCTCATTGTGGTTCACTCGTCCAAAGTTTCAGTGGGGACTTGCAACGAAAAATTGAGGATATTGGGTTCATAGAATGTTGGAACGTGGCTATGCATACATTAAACCACATGTTCTCCTCATGCTGTTTCTAAAAATGTATGATTTAAGGCAGATTGTTGGAAATCAGTAAGTAACAGAGTAAAAAATACCTCAGTGTGATTCACTCGTCCAAATTTTCAGTGGGGACCTGCAACGAAAAATTGAGGATATTGGGTTCATAGAATGTGGGAACGTGGCTATGCATACATTAAACCACATGTTCTCCTCATGCTGTTTCTAAAAATGTATGATTTAAGGCAGATTGTTGGAAATCAGTCAGTATCACAGTACAAAATACGTCAGTGTGGTACACTTGTGAACATTTTCGGTGGGAACCTGCAACGAAAAATTTTGGATATTGGGTTCATAGAATGTTGGAACATGGGTATGCATACATTAAACCACATGTTCTCCTCATGCTGTTTCTAAAAATGTATGATTTAAGGCAGATTGTTGGAAATCACTCAGTATCACAGTAGAAAATACCTCATTGTGGTTCACTCGTCCAAAGTTTCAGTGGGGACCTGCAACGAAAAATTGAGGATATTGGGTTCATAGAATGTTGGAACGTGGCTATGCATACATTAAACCACATGTTCTCCTCATGCTGTTTCTAAAAATGTATGATTTAAGGCAGATTGTTGGAAATCAGTCAGTATCACAGTACAAAATACCTCAGTGTGGTACACTTGTGAACATTTTCGGTGGGGACCTGCAACAAAAAATTGAGGATACTGGGTTCATAGAATGTTGGAACATGGTTATGCATACATTAAACCACATGTTCTCCTCATGCTGTTTCTGAAAATGTATGATTTAAGGCAGATTGTTGGAAATCACTCAGTATCACAGTAGAAAATACCTCATTGTGGTTCACTCGTCCAAAGTTTCAGTGGGGACCTGCAACGAAAAATTGAGGATATTGGGTTCATAGAATGTTGGAACGTGGCTATGCATACATTAAACCACATGTTCTCCTCATGCTGTTTCTAAAAATGTATGATTTAAGGCAGATTGTTGGAAATCAGTCAGTGACAGAGTAAAAAATACCTCAGTGTGGTTCACTCGTCCAAAGTTTCAGTGGGGACCTGCAACGAAAAATTGAGGATATTGGGTTCATAGAATGTTGGAACGTGGCTATGCATACATTAAACCACATGTTCTCCTCATGCTGTTTCTAAAAATGTATGATTTAAGGCAGATTGTTGGAAATCAGTCAGTGACAGAGTAAAAAATACCTCAGTGTAGTTCACTCGTCCAAAGTTTCAGTGGGGACCTGCAACGAAAAATTGAGGATATTGGGTTCATAGAATGTTGGAACGTGGCCATGCATACATTAAACCACATGTTCTCCTCATGCTGTTTCTAAAAATGTATGATTTAAGGCAGATTGTTGGAAATCAGTCACTATCACAGTACAAAATACCTCAGTGTGGTACACTTGTGAACATTTTCGGTGGGAACCTGCAATGAAAAATTGAGGATATTGGGTTCATAGAATGTTGGAACATGGCTATGCATACATTAAACCACATGTTCTCCTCATGCTGTTTCTAAAAATGTATGATTTAAGGCAGATTGTTGGAAATCACTCAGTATCACAGAAGAAAATACCTCATTGTGGTTCACTCGTCCAAAGTTTCAGTGGGGACCTGCAACGAAAAATTGAGGATATTGGGTTCATAGAATGTTGGAACGTGGCTATGCATACATTAAACCACATGTTCTCCTCATGCTGTTTCTAAAAATGTATGATTTAAGGCAGATTGTTGGAAATCAGTAAGTAACAGAGTAAAAAATACCTCAGTGTGATTCACTCGTCCAAATTTTCAGTGGGGACCTGCAACGAAAAATTGAGGATATTGGGTTCAGAGAATGTTGGTACTTGGCTATGCATACATTAAACCACATGTTCTCCTCATGCTGTTTCTAAAAATGTATGATTTAAGGCAGATTGTTGGAAATCAGTCAGTATCACAGTACAAAATACCTCAGTGTGGTACACTTCTGAACATTTTCGGTGGGAACCTGCAACGAAAAATTTTGGATATTGGGTTCATAGAATGTTGGAACATGGGTATGCATACATTAAACCACATGTTCTCCTCATGCTGTTTCTAAAAATGTATGATTTAAGGCAGATTGTTGGAAATCACTCAGTATCACAGTAGAAAATACCTCATTGTGGTTCACTCGTCCAAAGTTTCAGTGGGGACCTGCAACGAAAAATTGAGGATATTGGGTTCATAGAATGTTGGAACGTGGCTATGCATACATTAAACCACATGTTCTCCTCATGCTGTTTCTAAAAATGTATGATTTAAGGCAGATTGTTGGAAATCAGTCACTATCACAGTACAAAATACCTCAGTGTGGTACACTTGTGAACATTTTAGGTGGGAACCTGCAACGAAAAATTGAGGATACTGGGTTCATAGAATGTTGGAACATGGCTATGCATACATTAAACCACATGTTCTCCTCATGCTGTTTCTGAAAATGTATGATTTAAGGCAGATTGTTGGAAATCACTCAGTATCACAGTAGAAAATACCTCAGTGTGGTTCACTCGTCCAAAGTTTCAGTGGGGACCTGCAACGAAAAATTGAGGATATTGGGTTCATAGAATGTTGGAACGTGGCTATGCATACATTAAACCACATGTTCTCCTCATGCTGTTTCTAAAAATGTATGATTTAAGGCAGATTGTTGGAAATCAGTCAGTGACAGAGTAGAAAATACCTCAGTGTGGTTCACTCGTCCAAAGTTTCAGTGGGGACCTGCACGAAAAATTGAGGATATTGGGTTCATAGAATGTTGGAACGTGGCTATGCATACATTAAACCACATGTTCTCCTCATGCTGTTTCTAAAAATGTATGATTTAAGGCAGATTGTTGGAAATCAGTCAGTGACAGAGTAAAAAATACCTCAGTGTGGTTCACTCGTCCAAAGTTTCAGTGGGGACCTGCAACGAAAAATTGAGGATATTGGGTTCATAGAATGTTGGAACGTGGCTATGCATACATTAAACCACATGTTCTCCTCATGCTGTTTCTAAAAATGTATTATTTAAGGCAGATTGTTGGAAATCAGTCAGTATCACAGTACAAAATCCCTCAGTGTGGTACACTTGTGAACATTTTTGGTGGGAACCTGCAACGAAAAATTGAGGATATTGGGTTCATAGAATGTTGGAACGTGGCTATGCATACATTAAACCACATGTTCTCCTCATGCTGTTTCTAAAAATGTATGATTTAAGGCAGATTGTTGGAAATCAGTAAGTTACAGAGTAAAAAATACCTCAGTGTGGTTCACTCGTCCAAAGTTTCAGTGGGGACCTGCAACGAAAAATTGAGGATATTGGGTTCATAGAATGTTGGAACATGGCTATGCATACATTAAACCACATGTTCTCCTCATGCTGTTTCTAAAAATGTATGATTTAAGGCAGATTGTTGGAAATCAGTCAGTATCACAGTAAAAAATACCTCAGTGTGGTACACTTCTGAACATTTCGGTGGGAACCTGCAACGAAAAAATTTTGGATATTGGGTTCATAGAATGTTGGAACATGGCTATGCATACATTAAACCACATGTTCTCCTCATGCTGTTTCTAAAAATGTATGATTTAAGGCAGATTGTTGGAAATCACTCAGTATCACAGTAGAAAATACCTCATTGTGGTTCACTCGTCCAAAGTTTCAGTGGGGACCTGCAACGAAAAATTGAGGATATTGGGTTCATAGAATGTTGGAACGTGGCTATGCATACATTAAACCACATGTTCTCCTCATGCTGTTTCTAAAAATGTATGATTTAAGGCAGATTGTTGGAAATCAGTCAGTGATCAGAGTAAAAAGACCTCAGTGTGGTTCACTCGTCCAAAGTTTCAGTGGGGACCTGCAACGAAAAATTGAGGATATTGGGTTCATAGAATGTTGGAACATTGGCTATGCATACACATTAAACCACATGTTCTCCTCATGCTGTTTCTAAAAATGTATGATTTAAGGCAGATTGTTGGAAATCAGTCAGTGACAGAGTAAAAATTAACTCAGTGTGGTTCACTCGTCCAAAGTTTCAGTGGGGACCTGCAACCGAAAAATTGAGGATATTGGGTTCATAGAATGTTGGAACGTGGCTATGCATACATTAAACCACATGTTCTCCTCATGCTGTTTCTAAAAATGTATGATTTAAGGCAGATTGTTGGAAATCAGTCAGTATCACAGTACAAAATACCTCAGTGTGGTACACTTGTGAACATTTTCGGTGGGAACCTGCAACGAAAAATTGAGGATATTGGGTTCATAGAATGTTGGAACATGGCTATGCATACATTAAACCACATGTTCTCCTCATGCTGTTTCTAAAAATGTATGATTTAAGGCAGATTGTTTGAAATCAGTCAGTATTACAGTACAAAATACCTCAGTGTGGTTCACTCGTCCAAAGTTTCAGTGGGACCCTGCAGAAAAATTGAGGATATTGGGTTCATAGAAATGTTGGAACGTGGCTATGCATACATTAAACCCACATGTTCTCCTCATGCTGTTTCTAAAAAATGTATGATTTAAGGCAGATTGCTGGAAATCAGTCAGTATCACAGTACAAAATACCTCAGTGTGGTACACTTGTGAACATTTTCTGTGGGAACCTGCAACGAAAAATTGAGGATATTGGGTTCATAGAATGTTGGAACGTGGCTATGCATACATTAAACCACATGTTCTCCTCATGCTGTTTCTAAAAATGTATGATTTAAGGCAGATTGTTTGAAAAAAGTAAGTATCACAGTACAAAATACCTCAGTGTGGTACACTCGTCCAAAGTTTCAGTGGGGACCTGCAACGAAAAAATATGGATATTGGGTACATAGAATTTTGGAAATTGGCTATTCATAAATTAAACCAAATGTTCTCCTCATGCTGTTTCTAAAAATGTATGATTTAAGGCAGATTGTTGGAAATCACTCAGTATCACAGTACAAAATACCTCAGTGTGTGGTACACTTGTGAAACATTTTCGGTGGGAACCTGCAACGAAAAATTGAGGATATTGGGTTCATAGAATGTTGGAACATGGCTATGCATACATTAAACCACATGTTCTCCTCATGCTGTTTCTAAAAATGTATGATTTAAGGCAGATTGTTGGAAATCACTCAGTATCACAGTACAAAATACCTCAGTGTGGTTCACTCGTCCAAAGTTTCAGTGGTGACCTGCAACGAAAAATTGAGGATATTGGGTTCATAGAATGTTGGAACTTGGCTATGCATACATTAAACCACATGTTCTCCTCATGCTGTTTCTAAAAATGTATGATTTAAGGCAGATTGTTGGAAATCAGTCAGTTACAGAGTAAAAAATACCTCAGTGTGGTTCACTCGTCCAAAGTTTCAGTGGGGACCTGCAACGAAAAATTGAGGATATTGGGTTCATAGAATGTTGGAACGTGGCTATGCATACATTAAACCACATGTTCTCCTCATGCTGTTTCTAAAAATGTATGATTTAAGGCAGATTGTTTGAAAAAAGTAAGTATCACAGTACAAAATACCTCAGTGTGGTACACTCGTCCAAAGTTTCAGTGGGGACCTGCAACGAAAAATTGAGGATATTGGGTTCATAGAATGTTGGAACGTGGCTATGCATACATTAAACCACATGTTCTCCTCATGCTGTTTCTAAAAATGTATGATTTAAGGCAGATTGTTGGAAATCACTCAGTATCACAGTAGAAAATACCTCATTGTGGTTCACTCGTCCAAAGTTTCAGTGGGGACCTGCAACGAAAAATTGAGGATATTGGGTTCATAGAATGTTGGAACATGGCTATGCATACATTAAACCACATGTTCTCCTCATGCTGTTTCTAAAAATGTATGATTTAAGGCAGATTGTTGGAAATCAGTCAGTATCACAGTACAAAATACCTCAGTGTGGTACACTTGTGAACAGTTTTGGTGGGAACCTGCAACGAAAAATTGAGGATATTGGGTTCATAGAATGTTGGAACGTGGCTATGCATACATTAAACCACATGTTCTCCTCATGCTGTTTCTAAAAATGTATGATTTAAGGCAGATTGTTGGAAATCACTCAGTATCACAGTACAAAATACCTCAGTGTGGTACACTTGTGAACAGTTTTGGTGGGCACCTGCAACGAAAAATTGAGGATATTGGGTTCATAGAATGTTGGAACATGGCTATGCATACATTAAACCACATGTTCTCCTCATGCTGTTTCTAAAAATGTATGATTTAAGGCAGATTGTTGGAAATCACTCAGTATCACAGTAGAAAATACCTCAGTGTGGTTCACTCGTCCAAAGTTTCAGTGGGGACCTGCAACGAAAAATTGAGGATATTGGGTTCATAGAATGTTGGAACATGGCTATGCATACATTAAACCACATGTTCTCCTCATGCTGTTTCTAAAAAAAGTATGATTTAAGGCAGATTGTCGGAAATAAGTCAGTATCACAGTACAAAAATACCTCAGTGTGGTACACTTGTGAACAGTTTTGGTGGGAACCTGCACAGAAAAATTGAGGATATTGGGTACCTAGAATGTTGGAACGTGGCTATGCATACATTAAACCACATGTTCTCCTCATGCTGTTTCTAAAAATGTATGATTTAAGGCAGATTGTTGGAAATCACTCAGTATCACAGTAGAAAATACCTCAGTGTGGTTCACTCGTCCAAAGTTTCAGTGGCGACCTGCAACGAAAAATTGAGGATATTGGGTTCATAGAATGTTGGAACGTGGCTATGCATACATTAAACCACATGTTCTCCTCATGCTGTTTCTAAAAATGTATGATTTAAGGCAGATTGTTGGAAATCAGTCAGTATCACAGTACAAAATACCTCAGTGTGGTACACTTGTGAACAGTTTTGGTGGGAACCTGCAACGAAAAATTGAGGATATTGGGTTCATAGAATGTTGGAACGTGGCTATGCATACATTAAACCACATGTTCTCCTCATGCTGTTTCTAAAAATGTATGATTTAAGGCAGATTGTTGGAAATCACTCAGTATCACAGTACAAAAAACCTCAGTGTGGTACACTTGTGAACAGATTTGGTGGGAACCTGCAACGAAAAATTGAGGATATTGGGTTCATAGAATGTTGGAACATGGCTATGCATACATTAAACCACATGTTCTCCTCATGCTGTTTCTAAAAATGTATGATTTAAGGCAGATTGTTGGAAATCACTCAGTATCACAGTAGAAAATACCTCATTGTGGTTCACTCGTCCAAAGTTTCAGTGGGACCTGCACGAAAAAAATTGAGGATATTGGGTTCATAGAATGTTGGGACACATGGCTATGCATACATAAAACCACATGTTCTCCTCATGCTGTTTCTAAAAATGTATGATTTAAGGCAGATTGTTGGAAATCAGTCAGTATCACAGTACAAAATACCTCAGTGTGGTACACTCGTGTGAACAGTTTTGGTGGGAACCAAGCGAAAAATTGAGGATATTGGGTTCATAGAATGTTGGAACGTGGCTATGCATATATTAAACCACATGTTCTCCTCATGCTGTATCTACAAATCTCTGATTTAAGGCAGTTTGTTGGAAATCACACAGTATCACAGTAAAAAATACCTCAGTGTGGTACACTTGTGAACAGTTTTGGTGGGAACCTGCAACGAAAAATTGAGGATATTGGGTTCATAGAATGTTGGAACATGGCTATGCATACATTAAACCACATGTTCTCCTCATGCTGTTTCTAAAAATGTATGATTTAAGGCAGATTGTTGGAAATCACTCAGTATCACAGTAGAAAAATACCTCAGTGTGGGTTCACTAGTCCAAAGTTTCAGTGGCGACCTGCAACGAAAAATTGAGGATATTGGGTTCATAGAATGGTGGAACGTGGCAATGCATACATTAAACCACATGTTCTCCTCATGCTGTTTCTAAAAATGTATGATTTAAGGCAGATTGTTGGAAATCACTCAGTATCACAGTACAAAATACCTCAGTGTGGTACACTTGTGAACAGTTTTGGTGGGAACCTGCAATGAAAAATTGAGGATATTGGGTTCATAGAATGTTGGAACGTGGCTATGCATACATTAAACCACATGTTCTCCTCATGCTGTTTCTAAAAATGTATGATTTAAGGCAGATTGTTTGAAAAAAGTAAGTATCACAGTACAAAATACCTCAGTGTGGTACACTCGTCCAAAGTTTCAGTGGGGACCTGCAACGAAAAATTGAGGATATTGGGTTCATAGAATGTTGGAACGTGGCTATGCATACATTAAACCACATGTTCTCCTCATGCTGTTTCTAAAAATGTATGATTTAAGGCAGATTGTTGGAAATCAGTCAGTATCACAGTAAAAAATACCTCAGTGTGGTACACTTGTGAACAGTTTTGGTGGGAACCTGCAACGAAAAATTGAGGATATTGGGTTCATAGAATGTTGGAACGTGGCTATGCATACATTAAACCACATGTTCTCCTCATGCTGTTTCTAAAAATGTATGATTTAAGGCAGATTGTTGGAAATCAGTCAGTGACAGAGTAAAAATTACCTCAGTGTGGTTCACTCGTCCAAAGTTTCAGTGGGGACCTGCAACGAAAAATTGAGGATATTGGGTTCATAGAATGTTGGAACGTGGCTATGCATACATTAAACCACATGTTCTCCTCATGCTGTTTCTAAAAATGTATGATTTAAGGCAGATTGTTGGAAATCAGTCAGTGACAGAGTAAAAAATACCTCAGTGTGGTTCACTCGTCCAAAGTTTCAGTGGGGACCTGCAACGAAAAAATTGAGGATATTGGGTTCATAGAATGTTGGAACGTGGCTATGCATACATTAAACCACATGTTCTCCTCATGCTGTTTCTAAAATGTATGATTTAAGGCAGATTGTTGGAAATCAGTCAGTGACAGAGTAAAAAATACCTCAGTGTGGTTCACTCGTCCAAAGTTTCAGTGGGACCTGCAACGAAAAATTGAGGATATTGGGTTCATAGAATGTTGGAACGTGGCTATGCATACATTAAACCACATGTTCTCCTCATGCTGTTTCTAAAAATGTATGATTTAAGGCAGATTGTTGGAAATCAGTCAGTGACAGAGTAAAAAATACCTCAGTGTGGTTCACTCGTCCAAAGTTTCAGTGGGGACCTGCAACGAAAAATTGAGGATATTGGGTTCATAGAATGTTGGAACGTGGCTATGCATACATTAAACCACATGTTCTCCTCATGCTGTTTCTAAAAATGTATGATTTAAGGCAGATTGTTGGAAATCACTCAGTATCACAGTAGAAAATACCTCAGTGTGTTCACTTCGTCAAAGTTTTCAGTGGGGACCTGCAATGAAAAATTGAGGATATTGGGTTCATAGAATGTTGAATTGGCGTGGCTATGCATACACATTAAACCACATGTTCTCCTCATGCTGCTGTTTCTAAAAATGAATGATTTAAGGCAGATTGTTTGAAATCAGTCAGTATCACAGTACAAAATCCCTCAGTGTTGTACACTCGTCCAAAGTTTCAGTGGGACCTGCAACGAAAAAATTGAGGATATTTGGGTTCATAGAATGTTGAACGTGGCTATGCATACATTAAACCACATGTTCTCCTCATGCTGTTTCTAAAAATGTATGATTTAAGGCAGATTGTTGGAAATCAGTCAGTATCACAGTACAAAATACCTCAGTGTGGTACACTTGTGAACAGTTTGGGTGGGAACCTGCAACGAAAAAATTGAGGATATTGGGTTCATAGAATGTTGGAACGTGGCTATGCATACATTAAACCACATGTTCTCCTCATGCTGTTTCTAAAAATGTATGATTTAAGGCAGATTGTTGGAAATCAGTCAGTATCACAGTACAAAATACCTCAGTGTGGTACACTTGTGAACAGTTTTGGTGGGAACCTGCAACGAAAAATTGAGGATATTGGGTTCATAGAATGTTGGAACGTGGCTATGCATACATTAAACCACATGTTCTCCTCATGCTGTTTCTAAAAATGTATGATTTAAGGCAGATTGTTGGAAATCACTCAGTATCACAGTACAAAATACCTCAGTGTGGTACACTTGTGAACAGTTTTGGTGGGAACCTGCAACGAAAAATTGAGGATATTGGGTTCATAGAATGTTGGAACATGGCTATGCATACATTAAACCACATGTTCTCCTCATGCTGTTTCTAAAAATGTATGATTTAAGGCAGATTGTTGGAAATCACTCAGTATCACAGTACAAAATACCTCAGTGTGGTTCACTCGTCCAAAGTTTCAGTGGTGACCTGCAACGAAAAATTGAGGATATTGGGTTCATAGAATGTTGGAACGTGGCTATGCATACATTAAACCACATGTTCTCCTCATGCTGTTTCTAAAAATGTATGATTTAAGGCAGATTGTTGGAAATCAGTCAGTGACAGAGTAAAAAATACCTCAGTGTGGTTCACTCGTCCAAAGTTTCAGTGGGGACCTGCAACGAAAAATTGAGGATATTGGGTTCATAGAATGTTGGAACGTGGCTATGCATACATTAAACCACATGTTCTCCTCATGCTGTTTCTAAAAATGTATGATTTAAGGCAGATTGTTTGAAAAAAGTAAGTATCACAGTACAAAATACCTCAGTGTGGTACACTCGTCCAAAGTTTCAGTGGGGACCTGCAACGAAAAATTGAGGATATTGGGTTCATAGAATGTTGGAACGTGGCTATGCATACATTAAACCACATGTTCTCCTCATGCTGTTTCTAAAAATGTATGATTTAAGGCAGATTGTTTGAAAAAAGTAAGTATCACAGTACAAAATACCTCAGTGTGGTACACTCGTCCAAAGTTTCAGTGGGGACCTGCAACGAAAAATTGAGGATATTGGGTTCATAGAATGTTGGAACGTGGCTATGCATACATTAAACCACATGTTCTCCTCATGCTGTTTCTAAAATTGTATGATTTAAGGCAGATTGTTGGAAATCAGTCAGTATCACAGTACAAAATACCTCAGTGTGGTACACTTGTGAACAGTTTTGGTGGGAACCTGCAACGAAAAATTGAGGATATTGGGTTCATAGAATGTTGGAACGTGGCTATGCATACATTAAACCACATGTTCTCCTCATGCTGTTTCTAAAAATGTATGATTTAAGGCAGATTGTTGGAAATCACTCAGTATCACAGTACAAAATACCTCAGTGTGGTTCACACTTGTGTTTCAGTGGGGACCTGCAACGAAAAATTGAGGATATTGGGTTCAGAATGGTGACCTGCAACGTTCTCCTCAAAAATGTATGATTTAAGGATTGTTGGAAATCACTCAGTTAAGGCAGATTGTTGGAAATCAGTCAGTTACAGAGTAAAAAATACCTCAGTGTGGTTCACTCGTCCAAAGTTTCAGTGGGGACCTGCAACGAAAAATTGAGGATATTGGGTTCATAGAATGTTGGAACGTGGCTATGCATACATTAAACCACATGTTCTCCTCATGCTGTTTCTAAAAATGTATGATTTAAGGCAGATTGTTGGAAATCAGTCAGTATCACAGTACAAAATACCTCAGTGTGGTACACTTGTGAACAGTTTTTGTGGGAACCTGCAACAAAAAATTGAGGATATTGGGTTCATAGAATGTTGGAACGTGGCTATGCATACATTAAACCACATGTTCTCCTCATGCTGTTTCTAAAAATGTATGATTTAAGGCAGATTGTTGGAAATCAGTCAGTATCACAGTACAAAATACCTCAGTGTGGTACACTTGTGAACAGTTTCGGTGGGTACCTGCAACGAAAAATTGAGGATATTGGGTTCATAGAATGTTCGAACGTGGCTATGCATACATTAAACCACATGTTCTCCTCATGCTGTTTCTAAAAATGTATGATTTAAGGCAGATTGTTGGAAATCAGTCAGTATCACAGTACAAAATACCTCAGTGTGGTACACTTGTGAACAGTTTCGGTGGGAACCTGCAACGAAAAATTGAGGATATTGGGTTCATAGAATGTTGGAACGTGGCTATGCATACATTAAACCACATGTTCTCCTCATGCTGTTTCTAAAAATGTATGATTTAAGGCAGATTGTTGGAAATCACTCAGTATCACAGTACAAAATACCTCAGTGTGGTTCACTCGTCCAAATTTTCAGTGGTGACCTGCAACGAAAAATTGAGGATATTGGGTTCATAGAATGTTGGAACGTGGCTATGCATACATTAAACCACATGTTCTCCTCATGCTGTTTCTAAAAATGTATGATTTAAGGCAGATTGTTGGAAATCAGTCAGTGACAGAGTAAAAAATACCTCAGTGTGGTTCACTCGTCCAAAGTTTCAGTGGGGACCTGCAACGAAAAATTGAGGATATTGGGTTCATAGAATGTTGGAACGTGGCTATGCATACATTAAAACACATGTTCTCCTCATGCTGTTTCTAAAAATGTATGATTTAAGGCAGATTGTTGGAAATCAGTCAGTATCACAGTACAAAATACCTCAGTGTGGTACACTTGTGAACAGTTTTGGTGGGAACCTGCAACGAAAAATTGAGGATATTGGGTTCATAGAATGTTGGAACGTGGCTATGCATACATTAAACCACATGTTCTCCTCATGCTGTTTCTAAAAATGTATGATTTAAGGCAGATTGTTGGAAATCAGTCAGTATCACAGTACAAAATACCTCAGTGTGGTACACTTGTGAACATTTTCGGTGGGAACCTGCAACGAAAAATTGAGGATATTGGGTTCATAGAATGTTGGAACGTGGCTATGCATACATTAAACCACATGTTCTCCTCATGCTGTTTCTAAAAATGTATGATTTAAGGCAGATTGTTGGAAATCAGTCAGTTTCAGAGTAAAAAATACCTCAGTGTGGTTCACTCGTCCAAAGTTTCAGTGGGGACCTGCAACGAAAAATTGAGGATATTGGGTTCATAGAATGTTGGAACGTGGCTATGCATACATTAAACCACATGTTCTCCTCATGCTGTTTCTAAAAATGTATGATTTAAGGCAGATTGTTGGAAATCAGTCAGTGACAGAGTAAAAAATACCTCAGTGTGGTTCACTCGTCCAAAGTTTCAGTGGGGACCTGCAACGAAAAATTGAGGATATTGGGTTCATAGAATGTTGGAACGTGGCTATGCATACATTAAACCACATGTTCTCCTCATGCTGTTTCTAAAAATGTATGATTTAAGGCAGATTGTTGGAAATCAGTCAGTATCACAGTAGAAAATACCTCAGTGTGGTTCACTCGTCCAAAGTTTCAGTGGGGACCTGCAACGAAAAATTGAGGATATTGGGTTCATAGAATGTTTGAACGTGGCTATGCATACATTAAACCACATGTTCTCCTCATGCTGTTTCTAAAAATGTATGATTTAAGGCAGATTGTTGGAAATCAGTCAGTGACAGAGTAAAAAATACCTCAGTGTGGTTCACTCGTCCAAAGTTTCAGTGGGGACCTGCAACGAAAAATTGAGGATATTGGGTTCATAGAATGTTGGAACGTGGCTATGCATACATTAAACCACATGTTCTCCTCATGCTGTTTCTAAAAATGTATGATTTAAGGCAGATTGTTGGAAATCAGTCAGTGACACAGTACAAAATACCTCAGTGTGGTTCACTCGTCCAAAGTTTCAGTGGGGACCTGCAACGAAAAATTGAGGATATTGGGTTCATAGAATGTTGGAACGTGGCTATGCATACATTAAACCACATGTTCTCCTCATGCTGTTTCTAAAAATGTATGATTTAAGGCAGATTGTTGGAAATCAGTCAGTATCACAGTACAAAATACCTCAGTGTGGTACACTTGTCAAAAGTTTCAGTGGGGACCTGCAACGAAAAATTGAGGATATTGGGTTCATAGAATGTTGGAACGTGGCTATGCATACATTAAACCACATGTTCTCCTCATGCTGTTTCTAAAAATGTATGATTTAAGGCAGATTGTTGGAAATCAGTCAGTATCACAGTACAAAATACCTCAGTGTGGTACACTTGTGAACAGTTTTGGTGGGAACCTGCAACGAAAAATTGAGGATATTGGGTTCATAGAATGTTGGAACATGGCTATGCATACATTAAACCACATGTTCTCCTCATGCTGTTTCTAAAAATGTATGATTTAAGGCAGATTGTTGGAAATCACTCAGTATCACAGTAAAAAATACCTCAGTGTGGTACACTTGTGAACAGTTTTGGTGGGAACCTGCAACGAAAAATTGAGGATATTGGGTTCATAGAATGTTGGAACGTGGCTATGCATACATTAAACCACATGTTCTCCTCATGCTGTTTCTAAAAATGTATGATTTAAGGCAGATTGTTGGAAATCACTCAGTATCAGAGTAAAAAATACCTCAGTGTGGTTCACTCGTCCAAAGTTTCAGTGGGGACCTGCAACGAAAAATTGAGGATATTGGGTTCATAGAATGTTGGAACGTGGCTATGCATACATTAAACCACATGTTCTCCTCATGCTGTTTCTAAAAATGTATGATTTAAGGCAGATTGTTGGAAATCAGTCAGTGAAGAGGTAAAAAATACCTCAGTGTGGTTCACTCGTCCAAAGTTTCAGTGGGGACCTGCAACGAAAAATTGAGGATATTGGGTTCATAGAATGTTGGAACGTGGCTATGCATACATTAAACCACATGTTCTCCTCATGCTGTTTCTAAAAATGTATGATTTAAGGCAGATTGTTGGAAATCACTCAGTATCACAGTAGAAAATACCTCATTGTGGTTCACTCGTCCAAAGTTTCAGTGGGGACCTGCAACGAAAAATTGAGGATATTGGGTTCATAGAATGTTGGAACGTGGCTATGCATACATTAAACCACATGTTCTCCTCATGCTGTTTCTAAAAATGTATGATTTAAGGCAGATTGTTGGAAATCAGTCAGTGACAGAGTAAAAAATACCTCAGTGTGGTTCACTCGTCCAAAGTTTCAGTGGGGACCTGCAACGAAAAATTGAGGATATTGGGTTCATAGAATGTTGGACCGTGGCTATGCATACATTAAACCACATGTTCTCCTCATGCTGTTTCTAAAAATGTATGATTTAAGGCAGATTGTTGGAAATCAGTCACTATCACAGTAAAAAATACATCAGTGTGGTACACTCGTCAAAAGTTTCAGAGTGGACCTTCCTATAAAAATTGAGGATATTGGGTTCATAGAATGTTGGAACGTGGCTATGCATACATTAAACCACATGTTCTCCTCATGCTGTTTCTAAAAATGTATGATTTAAGGCAGATTGTTGGAAATCAGTCAGTATCACAGTACAAAATACCTCAGTGTGGTACACTCGTCCAAAGTTTCAGTGGGGACCTGCAACGAAAAATTGAGGATATTGGGTTCATAGAATGTTGGAACGTGGCTATGCATACATTAAACCACATGTTCTCCTCATGCTGTTTCTAAAAATGTATGATTTAAGGCAGATTGTTGGAAATCAGTCAGTATTACAGTACAAAATACCTCAGTGTGGTACACTTGTGAACATTTTCGGTGGGAACCTGCAACGAAAAAATTGAGGATATTGGGTTCATAGAATGTTGGAACGTGGCTATGCATACATTAAACCACATGTTCTCCTCATGCTGTTTCTAAAAATGTATGATTTAAGGCAGATTGTTGGAAATCACTCAGTATCACAGTACAAAATACCTCAGTGTGGTACACTTGTGAACAGTTTCGGTGGGAACCTGCAACGAAAAATTGAGGATATTGGGTTCATAGAATGTTGGAACGTGGCTATGCATACATTAAACCACATGTTCTCCTCATGCTGTTTCTAAAAATGTATGATTTAAGGCAGATTGTTGGAAATCAGTCAGTGACAGAGTAAAAAATACCTCAGTGTGGTTCACTCGTCCAAAGTTTCAGTGGGGACCTGCAACGAAAAATTGAGGATATTGGGTTCATAGAATGTTGTCCGTGGCTATGCATACATTAAACCACATGTTCTCCTCATGCTGTTTCTAAAAATGTATGATTTAAGGCAGATTGTTGGAAATCAGTCAGTGACAGAGTATAAAATACCTCAGTGTGGTTCACTCGTCCAAAGTTTCAGTGGGGACCTGCAACGAAAAATTGAGGATATTGGGTTCATAGAATGTTGGAACGTGGCTATGCATACATTAAACCACATGTTCTCCTCATGCTGTTTCTAAAAATGTATGATTTAAGGCAGATTGTTGGAAATCAGTCAGTATCACAGTAAAAATACCTCAGTGTGGTTCACTCGTCCAAAGTTTCAGTGGGGACCTGCAACGAAAAATTGAGGATATTGGGTTCATAGAATGTTGGAACGTGGCTATGCATACATTAAACCACATGTTCTCCTCATGCTGTTTCTAAAAATGTATGATTTAAGGCAGATTGTTGGAAATCAGTCAGTATCACAGTAAAAAATACCTCAGTGTGGTTCACTCGTCCAAAGTTTCAGTGGGGACCTGCAACTAAAAATTGAGGATATTGGGTTCATAGAATGTTGGAACGTGGCTATGCATACATTAAACCACATGTTCTCCTCATGCTGTTTCTAAAAATGTATGATTTAAGGCAGATTGTTGGAAATCAGTCAGTATCACAGTAGAAAATACCTCATTGTGGTTCACTCGTCCAAAGTTTCAGTGGGGACCTGCAACGAAAAATTGAGGATATTGGGTTAATAGAATGTTGAAACGTGGCTATGCATACATTAAACCACATGTTCTCCTCATGCTGTTTCTAAAAATGTATGATTTAAGGCAGATTGTTGGAAATCAGTCAGTCAGTATTACAGTACAAAATACCTCAGTGTGGTACACTCGTCCAAAGTTTCAGTGGGGACCTGCAACGAAAAATTGAGGATATTGGGTTCATAGAATGTTGGAACGTGGCTATGCATACATTAAACCACATGTTCTCCTCATGCTGTTTCTAAAAATGTATGATTTAAGGCAGATTGTTGGAAATCAGTCAGTATCACAGTACAAAATACCTCAGTGTGGTACACTTGTCAACAGTTTAAGTGGGAACCTGCAACGAAAAATTGAGGATATTGGGATCATAGAATGTTGAAACGTGGCTATGCATACATTAAACCACATGTTCTCCTCAAGCCGTTTCTAAAAATGTATGATTTAAGGCAGATTGTTGGAAATCAGTCAGTATCACAGTACAAAATACCTCAGTGTGGTACACTTGTGAACAGTTTCAGTGGGGACCTGCAACGAAAAATTGAGGATATTGGGTTCATAGAATGTTGGAACGTGGCTATGCATACATTAAACCACATGTTCTCCTCATGCTGTTTCTAAAAATGTATGATTTAAGGCAGATTGTTGGAAATCACTCAGTATCACAGTACAAAATACCTCAGTGTGGTTCACTCGTCCAAAGTTTCAGTGGGGACCTGCAACGAAAAATTGAGGATATTGGGTTCATAGAATGTTGGAACGTGGCTATGCATACATTAAACCACATGTTCTCCTCATGCTGTTTCTAAAAATGTATGATTTAAGGCAGATTGTTGGAAATCACTCAGTATCACAGTACAAAATACCTCAGTGTGGTTCACTTGTCCAAAGTTTCAGTGGGGACCTGCAACGAAAAATTGAGGATATTGGGTTCATAGAATGTTGGAACGTGGCTATGCATACATTAAACCACATGTTCTCCTCATGCTGTTTCTAAAAATGTATGATTTAAGGCAGATTGTTGGAAATCACTCAGTATCAGAGTAAAAAATACCTCAGTGTGGTTCACTCGTCCAAAGTTTCAGTGGGGACCTGCAACGAAAAATTGAGGATATTGGGTTCATAGAATGTTGGGCGTGGCTATGCATACATTAAACCACATGTTCTCCTCATGCTGTTTCTAAAAATGTATGATTTAAGGCAGATTGTTGGAAATCACTCAGTATCACAGTAGAAAATACCTCAGTGTGGTTCACTCGTCCAAAGTTTCAGTGGGGACCTGCAACGAAAAATTGAGGATATTGGGTTCATAGAATGTTGGAACGTGGCTATGCATACATTAAACCACATGTTCTCCTCATGCTGTTTCTAAAAATGTATGATTTAAGGCAGATTGTTGGAAATCAGTCAGTATCAGAGTAAAATATACCTCAGTGTGGTTCACTCGTCCAAAGTTTCAGTGGGGACCTGCAACGAAAAATTGAGGATATTGGGTTCATAGAATGTTGGAACGTGGCTATGCATACATTAAACCACATGTTCTCCTCATGCTGTTTCTAAAAATGTATGATTTAAGGCAGATTGTTGGAAATCAGTCAGTGACAGAGTAAAAAATACCTCAGTGTGGTTCACTCGTCCAAAGTTTCAGTGGGGACCTGCAAAGGAAAAATTGAGGATATTGGGTTCATAGAATGTTGGAACGTGGCTATGCATACATTAAACCACATGTTCTCCTCATGCTGTTTCTAAAAATGTATGATTTAAGGCAGATTGTTGGAAATCACTCAGTATCACAGTAGAAAATACCTCAGTGTGGTTCAAAGTTTCTCGCCCAAAGTTTCAGTGGGGACCTGCAAAAAAAAAATTAGGATATTGGGTTCATAGAATGTTGGAACGTGGCTATGCATACATTAAACCCACATTTTCTACTCATGCTGTTTCTAAAAATGTATTATTTAAGGCAGATTGTTGGGAAATCAGTCAGTGACACAGTACAAAATACCTCAGTGTGGTTCACTTGTCCAAAGTTTCAGTGGGGACCTGCAACGAAAAATTGAGGGATATTGGGTTCATAGAATGTTGGAACGTGGCTATGCATACATTAAACCCACATGTTCTCCTCATGCTGTTTCTAAAAATGTATGATTTAAGGCAGATTGTTGGAAATCAGTCAGTGACAGTAAAAAATACCTCAGTGTGGTTCACTCGTCCAAAGTTTCAGTGGGGACCTGCAACGAAAAATTGAGGATATTGGGTTCATAGAATGTTGGAACGTGGCTATGCATACATTAAACCACATGTTCTCCTCATGCTGTTTCTAAAAATGTATGATTTAAGGCAGATTGTTGGAAATCAGTCAGTATCACAGTAAAGAATACCTCAGTGTGGTTCACTCGTCCAAAGTTTCAGTGGGGACCTGCAACGAAAAATTGAGGATATTGGGTTCATAGAATGTTGGAACGTGGCTATGCATACATTAAACCACATGTTCTCCTCATGCTGTTTCTAAAAATGTATGATTTAAGGCAGATTGTTGGAAATCACTCAGTATCACAGTAGAAAATACCTCAGTGTGGTTCACTCGTCCAAAGTTTCAGTGGGGACCTGCAACGAAAAATTGAGGATATTGGGTTCATAGAATGTTGGAACGTGGCTATGCATACATTAAACCACATGTTCTCCTCATGCTGTTTCTAAAAATGTATGATTTAAGGCAGATTGTTGGAAATCAGTCAGTGATCACAGTAAAAATACCTCAGTGTGGTTCTCCCGACCAACTTTCAGTGGGGACCTGCAACGAAAAATTGAGGATATTGGGTTCATAGAATGTTGGAACGTGGCTATGCATACATTAAACCACATGTTCTCCTCATGCTGTTTCTAAAAATGTATGATTTAAGGCAGATTGTTGGAAATCAGTCAGTGACAGAGTAAAATATACCTCAGTGTGGTTCACTCGTCCAAAGTTTCAGTGGGGACCTGCAACGAAAAATTGAGGATATTGGGTTCATAGAATGTTGGAACGTGGATATGCATACATTAAACCACATGTTCTCCTCATGCTGTTTCTAAAAATGTATGATTTAAGGCAGATTGTTGGAAATCAGTCAGTATCACATTAGAAAATACCTCATTGTGTTTCACTCGTCATAAGTTTCAGTGGGGACCTGCAACGAAAAATTGAGGATATTGGGTTCATAGAATGTTGGAACGTGGCTATGCATACATTAAACCACATGTTCTCCTCATGCTGTTTCTAAAAATGTATGATTTAAGGCAGATTGTTGGAAATCAGTCAGTATCACAGTACAAAATACCTCAGTGTGGTTCACTCGTCCAAAGTTTCAGTGGGGACCTGCAACGAAAAATTGAGGATATTGGGTTCATAGAATGTTGGGAAGTGGCTATGCATACATTAAACCACATGTTCTCCTCATGCTGTTTCTAAAAATGTATGATTTAAGGCAGGTTGTTGGAAATCAGTCAGTGATCACAGTAAAAATACCTCAGTGTGGTTCACTCGTCCAAAGTTTCAGTGGGGACCTGCAACGAAAAATTGAGGATATTGGGTTCATAGAATGTTGGAACGTGGCTATGCATACATTAAACCACATGTTCTCCTCATGCTGTTTCTCTCAATGTATGATTTGAGGCAGAGTGTTGGAAATCACTCAGTATCTCAGTACAAAATGCCTCAGTGTGGTTCACTCGTCCAAAGTTTCAGTGGGGACCTGCAACGAAAAATTGAGGATATTGGGTTCATAGAATGTTGGAACGTGGCTATGCATACATTAAACCACATGTTCTCCTCATGCTGTTTCTAAAAATGTATGATTTAAGGCAGATTGTTGGAAATGAGTCAGTATCGCAGTAAAAATACCTCAGTGTGGTTCACTCGTGAAAGTTTCAGTGGGGACCTGCACGAAAAATTGAGGATATTGGGTTCATAGAATGTTGGAACGTGGCTATGCATACATTAAACCACATGTTCTCCTCATGCTGTTTCTAAAAATGTATGATTTAAGGCAGATTGTTGGAAATCAGTCAGTATCACAGTACAAAATACCTCAGTTTGGTTCACTTGTCCAAATTTTCAGTGGGGACCTGCAACGAAAAATTGAGGATATTGGGTTCATAGAATGTTGGAACGTGGCTATGCATACATTAAACCACATGTTCTCCTCATGCTGTTTCTAAAAATGTATGATTTAAGGCAGATTGTTGGAAATCAGTCAGTGTCTGAGTAAAATATACCTCAGTGTGGTTCACTCGTCCAAAGTTTCAGTGGGGACCTGCAACGAAAAATTGAGGATATTGGGTTCATAGAATGTTGGAACGTGGCTATGCATACATTAAACCACATGTTCTCCTCATGCTGTTTCTAAAAATGTATGATTTAAGGCAGATTGTTGAAAATCATTCAGTATCACATTAAAAATACCTCAGTGTGGTTCACTCGTCAAGAGTTTCAGTGGGGACCTGCAACGAAAAATTGAGGATATTGGGTTCATAGAATGTTGGAACGTGGCTATGCATACATTAAACCACATGTTCTCCTCATGCTGTTTCTAAAAATGTATGATTTAAGGCAGATTGTTGGAAATCAGTCAGTGGCAGAGTACTAAAGACCTCAGTGTGGTTCACTCGTACAAAGTTTCAGTGGGGACCTGCAACGAAAAATTGAGGATTTTGGGTTCATAGAATGTTGGAACGTGGCTATGCATACATTAAACCACATGTTCTCCTCATGCTGTTTCTAAAAATGTATGATTTAAGGCAGATTGTTGGAAATCAGTCAGTCACAGTTTATAAAATACCTCAGTGTGGTTCACTCGTCCAAAGTTTCAGTGGGGACCTGCAACGAAAAATTGAGGATATTGGGTTCATAGAATGTTGGAACGTGGCTATGCATACATTAAACCACATGTTCTCCTCATGCTGTTTCTAAAAATGTATGATTTAAGGCAGATTGTTGGAAATCAGTCAGTCACAGTAAAAATACCTCAGTGTGGTTCACTCGTCCAAAGTTTCAGTGGGGACCTGCAACGAAAAATTGAGGATATTGGGTTCATAGAATGTTGGAACGTGGCTATGCATACATTAAACCACATGTTCTCCTCATGCTGTTTCTAAAAATGTATGATTTAAGGCAGATTGTTGGAAATCAGTCAGTACAGTAGTAAAAATACCTCAGTGTGGTTCACTCGTCCAAAGTTTCAGTGGGGACCTGCACGAAAAATTGAGGATATTGGGTTCATAGAATGTTGAAACACGTGGCTATGCATACATTAAACCACATGTTCTCCTCATGCTGTTTCTAAAAATGTATGATTTAAGGCAGATTGTTGGAAATCAGTCAGTGTCAGTGAAAATAATACCTGAGTGTGGTTCAATAGACCAAAGTTTCAGTGGGGACCTGCAACGAAAAATTGAGGATATTGGGTTCATAGAATGTTGGACCGTGGCTATGCATACATTAAACCACATGTTCTCCTCATGCTGTTTCTAAAAATGTATGATTTAAGGCAGATTGTTGGAAATCACTCAGTATCACAGTACAAAATACCTCAGTGTGGTTCACTCGTCAAAATTTTCAGTGGGGACCTGCAACGAAAAATTGAGGATATTGGGTTCATAGAATGTTGGAACGTGGCTATGCATACATTAAACCACATGTTCTCCTCATGCTGTTTCTAAAAATGTATGATTTAAGGCAGATTGTTGGAAATCAGTCAGTGATCACAGTAAAAATACCTCAGTGTGGTTCACTCGTCCAAAGTTTCAGTGGGACCTGCAACGAAAAATTGAGGATATTGGGTTCATAGAATGTTGGAACGTGGCTATGCATACATTAAACCACATGTTCTCCTCATGCTGTTTCTAAAAATGTATGATTTAAGGCAGATTGTTGGAAATCAGTCAGTATTACAGTACAAAATACCTCAGTGTGGTTCACTTGTCCAAAGTTTCAGTGGGGACCTGCAACGAAAAATTGAGGATATTGGGTTCATAGAATGTTGGAACGTGGCTATGCATACATTAAACCACATGTTCTCCTCATGCTGTTTCTAAAAATGTATGATTTAAGGCAGATTGTTGGAAATCAGTCAGTGTCAGAGTTAACAATACCTCAGTGTGGTTCACTCGTCCAAAGTTTCAGTGGGGACCTGCAACGAAAAATTGAGGATATTGGGTTCATAGAATGTTGGAACGTGGCTATGCATACATTAAACCACATGTTCTCCTCATGCTGTTTCTAAAAATGTATGATTTAAGGCAGATTGTTGGAAATCAGTCAGTGATAGAGTAAAAAATACCTCAGTGTGGTTCACTCGTCCAAAGTTTCAGTGGGGACCTGCAACGAAAAATTGAGGATATTGGGTTCATAGAATGTTTGAACGTGGCTATGCATACATTAAACCACATGTTCTCCTCATGCTGTTTCTAAAAATGTATGATTTAAGGCAGATTGTTGGAAATCAGTCAGTATTACAGTAAAAATACCTCAGTGTGGTTCACTCGTCCAAAGTTTCAGTGGGGACCTGCAACGAAAAATTGAGGATATTGGGTTCATAGAATGTTGGAACGTGGCTATGCATACATTAAACCACATGTTCTCCTCATGCTGTTTCTAAAAATGTATGATTTAAGGGCAGATTGTTGTAAATCAGTCAGTTTCACAGTAAAAAATACCTCAGTGTGGTTCACTCGTCCAAAGTTTCAGTGGGGACCTGCAACGAAAAATTGAGGATATTGGGTTCATAGAATGTTGGAACGTGGCTATGCATACATTAAACCACATGTTCTCCTCATGCTGTTTCTAAAAATGTATGATTTAAGGCAGATTGTTGGGAAATCAGTCAGTATCACAGTAAAAATACCTCAGTGTGGTTCACTCGTCCAAAGTTTCAGTGGGGACCTGCAACGAAAAACGAAAAATTGAGGATATTGGGTTCATAGAATGTTGGAACGTGGCTATGCATACATTAAACCACATGTTCTCCTCATGCTGTTTCTAAAATGTATGATTTAAGGCAGATTGTTGGAAATCAGTCAGTATCACAGTAAAAATACCTCAGTGTGGTTCACTTGTCCAAAGTTTCAGTGGGAACCTGCAACGAAAAATTGAGGATATTGGGTTCATAGAATGTGGAACGTGGCTATGCATACATTAAACCACATGTTCTCCTCATGCTGTTTCTAAAAATGTATGATTTAAGGCAGATTGTTGGAAATCAGTCAGTATCACAGTAAAAATACCTCAGTGTGGTTCACTCGTCCAAAGTTTCAGTGGGGACCTGCAACGAAAAATTGAGGGATATTGGGTTCATAGAATGTTGGAACGTGGCTATGCATACATTAAACCACATGTTCTCCTCATGCTGTTTCTAAAAATGTATGATTTAATCAAGATTGCTGGAGATCACTCAGTATCTAAGTAGAAAATACCTTATTGTTGTTCAATCGTCCCAATTTTCAGTGGGGACCTGCAACGAAAAATTGAGGATATTGGGTTCATAGAATGTTGGAACGTGGCTATGCATACATTAAACCACATGTTCTCCTCATGCTGTTTCTAAAAATGTATGATTTAAGGCAGATTGTTGGAAATCAGTCAGTATCACAGTACAAAATACCTCAGTGTGGTCACTCGTCAAAGTTTCAGTGGGGACCTGCAACGAAAAATTGAGGATATTGGGTTCATAGAATGTTGGAACGTGGCTATGCATACATTAAACCACATGTTCTCCTCATGCTGTTTCTAAAAATGTATGATTTAAGGCAGATTGTTGGAAATCAGTCAGTGACAGAGTAAAATATACCTCAGTGTGGTTCACTCGTCCAAAGTTTCGGTGGGGACCTGCAACGAAAAATTGAGGGATATTGGGTTCATAGAATGTTGGAACGTGGCTATGCATACATTAAACCACATGTTCTCCTCATGCTGTTTCTAAAAATGTATGATTTAAGGCAGATTGTTGGAAATCAGTCAGTATTACAGTAAAAAATACCTCAGTGTGGTTCACTCGTCCAAAGTTTCAGTGGGGACCTGCAACGAAAAATTGAGGATATTGGGTTCATAGAATGTTGGAACGTGGCTATGCATACATTAAACCACATGTTCTCCTCATGCTGTTTCTAAAAATGTATGATTTAAGGCAGATTGTTGGAAATCAGTCAGTGATCACAGTAAAAAATACCTCAGTGTGGTTCACTCGTCAAAGTTTCAGTGGGGACCTGCAACGAAAAATTGAGGATATTGGGTTCATATAATGTTGGAACGAGGCTATGCATACATTAAACCACATGTTCTCCTCATGCTGTTTAAAAAAATGTATGATTTAAGGCAGATTGTTGGAAATCAGGCAGTGTCACAGTAAAAAATACCTCAGTGTGGTTCACTCGTCCAAAGTTTCTGTGGGTACCTGCTACGAAAAACTGAGGATATTGGGTTCATAGAATGTTGGAACGTGGCTATGCATACATTAAACCACACATGTTCTCCTCATGCTGTTTCTAAAAATGTATGATTTAAGGCAGATTGTTGGAAATCAGTCAGTGATCACAGTAAAATACCTCAGTGTGGTTCACTCGTCAAAGTTTCAGTGGGGACCTGCACGAAAAATTGAGGATATTGGGTTCATAGAATGTTGGAACGTGGCTATGCATACATTAAACCACATGTTCTCCTCATGCTGTTTCTAAAAATGTATGGTGAATGGCAGATTGTTGGAAATCAGTCAGTATCGGGGTACAAAATACCTCAGTGTGGTTCACTCGTGAAAGTTTCAGTGGGGACCTGCAACGAAAAATTGAGGATATTGGGTTCATAGAAATGTTGGAACGTGGCTATGCATACATTAAACCACATGTTCTCCTCATGCTGTTTCTATAAATGAATGAATTAGGGAAGATTGTTGGGAAATCAGTCAGTATCATAATAAAAAATACCTCAGTGTGGTTCACTCGTCCAAAGTTTCAGTGGGGACCTGCAACGAAAAATTGAGGATATTGGGTTCATAGAATGTTGGAACGTGGCTATGCATACATTAAACCACATGTTCTCCTCATGCTGTTTCTAAAAATTGTATTATTTAAGGCAGATTGTTGGAAATCAGTCAGTGACAGAGTAAAAAATACCTCAGTGTGGTTCACTCGTCCAATGTTTCAGTGGGGACCTGAAACGAAAAATTGAGGATATTGGGTTCATAGAATGTTGGAACGTGGCTATGCATACATTAAACCACATGTTCTCCTCATGCTGTTTCTAAAATGTATGATTTAAGGCAGATTGTTGGAAATCAGTTAATATCACAGTAAAAAATACCTCAGTGTGGTTCACTCGTCCAAAGTTTCAGTGGGGACCTGCAACGAAAAAATGAGGATATTGGGTTCATAGAATGTTGGAACGTGGCTATGCATACATTAAACCACATGTTCTCCTCATGCTGTTTCTAAAAATGTGTTAATAAAGGAAGATAGCTCGAAATAAGTCAGTGACCAATATAAAATTACCTCAGTGTGGTTCACTCGTCCAAAGTTTCAGTGGGGACCTGCAACGAAAAATTGAGGATATTGGGTTCATAGAATGTTGGAACGTGGCTATGCATACATTAAACCACATGTTCTCCTCATGCTGTTTCTAAAAAATGTATGATTTAAGGCAGATTGTTGGAAATCAGTCAGTATCACAGTAAAAATACCTCAGTGTGGTTCACTCGTCAAAGTTTCAGTGGGGACCTGCAACGAAAAATTGAGGGATATTGGGTTCATAGAATGTGGACACGTGGCTATGCATACATTAAACCACATGTTCTCCTCATGCTGTTTCTAAAAATGTATGATTTAAGGCAGATTGTTGGAAATCAGTCAGTATCAGAGAAAAATATAGCTCGTGCGGGTTGACTGGTCCAAAGTTTGTGTGGGGACCTGCAACGAAAAATTGAGGATATTGGGTTCATAGAATGTTGGAACGTGGCTATGCATACATTAAACCCACATGTTCTCCTCATGCTGTTTCTAAAAATGTATGATTTAAGGCAGATTGTTGGGAAATCAGTCAGTATCACAGTAAAAAATACCTCAGTGTGGTTCACTTGTCCAAAGTTTCAGTGGGGACCTGCAACGAAAAAAATTGAGGATATTGGGTTCATAGAATGTTGGAACGTGGCTATGCATACATTAAACCACATGTTCTCCCTCATGCTGTTTCTAAAAATGTATGATTTAAGGCAGATTGTTGGGAAATCAGTCAGTATCACAGTAAAAAATACCTCAGTGTGGTTCACTTGTCCAAAGTTTCAGTGGGGACCTGCAACGAAAAATTGAGGATATTGGGTTCATAGAATGTTGAACGTGGCTATGCATACATTAAACCACATGTTCTCCTCATGCTGTTTCTAAAAATGTATGATTTAAGGCAGATTGTTGGAAATCACTCAGTATCACAGTAAAAAATACCTCAGTGTGGTTCACTCGTCCAAAAGTTTCAGTGGGGACCTGCAACGAAAAAATTGAGGGATATTGGGTTCATAGAATGTTGGAACGTGGCTATGCATACATTAAACCACATGTTCTCCTCATGCTGTTTCTAAAAATGTATGATTTAAGGCAGATTGTTGGAAATCAGTCAGTGATCACAGTAAAAAATACCTCAGTGTGGTTCACTCGTCCAAAAGTTTCAGTGGGGACCTGCAACGAAAAAAATTGAGGATATTGGGTTCATAGAATGTTGAACGTTGGCTATGCATACATTAAACCCACATGTTCTCCTCATGCTGTTTCTAAAAATGTATGATTTAAGGCAGATTGTTGGAAATCAGTCAGTATCACAGAGTAAAAAATACCTCAGTGTGGTTCACTCGTCCAAACTTTCAGTGGGGACCTGCAACGAAAAATTGAGGATATTGGGTTCATAGAATGTTGGAACGTGGCTATGCATACATTAAACCACATGTGTTCTCCTCATGCTGTTTCTAAAAATGTATGATTTAAGGCAGATTGTTGGAAATCAGTCAGTATCACAGTAAAAATACCTCAGTGTGGTTCACTGTCCAAAGTTTCAGTGGGGACCTGCAACGAAAAATTGAGGATATTGGGTTCATAGAATGTTGGAACGTGGCTATGCATACATTAAACCACATGTTCTCCTCATGCTGTTTCTAAAAATGTATGATTTAAGGCAGATTGTTGGAAATCAGTCAGTATCACAGTACAATATACATCAGAGGGGTTCAGTCGTCAAGAGTTTGAGTGGGGACCTGCAACGAAAAATTGAGGATATTGGGTTCATAGAATGTTGGAACGTGGCTATGCATACATTAAACCACATGTTCTCCTCATGCTGTTTCTAAAAATGTATGATTTAAGGCAGATTGTTGGAAATCAGTCAGTATCACAGTACAAAATCCCTCAGTGTGGTTCACTCGTCCAAAGTTTCAGTGGGGACCTGAAACGAAAATTTGAGGATATTTGGTTCATAGATGTTCGAACGTGGCTATGCATACATTAAACCACATGTTCTCCTCATGCTGTTTCTAAAAAAATGTATGATTTAAGGCAGATTGTTGGAAATCAGTCAGTATCAGTAAAAAATACCTCAGTGTGGTTCACTCGTCCAAAGTTTCAGTGGGGACCTGCAACGAAAAATTGAGGATATTGGGTTCATAGAATGTTGGAACGTGGCTATGCATACATTAAACCACATGTTCTCCTCATGCTGTTTCTAAAAATGTATGATTTAAGGCAGATTGTTGGGAAATCAGTCAGTGATCACAGTAAAAAATACCTCAGTGTGGTTCACTCGTCCAAAGTTTCAGTGGGGACCTGCAACGAAAAATTGAGGATATTGGGTTCATAGAATGTTGGAACGTGGCTATGCATACATTAAACCACATGTTCTCCTCATGCTGTTTCTAAAATAGGATGATATAAGGAAGGTAGTTGGAAATAAGTCAGTATAACAGTAGAAAATACCTCAGTGTGGATCACTGTCCAAAGTTTCAGTGGGGACCTGCAACGAAAAAATTGAGGGATATTGGGTTCATAGAATGTTGGAACGTGGCTATGCATACATTAAACCACATGTTCTCCTCATGCTGTTTCTAAAAATGTATGATTTAAGGCAGATTGTTGGGAAATCAGTCAGTGATCATAAAAATACCTCAGTGTGGTTCACTCGTCCAAAGTTTCAGTGGGGACCTGCAACGAAAAATTGAGGATATTGGGTTCATAGAATGTTGGAACGTGGCTATGCATACATTAAACCACATGTTCTCCTCATGCTGTTTCTAAAAATGTATGATTTAAGGCAGATTGTTGGAAATCAGTCAGTTACAGAGTAAAAAATACCTCAGTGTGGTTCACTCGTCGAAAGTTTCAGTGGGGACCTGCAACGAAAAATTGAGGATATTGGGTTCATAGAATGTTGGAACGTGGCTATGCATACATTAAACCACATGTTCTCCTCATGCTGTTTCTAAAAATGTATGATTTAAGGCAGATTGTTGGAAATCAGTCAGTATCACAGTACAAAATACCTCAGTGTGGTTCACTCGTCCAAAGTTTCAGTGGGGACCTGCAACGAAAAATTGAGGATATTGGGTTCATAGAATGTTGGAACGTGGCTATGCATACATTAAACCACATGTTCTCCTCATGCTGTTTCTAAAAATGTATGATTTAAGGCAGATTGTTGGAAATCAGTCAGTATCACAGTACAAAATACCTCAGTGTGGTTCACTCGTCCAAAGTTTCAGTGGGGACCTGCAACGAAAAATTGAGGATATTGGGTTCATAGAATGTTGGACGTGGCTATGCATACATTAAACCACATGTTCTCCTCATGCTGTTTCTAAAAATGTATGATTTAAGGCAGATTGTTGGAAATCAGTCAGTATCACAGTACAAAATACCTCAGTGTGGTTCACTTGTCAAAGTTTCAGTGGGGACCTGCAACGAAAAATTGAGGATATTGGGTTCATAGAATGTTGAACGTGGCTATGCATACATTAAACCACATGTTCTCCTCATGCTGTTTCTAAAAATGTATGATTTAAGGCAGATTGTTGGAAATCAGTCAGTATCACAGTAAAAATACCTACCTCAGTGTGGTTCAGTTGTCCATAGTTTCAGTGGGGACCTGCAACGAAAAATTGAGGATATTGGGTTCATAGAATGTTGGAACGTGGCTATGCATACATTAAACCACATGTTCTCCTCATGCTGTTTCTAAAAATGTATGATTTAAGGCAGATTGTTGGAAATCAGTCAGTATCACAGTAAAAAATACCTCAGTGTGGTTCACTCGTCCAAAGTTTCAGTGGGGACCTGCAACGAAAAATTGAGGATATTGGGTTCATAGAATGTTGGAACGTGGCTATGCATACATTAAACCACATGTTCTCCTCATGCTGTTTCTAAAAATGTATGATTTAAGGCAGATTGTTGGAAATCAGTCACTATCACAGTAAAAAATACCTCAGTGTGGTTCACTCGTCCAAAGTTTCAGTGGGGACCTGCAACGAAAAATTGAGGATATTGGGTTCATAGAATGTTGGAACGTGGCTATGCATACATTAAACCACATGTTCTCCTCATGCTGTTTCTAAAAATGTATGATTTAAGGCAGATTGTTGGAAATCAGTCAGTATCAGAGTAAAAATACCTCAGTGTGGTTCACTCTTCAAAGTTTCAGTGGGGACCTGCAACGAAAAATTGAGGATATTGGGTTCATAGAATGTTGGAACGTGGCTATGCATACATTAAACCACATGTTCTCCTCATGCTGTTTCTAAAAATGTATGATTTAAGGCAGATTGTTGGAAATCAGTCAGTATAACAGTACAAAATACCTCAGTGTGGTTCACTCGTCCAAAGTTTCAGTGGGGACCTGCAACGAAAAATTGAGGATATTGGGTTCATAGAATGTTGGAACGTGGCTATGCATACATTAAACCACATGTTCTCCTCATGCTGTTTCTAAAAATGTATGATTTAAGGCAGATTGTTGGAAATCAGTCAGTATCACAGTACAAAATACCTCAGTGTGGTTCACTAGTGAAAAGTTTCAGTGGGGACCTGCAACGAAAAAATTAGGATATTGGGTTCATAGAATGTTGGAACGTGGCTATGCATACATTAAACCACATGTTCTCCTCATGCTGTTTCTAAAAATGTATGATTTAAGGCAGATTGTTGGAAATCAGTCAGTGACAGAGTAAAAATACCTCAGTGTGGTTCACTCGTCCAAAGTTTCAGTGGGGACCTGCAACGAAAAATTGAGGATATTGGGTTCATAGAATGTTGGAACGTGGCTATGCATACATTAAACCACATGTTCTCCTCATGCTGTTTCTAAAAATGTATGATTTAAGGCAGATTGTTGGAAATCAGTCAGTGACAGAGTAAAAAATACCTCAGTGTGGTTCACTCGTCCAAAGTTTCAGTGGGGACCTGCAACGAAAAATTGAGGATATTGGGTTCATAGAATGTTGGAACGTGGCTATGCATACATTAAACCACATGTTCTCCTCATGCTGTTTCTAAAAATGTATGATTTAAGGCAGATTGTTGGAAATCAGTCAGTATCACAGTAAAAATACCTCAGTGTGGTTCACTCCAAAGTTTCAGTGGGGACCTGCAACGAAAAATTGAGGATATTGGGTTCATAGAATGTTGGAACGTGGCTATGCATACATTAAACCACATGTTCTCCTCATGCTGTTTCTAAAAATGTATGATTTAAGGCAGATTGTTGGAAATCACTCAGTATCACAGTACAAAATACCTCAGTGTGGTTCACTCGTCCAAAGTTTCAGTGGGGACCTGCAACGAAAAATTGAGGATATTGGGTTCATAGAATGTTGGAACGTGGCTATGCATACATTAAACCACATGTTCTCCTCATGCTGTTTCTAAAAATGTATGATTTAAGGCAGATTGTTGGAAATCAGTCAGTGACACAGTAAAAAATACCTCAGTGTGGTTCACTCGTCCAAAGTTTCAGTGGGGACCTGCAACGAAAAATTGAGGATATTGGGTTCATAGAATGTTGGAACGTGGCTATGCATACATTAAACCACATGTTCTCCTCATGCTGTTTCTAAAAATGTATGATTTAAGGCAGATTGTTGGAAATCAGTCAGTATCACAGTAAAAATACCTCAGTGTGGTTCACTCGTCCAAAGTTTCAGTGGGGACCTGCAACGAAAAATTGAGGATATTGGGTTCATAGAATGTTGGAACGTGGCTATGCATACATTAAACCACATGTTCTCCTCATGCTGTTTCTAAAAATGTATGATTTAAGGCAGATTGTTGGAAATCAGTCAGTATCACAGTAAAAAATACCTCAGTGTGGTTCACTCGTCCAAAGTTTCAGTGGGGACCTGCAACGAAAAATTGAGGATATTGGGTTCATAGAATGTTGGAACGTGGCTATGCATACATTAAACCACATGTTCTCCTCATGCTGTTTCTAAAAATGTATGATTTAAGGCAGATTGTTGGAAATCAGTCAGTATAACAGTAAAAAATACCTCAGTGTGGTTCACTCGTCCAAAGTTTCAGTGGGGACCTGCAACGAAAAATTGAGGATATTGGGTTCATAGAATGTTGGAACGTGGCTATGCATACATTAAACCACATGTTCTCCTCATGCTGTTTCTAAAAATGTATGATTTAAGGCAGATTGTTGGAAATCAGTCAGTTACAGAGTAAAAAATACCTCAGTGTGGTTCACTAGTCCAAAGTTTCAGTGGGGACCTGCAACGAAAAATTGAGGATATTGGGTTCATAGAATGTTGGTACGTGGCCATGCATACATTAAACCACATGTTCTCCTCATGCTGTTTCTAAAAATGTATGATTTAAGGCAGATTGTTGGAAATCAGTCACTATCACAGTACAAAATACCTCAGTGTGGTTCACTCGTCCAAAGTTTCAGTGGGGACCTGCAACGAAAAATTGAGGATATTGGGTTCATAGAATGTTGGAACGTGGCTATGCATACATTAAACCACATGTTCTCCTCATGCTGTTTCTAAAAATGTATGATTTAAGGCAGATTGTTGGAAATCAGTCAGTAACACAGTAAAAAATACCTCAGTGTGGTTCACTCGTCCAAAGTTTCAGTGGGGACCTGCAACGAAAAATTGAGGATATTGGGTTCATAGAATGTTGGAACATGGCTATGCATACATTAAACCACATGTTCTCCTCATGCTGTTTCTAAAAATGTATGATTTAAGGCAGATTGTTGGAAATCAGTCAGTATCACAGTAAAAAATACCTCAGTGTGGTTCACTTGTCCAAAGTTTCAGTGGGGACCTGCAACGAAAAATTGAGGATATTGGGTTCATAGAATGTTGGAACGTGGCTATGCATACATTAAACCACATGTTCTCCTCATGCTGTTTCTAAAAATGTATGATTTAAGGCAGATTGTTGGAAATCAGTCAGTATCACAGTAAAAACACCTCAGTGTCGTTAACTAGCTCAAACTTTCAGTGGGGACCTGCAACGAAAAATTGAGGATATTGGGTTCATAGAATGTTGGAACGTGGCTATGCATACATTAAACCACATGTTCTCCTCATGCTGTTTCTAAAAATGTATGATTTAAGGCAGATTGTTGGAAATCACTCAGTATCACAGTAGAAAATACCTCATTGTGGTTCACTCGTCCAAAGTTTCAGTGGGGACCTGCAACGAAAAATTGAGGATATTGGGTTCATAGAATGTTGGAACGTGGCTATGCATACATTAAACCACATGTTCTCCTCATGCTGTTTCTAAAAATGTATGATTTAAGGCAGATTGTTGGAAATCAGTCAGTATCACAGTACAAAATACCTCAGTGTGGTTCACTCGTCCAAAGTTTCAGTGGGGACCTGCAACGAAAAATTGAGGATATTGGGTTCATAGAATGTTGGAACGTGGCTATGCATACATTAAACCACATGTTCTCCTCATGCTGTTTCTAAAAATGTATGATTTAAGGCAGATTGTTGGAAATCAGTCAGTTTCAGAGTATAAAATACCTCAGTGTGGTTCACTCGTCCAAAGTTTCAGTGGGGACCTGCAACGAAAAATTGAGGATATTGGGTTCATAGAATGTTGGAACGTGGCTATGCATACATTAAACCACATGTTCTCCTCATGCTGTTTCTAAAAATGTATGATTTAAGGCAGATTGTTGGAAATCACTCAGTATCACAGTAAAAAATACCTCAGTGTGGTTCACTCGTCCAAAGTTTCAGTGGGGACCTGCAACGAAAAATTGAGGATATTGGGTTCATAGAATGTTGGAACGTGGCTATGCATACATTAAACCACATGTTCTCCTCATGCTGTTTCTAAAAATGTATGATTTAAGGCAGATTGTTGGAAATCAGTCAGTATCACAGTAAAAAATACCTCAGTGTGGTTCACTCGTCCAAAGTTTCAGTGGGGACCTGCAACGAAAAATTGAGGATATTGGGTTCATAGAATGTTGGAACGTGGCTATGCATACATTAAACCACATGTTCTCCTCATGCTGTTTCTAAAAATGTATGATTTAAGGCAGATTGTTGGAAATCAGTCAGTATCACAGTAGAAAATACCTCAGTGTGGTTCACTCGTCCAAAGTTTCAGTGGGGACCTGCAACGAAAAATTGAGGATATTGGGTTCATAGAATGTTGGAACGTGGCTATGCATACATTAAACCACATGTTCTCCTCATGCTGTTTCTAAAAATGTATGATTTAAGGCAGATTGTTGGAAATCAGTCAGTGACAGAGTAAAAAATACCTCAGTGTGGTTCACTCGTCCAAAGTTTCAGTGGGGACCTGCAACGAAAAATTGAGGATATTGGGTTCATAGAATGTTGGAACGTGGCTATGCATACATTAAACCACATGTTCTCCTCATGCTGTTTCTAAAAATGTATGATTTAAGGCAGATTGTTGGAAATCAGTCAGTGACAGAGTAAAAATACCTCAGTGTGGTTCACTCGTCCAAAGTTTCAGTGGGGACCTGCAACGAAAAATTGAGGATATTGGGTTCATAGAATGTTGGAACGTGGCTATGCATACATTAAACCACATGTTCTCCTCATGCTGTTTCTAAAAATGTATGATTTAAGGCAGATTGTTGGAAATCAGTCACTATCACAGTACAAAATACCTCAGTGTGGTTCACTCGTCCAAAGTTTCAGTGGGGACCTGCAACGAAAAATTGAGGATATTGGGTTCATAGAATGTTGGAACGTGGCTATGCATACATTAAACCACATGTTCTCCTCATGCTGTTTCTAAAAATGTATGATTTAAGGCAGATTGTTGGAAATCAGTCAGTATCACAGTAAAAATACCTCAGTGTGGTTCACTCGTCCAAAGTTTCAGTGGGGACCTGCAACGAAAAATTGAGGATATTGGGTTCATAGAATGTTGGAACGTGGCTATGCATACATTAAACCACATGTTCTCCTCATGCTGTTTCTAAAAATGTATGATTTAAGGCAGATTGTTGGAAATCAGTCAGTGATCACAGTAAAAATACCTCAGTGTGGTTCACTCGTCCAAAGTTTCAGTGGGGACCTGCAACGAAAAATTGAGGATATTGGGTTCATAGAATGTTGGAACGTGGCTATGCATACATTAAACCACATGTTCTCCTCATGCTGTTTCTAAAAATGTATGATTTAAGGCAGATTGTTGGAAATCAGTCAGTGATCACAGTAAATATACCTCAGTGTGGTTCACTCGTCCAAATTTTCAGTGGGGACCTTCTTAGTTTATTTGAGGATATTGGGTTCATAGAATGTTGGAACGTGGCTATGCATACATTAAACCACATGTTCTCCTCATGCTGTTTCTAAAAATGTATGATTTAAGGCAGATTGTTGGAAATCAGTCAGTATCACAGTAAAAAATACCTCAGTGTGGTTCACTCGTCCAAAGTTTCAGTGGGGACCTGCAACGAAAAATTGAGGATATTGGGTTCATAGAATGTTGGAACGTGGCTATGCATACATACATTAAACCACATGTTCTCCTCATGCTGTTTCTAAAAATGTATGATTTAAGGCAGATTGTTGGAAATCAGTCAGTGATCACAGTAAAAATACCTCAGTGTGGTTCACTCGTCCAAAGTTTCAGTGGGGACCTGCAACGAAAAATTGAGGATATTGGGTTCATAGAATGTTGGACGTGGCTATGCATACATTAAACCACATGTTCTCCTCATGCTGTTTCTAAAAATGTATGATTTAAGGCAGATTGTTGGAAATCAGTCAGTATCACAGTAAAAAATACCTCAGTGTGGTTCACTAGTCAAAGTTTCCGTGGGGACCTGCAACGAAAAATTGAGGATATTGGGTTCATAGAATGTTGGAACGTGGCTATGCATACATTAAACCACATGTTCTCCTCATGCTGTTTCTAAAAATGTATGATTTAAGGCAGATTGTTGGAAATCACTCAGTATCACAGTAGTAAAATACCTCAGTGTGGTTCACTCGTCCAAAGTTTCAGTGGGGACCTGCAACGAAAAATTGAGGATATTGGGTTCATAGAATGTTGGAACGTGGCTATGCATACATTAAACCACATGTTCTCCTCATGCTGTTTCTAAAAATGTATGATTTAAGGCAGATTGTTGTAATTCAGTCAGTATCTGCGTAAAAACTACCTCTGTGTGGTTCACTCGTCCAAATTTTCATTGGGGACCTGCAGCGCATCTTTGTTGCTTTTGGGTTCATAGAATGTTGGAACGTGGCTATGCATACATTAAACCACATGTTCTCCTCATGCTGTTTCTAAAAATGTATGATTTAAGGCAGATTGTTGGAAATCAGTCAGTATCACAGTAAAAATACCTCAGTGTGGTTCACTCGTCCAAAGTTTCAGTGGGGACCTGCAACGAAAAATTGAGGATATTGGGTTCATAGAATGTTGGAACGTGGCTATGCATACATTAAACCACATGTTCTCCTCATGCTGTTTCTAAAAATGTATGATTTAAGGCAGATTGTTGGAAATCAGTCAGTTTCACAGTAAAAATACCTCAGTGTGGTTCACTCGTCCAAAGTTTCAGTGGGGACCTGCAACGAAAAATTGAGGATATTGGGTTCATAGAATGTTGGAACGTGGCTATGCATACATTAAACCACATGTTCTCCTCATGCTGTTTCTAAAAATGTATGATTTAAGGCAGATTGTTGGAAATCAGTCAGTATCGGAGTAAAACTACCTCAGTGTGGTTCACTCGTCCAAAGTTTCAGTGGGGACCTGCAACGAAAAATTGAGGATATTGGGTTCATAGAATGTTGGAACGTGGCTATGCATACATTAAACCACATGTTCTCCTCATGCTGTTTCTAAAAATGTATGATTTAAGGCAGATTGTTGGAAATCACTCAGTATCACAGTAAAAAATACCTCAGTGTGGTTCACTAGTCAAAAGTTTCAGTGGGGACCTGCAACGAAAAATTGAGGATATTGGGTTCATAGAATGTTGGAACGTGGCTATGCATACATTAAACCACATGTTCTCCTCATGCTGTTTCTAAAAATGTATGATTTAAGGCAGATTGTTGGAAATCAGTCAGTATCACAGTAGAAAATACCTCAGTGTGGTTCACTCGTCAAAGTTTCAGTGGGGACCTGCAACGAAAAATTGAGGATATTGGGTTCATAGAATGTTGGAACGTGGCTATGCATACATTAAACCACATGTTCTCCTCATGCTGTTTCTAAAAATGTATGATTTAAGGCAGATTGTTGGAAATCAGTCAGTGACAGAGTAAAAAATACCTCAGTGTGGTTCACTCGTCCAAAGTTTCAGTGGGGACCTGCAACGAAAAATTGAGGATATTGGGTTCATAGAATGTTGGAACGTGGCTATGCATACATTAAACCACATGTTCTCCTCATGCTGTTTCTAAAAATGTATGATTTAAGGCAGATTGTTGGAAATCAGTCAGTATCACAGTAAACAATACCTCAGTGTGGTTCACTCGTCCAAAGTTTCAGTGGGGACCTGCAACGAAAAATTGAGGATATTGGGTTCATAGAATGTTGGAACGTGGCTATGCATACATTAAACCACATGTTCTCCTCATGCTGTTTCTAAAAATGTATGATTTAAGGCAGATTGTTGGAAATCACTCAGTATCACAGTAAAAAATACCTCAGTGTGGTTCACTCGTCCAAAGTTTCAGTGGGGACCTGCAACGAAAAATTGAGGATATTGGGTTCATAGAATGTTGGCTGTTGTCTATGCATACATTAAACCACATGTTCTCCTCATGCTGTTTCTAAAAATGTATGATTTAAGGCAGAGTGTTGGAAGTCAGTCAGTATCACAGTAAAAATACCTCAGTGTGGTTCACTCGTCCAAAGTTTCAGTGGGGACCTGCAACGAAAAATTGAGGATATTGGGTTCATAGAATGTTGGAACGTGGCTATGCATACATTAAACCACATGTTCTCCTCATGCTGTTTCTAAAAATGTATGATTTAAGGCAGATTGTTGGAAATCAGTCAGTGATCAGAGTAAAAATACCTCAGTGTGGTTCACTCGTCCAAAGTTTCAGTGGGGACCTGCAACGAAAAATTGAGGATATTGGGTTCATAGAATGTTGGAACGTGGCTATGCATACATTAAACCACATGTTCTCCTCATGCTGTTTCTAAAAATGTATGATTTAAGGCAGATTGTTGGAAATCAGTCAGTATAACAGTAAAAATACCTCAGTGTGGTTCACTCGTCCAAAGTTTCAGTGGGGACCTGCAACGAAAAATTGAGGATATTGGGTTCATAGAATGTTGGAACGTGGCTATGCATACATTAAACCACATGTTCTCCTCATGCTGTTTCTAAAAATGTATGATTTAAGGCAGATTGTTGGAAATCAGTCAGTTACTTATTTAAAAATACCTCAGTGTGGTTCACTCGTCCAAAGTTTCAGTGGGGACCTGCAACGAAAAATTGAGGATATTGGGTTCATAGAATGTTGGAACGTGGCTATGCATACATTAAACCACATGTTCTCCTCATGCTGTTTCTAAAAATGTATGATTTAAGGCAGATTGTTGGAAATCACTCAGTATCACAGTAATACTTTACATCAGTGTGGTTCACTCGTCCAAAGTTTCAGTGGGGACCTGCAACGAAAAATTGAGGATATTGGGTTCATAGAATGATTGAACGTCGCTATGCATACATTAAACCACATGTTCTCCTCATGCTGTTTCTAAAAATGTATGATTTAAGGCAGATTGTTGGATATCTGTCAGTGTCAGAGTTAAAAATACCTCAGTGTGGTTCACTCGTCCAAAGTTTCAGTGGGGACCTGCAACGAAAAATTGAGGATATTGGGTTCATAGAATGTTGGAACGTGGCTATGCATACATTAAACCACATGTTCTCCTCATGCTGTTTCTAAAAATGTATGATTTAAGGCAGATTGTTGGAAATCAGTCAGTATTACAGAGTAAAAAATACCTCAGTGTGGTTCACTCGTCCAAAGTTTCAGTGGGGACCTGCAACGAAAAATTGAGGATATTGGGTTCATAGAATGTTGGAACGTGGCTATGCATACATTAAACCACATGTTCTCCTCATGCTGTTTCTAAAAATGTATGATTTAAGGCAGATTGTTGGAAATCAGTCAGTGACACAGTAAAAAATACCTCAGTGTGGTTCACTCGTCCAAAGTTTCAGTGGGGACCTGCAACGAAAAATTGAGGATATTGGGTTCATAGAATGTTGGACCGTGGCTATGCATACATTAAACCACATGTTCTCCTCATGCTGTTTCTAAAAATGTATGATTTAAGGCAGATTGTTGGAAATCAGTCAGTGATCACAGTAAAAATACCTCAGTGTGGTTCACTCGTCCCAAAGTTTCAGTGGGGACCTGCAACGAAAAATTGAGGATATTGGGTTCATAGAATGTTGGAACGTGGCTATGCATACATTAAACCACATGTTCTCCTCATGCTGTTTCTAAAAATGTATGATTTAAGGCAGATTGTTGGAAATCAGTCAGTATCACAGGAGAAAATACCTCAGTGTGGTTCACTCGTCCAAAGTTTCAGTGGGGACCTGCAACGAAAAATTGAGGATATTGGGTTCATAGAATGTTGGAACGTGGCTATGCATACATTAAACCACATGTTCTCCTCATGCTGTTTCTAAAAATGTATGATTTAAGGCAGATTGTTGGAAATCAGTCAGTATCACAGTAAAAATACCTCAGTGTGGTTCACTCGTCCAAAGTTTCAGTGGGGACCTGCAACGAAAAATTGAGGATATTGGGTTCATAGAATGTTGGAACGTGGCTATGCATACATTAAACCACATGTTCTCCTCATGCTGTTTCTAAAAATGTATGATTTAAGGCAGATTGTTGGAAATCACTCAGTATCACAGTAAAAATACCTCAGTGTGGTTCACTCGTCCAAAGTTTCAGTGGGGACCTGCAACGAAAAATTGAGGATATTGGGTTCATAGAATGTTGGAACGTGGCTATGCATACATTAAACCACATGTTCTCCTCATGCTGTTTCTAAAAATGTATGATTTAAGGCAGATTGTTGGAAATCAGTCAGTATCACAGTAAAAATACCTCAGTGTGGTTCACTCGTCCAAAGTTTCAGTGGGGACCTGCAACGAAAAATTGAGGATATTGGGTTCATAGAATGTTGGAACGTGGCTATGCATACATTAAACCACATGTTCTCCTCATGCTGTTTCTAAAAATGTATGATTTAAGGCAGATTGTTGGAAATCAGTCAGTGATCAGAGTGAACATACCTCAGTGTGGTTCACTCGTCCAAAGTTTCAGTGGGGACCTGCAACGAAAAATTGAGGATATTGGGTTCATAGAATGTTGGAACGTGGCTATGCATACATTAAACCACATGTTCTCCTCATGCTGTTTCTAAAAATGTATGATTTAAGGCAGATTGTTGGAAATCAGTCAGTATCACAGTAAAAAATACCTCAGTGTGGTTCACTCGTCCAAAGTTTCAGTGGGGACCTGCAACGAAAAATTGAGGATATTGGGTTCATAGAATGTTGGAACGTGGCTATGCATACATTAAACCACATGTTCTCCTCATGCTGTTTCTAAAAATGTATGATTTAAGGCAGATTGTTGGAAATCAGTCAGTATCACAGTAGTAAATACCTCAGTGTGGTTCACTCGTCCAAAGTTTCAGTGGGGACCTGCAACGAAAAATTGAGGATATTGGGTTCATAGAATGTTGGAACGTGGCTATGCATACATTAAACCACATGTTCTCCTCATGCTGTTTCTAAAAATGTATGATTTAAGGCAGATTGTTGGAAATCAGTCAGTATCACAGTAAAAATACCTCAGTGTGGTTCACTCGTCCAAAGTTTCAGTGGGGACCTGCAACGAAAAATTGAGGATATTGGGTTCATAGAATGTTGGAACGTGGCTATGCATACATTAAACCACATGTTCTCCTCATGCTGTTTCTAAAAATGTATGATTTAAGGCAGATTGTTGGAAATCAGTCAGTATCACAGTAGAAAATACCTCATTGTGGTTCACTCGTCCAAAGTTTCAGTGGGGACCTGCAACGAAAAATTGAGGATATTGGGTTCATAGAATGTTGGAACGTGGCTATGCATACATTAAACCACATGTTCTCCTCATGCTGTTTCTAAAAATGTATGATTTAAGGCAGATTGTTGGAAATCAGTCAGTGATCACAGTAGAAAATACCTCAGTGTGGTTCACTCGTCCAAAGTTTCAGTGGGGACCTGCAACGAAAAATTGAGGATATTGGGTTCATAGAATGTTGGAACGTGGCTATGCATACATTAAACCACATGTTCTCCTCATGCTGTTTCTAAAAATGTATGATTTAAGGCAGATTGTTGGAAATCAGTCATGCTCACAGCAAAAAATACCTCAGTGTGGTTCACTCGTCCAAAGTTTCAGTGGGGACCTGCAACGAAAAATTGAGGATATTGGGTTCATAGAATGTTGGAACGTGGCTATGCATACATTAAACCACATGTTCTCCTCATGCTGTTTCTAAAAATGTATGATTTAAGGCAGATTGTTGGAAATCAGTCAGTATCACAGAGTAAAAATACCTCAGTGTGGTTCACTCGTCCAAAGTTTCAGTGGGGACCTGCAACGAAAAATTGAGGATATTGGGTTCATAGAATGTTGGAACGTGGCTATGCATACATTAAACCACATGTTCTCCTCATGCTGTTTCTAAAAATGTATGATTTAAGGCAGATTGTTGGAAATCAGTCTGTATTACAGTAGATAATACCTCAGTGTGGTTCACTCGTCCAAAGTTTCAGTGGGGACCTGCAACGAAAAATTGAGGATATTGGGTTCATAGAATGTTGGAACGTGGCTATGCATACATTAAACCACATGTTCTCCTCATGCTGTTTCTAAAAATGTATGATTTAAGGCAGATTGTTGGAAATCAGTCAGTATCACAGTAGAAAATACCACAGTGTGGTTCACTCGTCCAAAGTTTCAGTGGGGACCTGCAACGAAAAATTGAGGATATTGGGTTCATAGAATGTTGGAACGTGGCTATGCATACATTAAACCACATGTTCTCCTCATGCTGTTTCTAAAAATGTATGATTTAAGGCAGATTGTTGGAAATCACTCAGTGTCAGTTTAAAATATACCTCAGTGTGGTTCACTCGTCCAAAGTTTCAGTGGGGACCTGCAAAAAATTGAGGATTGAGGATATTGGGTTCATAGAATGTTGGAACGATGCATACATGTTCTCCTCATGCTGTTTCTAAAAACCACATGTATGATTTAAGGCAGATGTGTTGGAAATCAGTCAGTGACATGTATGAAATACCTCATTGTGGTTCACTCGTCCAAAGTTTCACATGGGACCTGCA
>JAIFZK010000023.1:0-22500 GCA_027481765.1 Tenualosa thibaudeaui
CACATCTAAGATAATTAAAGCTAAACTAAGCAAATCTAAAGCTAAACACAGCAAACTAAGTGCCAGAAGCCAACCAGTATAAAAGGAGGAGCCACATGAAAATCCCTCACTCTGTCTTTGACCTCTGTTCGAGTAACATGCCCCTGAAGCCTGATGAAGACCAAATGGTGTCTAAACGTTGCAACTCAGGGAGCATGAATAAAGGCTGAAAAACTAAAAGCTAGCTAAACCTATTGAACTAAAGCCTACTAACATCTAAACTTAATTTTTGGAAAAGCCATAGCCACACTCTGGCATGGCAAACACTCTTGGGAAAGGCTAAATGAAGACTGCTAAGTCTAATGTTTGAACCTGGCTAGGCCAAATCGGTCAGCTAATACTAAAAACTAAAACTAAATCTAATTCTTACCCTAACCCTAACCTTGGGGGGGCTAGCCCTTATCCCTAAAACCACTACATCACAACATCTAAACCTAAAAGCTAATCTAGCTAAATGGTGTGGCGTGACGGTGTTGGGCAGTAGAGGATGGACCGTGCATTTCACTGGGGCTGCATCTTTGCAGCCCCAGTATATATTTTCTAACCTAACCAGCCAGTTATCCTCCCTAACGTAAGTCCCTAAACCTAACCCCAATCCCTTAAGGCCTAAAATGGCATTGAAGATGAGTGGGAGAGTGTAAACAAACAAGACAGAGGAAAGATAAGAAGATAAACACAAGATTAACAGAGGATACTTACCCGAAGATGGGAAACCTGCAAGATAAAAGATACACAATTACATTAAGATAAACAGAGTTGAAGGGTCACAAAGTAAAGAAACTAAAGCTAATCTAAGCTAACCAAACACTAATAAGATTAATCTAAGCTACCTCAGGCACATTTAAGATAAACTAAGATAATATGCATCTATCTAAGCTAAACTAAGCAAATCTAAGATAATTAAAGCTAAACTAAGCACATCTAAGCTAAACTCAGCAAACTAAGATAATTAAAGCTAAACTAAGATAAACTGCACCTACCTAAGATAAACTAAGCACATCTAAGATAATTAAAGCTAAACTAAGCAAATCTAAAGCTAAACACAGCAAACTAAGTGCCAGAAGCCAACCAGTATAAAAGGAGGAGCCACATGAAAATCCCTCACTCTGTCTTTGACCTCTGTTCGAGTAACATGCCCTGAAGCCTGATGAAGACCAAATGGTGTCAAACGTTGCAACTCAGGGAGCATGAATAAAGGCTGAAAAACTAAAAGCTAGCTAAACCTATTGAACTAAAGCCTACTAACATCTAAACTTAATTTTTGGAAAAGCCATAGCCACACTCTGGCATGGCAAACACTCTTGGGAAAGGCTAAATGAAGACTGCTAAGTCTAATGTTTGAACCTGGCTAGGCCAAATCGGTCAGCTAATACTAAAAACTAAAACTAAATCTAATTCTTACCCTAACCCTAACCTTGGGGGGGCTAGCCCTTATCCCTAAAACCACTACATCACAACATCTAAACCTAAAAGCTAATCTAGCTAAATGGTGTGGCGTGACGGTGTTGGGCAGTAGAGGGATGGACCGTGCATTTCACTGGGGCTGCATCTTTGCAGCCCCAGTATATATTTTCTAACCCTAACCCTAACCCTAACCCTAAACTTAACCAAAGCTAATCTAATTCAGATAGCTAACCTTAACCTAAATCTAGGCCTAAACCTAACCATTAGTGAACCCCATTTGGATAATTTAAAACCCCCCAAAAAAGCCACACTCATAATTGCTAACAATTTGCAGTCCTAAGCTAAATTGGCCCCTATGCTAAATTACAATTTTAAGATAAACTATGTGAACCTAAAAGAAAGAGGGAAATAAATAAATATACTTACCAGAGACTTACCTTGGTCCTGTGATGCACATACTTACCTGAAAACCTGAAATATAAAAAAAGAGAGAAGTTAAGGCACATAGTATAAAAGGGAGGAACAGGGGATGCTCATTTCATTTGTAGCCCAAGCCTGATGAAGGACAGACTATGTCCGAAACGTTGCAACGGGCTACTTGAGACACATTTTGACTAGTCACATTTTAATTTCATTTGATTTATTTTATGGTGTGGACATGGGGGGAGGGTGATAGCAATATAAAAACCAATTTATAAGGGGAGGTGGGTTCTAGTTGTGGGAGGATGGGTGATGGAGATACTGTAATTCTGGGCGCATGTATGGGAGGTTAACTGGATGGATGCTAAGCGTCTCAGGGGATTGTGACCGTGGGGAGGGTTGCCCTGGGGGATAGTGAACCGCTGTAAGGCCAGTGCCAAAACCACATCAGGTCGGAATGTTTAAGCCCAAAACCTGCCCGAGCCTGCATCCGCATCTGCCCCCCCCGTGCCGCCTGACAAACACGGATCTTCAGGTATGATGTCAAGGAACCATAAAGATCTGCCTGTATTCACTTTGGTGAACTTTTTTTATTGAATAATAGAACTACTCCGTAAGATAAGTTATAAATTAAAACGCCCCTTAAGAATTAGACTCATTGGAATTACCCACGCTAACCTAAATTTAACTATCTAAACCCTAAGCTAAATTCTAAATTTAACAATCTAAAATTAACACTCATTTTAAATTAAGACTCATTCAAGGAGCTAATCTAACTCAGATAGCTAACCTTAATCTAAATTTTTACCTAAACCTAACAGTAGCTAATCTAATTCAGATAGCTAACCTTAACCTAAATCTTGGCCTAAACTTAACCATTAGTGAACCCCATTTGGATAATCTAAATTTAAAAGCTAATCTAACTCAGATAGCTAACCTTAACCTAAACTTTTACCTAAACTTAACCAAAGCTAATCTAATTCAGATAGCTAACCTTAACCTAAATCTAGGCCTAAACCTAACCATTAGTGAACCCCATTTGGATAATTTAAAACCCCCCAAAAAAGCCACACTCATAATTGCTAACAATTTGCAGTCCTAAGCTAAATTGGCCCCTATGCTAAATTACAATTTTAAGATAAACTATGTGAACCTAAAAGAAAGAGGGAAATAAATAAATATACTTAACAAGACTTACCTTGGTCCTGTGATGCACATACTTACCTGAAAACCTGAAATATAAAAAGAGAGAAGTTAAGGCACATACTATAAAAGGGAGGAACATGGGATGCACATGTCAGTTGAAGCCCAAGACTGATGAAGGAGCGACTATGTACGAAAAGTTGCAACGGGATACTTGAGACAACTTTTGACTAGTAACTTTTTAATTTCATTTGATTTATTTTATGGTGTGGACATGGGGAGGGTGATAGCAATATAAAAACCAATTTATACTGGATGTGGGTTCATGTGTGGGAGATGGGTGATGGAGATACTGTCCTTCTGGGGGCATGTATGGGAGGTGAACTGGATGGATGCTAAGCGTCTCAGGGGGATTGTGACCGTGGGGGAGGGTTGCCCTGGGGGGGGATAGTGAACCGGTGTAAGGCCAGTGCCAAACCGACCTCAGGTCGGAATGTTTTAACCCTAATCTGCTCTGGATGTGTTGGGATGGGGATGTGAACTGGGGGTCTTGGTGAGGCTAACCCTAATCTGCCTTAGACATACGGAGGTGTGGATGTGAACTGGGGGTCTTGAAGCCGCAGTCCTGGTACCTGAAAGACAAAAAACAGGGGGATTAGACACAATGGTGAAAAATACCATAAACACAATTAATACTTACCTGGGGAGAAGGGATAAACCTAAATTAAGGATACACTAAAGCCAAATTGGTATTGTTGAGGACTATAAAAGGAGGAGCCACACATTGAGCACTCAGTTGCACATGAGCATTATAAGGAGCAACATGCTCATTATTACCCCGCTGCTAACCCTCTCCATGCCTGAAGAGACCGACTGGAGGTCGAAACGCACGTCGCAAAAGAGGGCTAGCGCTAGCTAATAAGGGCAAAAAGGCCAAAGCTAAGACACATTTTAGCTAAACTAAGCGGGAAGAGCCTATATGGCTAATCTATAAAGCTAAAATTAATTAGACTCCAACTAAGTCCCTGCTAAGCCCTAAGCTCTCCCCTAAAGCTAAATTAAGCTAAATTTAAAATAACCCCAACCAGGACCAAATTCTAACACAAACCGTGGGTAATTTAATGCTAATTCGAGCCTTGGCATAAAGGCTAACCCTAATCTGCCTAATTTCTATTGTGTGGAGATGTGAACTGGGAGTTTTCACTAGGCTAACCCTAATCTGCCTTTTCTCTGTGCGTGTGGAGATGTGAACTGGGGGCTTACGGTCGGGGGGGGGATAGTGAACCGTGGGACAGTGCCTAACCCGGCCCACCTCGGTGGGCTAGGGATTGTTTTAACCCTAATACTGCCCGTGCCTGCGTCCGGATCTGCCCCCCCTCCCTCTGGCCAAGGGGCTAACCCTAATCTGCTCTGGATGTGTTGGGATGGGGATGTGAACTGGGGGTCTTGGTGAGGCTAACCCTAATCTGCCTTAGACATACGGAGGTGTGGATGTGACCTGGGGTTCTTGAAGCCGCAGTCCTGGTACCTGAAATACAAAAAAACAGGGGGGATTAGACACAATGGTGAAAAATACCATAAACACAATTAATACTTACCTGGGGGAGAAGGGAGAAACCTAAATTAAGGATACTAAAGCCAAATTAAATTGGAACTATAAAAGGAGGAGCCACACTTTGAGCCCTCAGTTGGAGATGTGCATTTGAAGGAGCAACATGCTCATATTTACCCAGCAGCTAGCCCTCACCATGCCTGAAGATACCGACGGATGTCGAAACGCGTCTCAAAAAGAGGGCTAGCGCTAGCTAATAAGGGCAAATAGGCCAACGCAAGAGACACATTGTTAAGTAAACTAAGCGGGAAGAGCCTAATATGGCTAATTATACAAGCTAAAACTAATTAGACTCCAACTAAGTCCCTGCTAAGCCCTAAGCTCTCCCTTAAAAGCTAAATTAGGCTAATTTAAATTAACCCCAACCAGGACCAAATTCTAACCCTAACCGTGGGTAGTTTAAAGCTAATTGAGCCATGGCTAAATAGGCTAACCCTAATCTGCCTTATCTTTATTGTGTGGGGATGTGAACTGGGGTTTTCACTGGCTAACCCTAATCTGCCTTGTCTCTGTGCGTGTGGAGATGTGAACTGGGGCTTACGGTCGGGGTGGGGGATAGTGAACGGCGTAAGGACAGTGCCTAACCGGGCCCACCTCGGTGGGCTAGGGATTGTTTTAACCCTAATACTGCCCGTGCCTGCGTCGGATCTGCCCCCTCCCTCTGGCCAAGGGGCTAACCCTAATCTGCTCTGGATGTGTTGGGATGGGGATGTGAACTGGGGTCTTGGTGAGGCTAACCCTAATCTGCCTTAGACATACGGAGGTGTGGATGTGAACTGGGGGTCTTGAAGCCGCAGTCCTGGTACCTGAAAGACAAAAAAACAGGGGGGATTAGACACAATGGTGAAAAAATACCATAAACACAATTAATACTTACCTGGGGGAGAAGGGATAAACCTAAATTAAGGATTACTAAAGCTAAATTGGTATTGGAGGACTATAAAAGGAGGAGCCACACTCTGAGCCCTCAGTTGGAGATGAGCATTTGAAGGAGCAACATGCTCATATTACCCCGCAGCTAGCCCTTACCATGCCTGAAGAGACCGACGGGAGGTCGAAACGCCGCAGAAAGAGGGCTAGCGCTAGCTAATAAGGGCAAAAGGCCAAAGCAAAGACACATTTTATTAAACTAAGCGGGGAAGAGCCTAATATGGCTAATTATACAAGCTAAAACTAATTAGACTCCAACTAAGTCCCTGCTAAGCCCTAAGCTCTCCCCTAAAGCTAAATTAGGCTAAATTTAAATAACCCCAACCACGACCAAATTCTAACCCTAACCGTGGGTATACTGAAAGCTTCTTCGAGCCATGGCTAATAGGCTAACCCTAATCTGCCTTATCTTTATTGTGTGGGGATGTGAACTGGGAGTTTTCACTAGGCTAACCCTAATCTGCCTTGTCTCTGTGTGTGTGGAGATGTGAACTGGGGCTTACGGTCGGGGGGGGGGATAGTGAACCGTAAGGACAGTGCCGGGCCCACCTCGGTGGGCTAGGGATTGTTTTAACCCTAATACTGCCCGTGCCTGCGTCGGATCTGCCCCCTCCCTCTGGCCAAGGGGCTAACCCTAATCTGCTCTGGATGTGTTGGGATGGGGATGTGAACTGGGGTCTTGGTGAGGCTAACCCTAATCTGCCTTAGACATACGGAGGTGTGGAGGGGAAGTGGGGTTCTTGAAGCCGAAGTCCTGGTACCTGAAAGACAGAAACAGGGGGATTAGACACAATGGTGAAAAATACCATAAACACAATTAAATACTTACCTGGGGAGAAGGGATAAACCTAAATTAAGGATAACTAAAGCTAAATTGGTATTGGAGGACTATAAAAGGAGGAGGCACACTTTGAGCCGTCAGTTGGAGATGAGCATTTGAAGGAGCAACATGCTCATACACCCCGCAGCTAGCCCTCACCATGCCTCAAGAGACCGACGGAGTTCGATACGCGTGCAGAAAGAGGGCTCGCGCTAGCTAATAAGGGCAAAAGGCCAAAGCAAAGACACATTGTTAGCTAAACTAAGCGGAAGAGCCTAATATGGCTAATTGTAAAGCTAAAACTAATTAGACTCCAACATCCCTGCTAAGCCCTAAGCTCTCCCCTTAAAGCTAAATTAAGCTAAATTTAAATAACCCCAACCAGGACCAAATTCTAACCCTAACCGTGGGTAGTTTGAAAGCTAATTCGAGCCATGGCTAATAGGCTAACCCTAATCTGCCTTATCTTTATTGTGTGGGGATGTGAACTGGGAGTTTTCACTAGGCTAACCCTAATCTGCCTTTTCTCTGTGCGTGTGGAGATGTGAACTGGGGCTTACGGTCGGGGGGGGGCCCATAGTGAACCGGCGTAAGGACAGTGCCTAACCCGGGCCCACCTCGGTGGGCTAGGGATTGTTTTAACCCTAATACTGCCCGTGCCTGCGTCCGGATCTGCCCCCCCTCCCTCTGGCCAAGGGGCTAACCCTAATCTGCTCTGGATGTGTTGGGATGGGGATGTGAACTGGGGGTCTTGGTGAGGCTAACCCTAATCTGCCTTAGACATACGGAGGTGTGGATGTGAACTGGGGGTCTTGAAGCCGCAGTCCTGGTACCTGAAAGACAAAAAACAGGGGGGATTAGACACAATGGTGAAAAAATACCATAAACACAATTAAATACTTACCTGGGGGAGAAGGGATAAACCTAAATTAAGGATACTAAAGCTAAATTGGTATTGGAGACTATAAAAGGAGGAGCCACACTCTGAGCCCTCAGTTGGAGATATAGCATTTGAAGGAGCAACATGCTCATATACCCCGCAGCTAGCCCTTACCATGCCTGAAGAGACCGACGGAGGTCGCCGCAGAAAAGAGGGCTAGCGCTTGCTAATAAGGGAATATAGGCCTAAGAAATGACACATTGTTAATAAACTAAGCGGGAAGATCTTAATATGTGTAATTGTAAAGCTAAAATTAATTAGACTCCAACTTGTCCCTACTAAGCCCTAAGCTCTCCCCTTAAAGCTAAATTAGGCTAAATTTAAATAACCCCAACCAGGACCAAATTCTAACCCTAACCGTGGGTAGTTTGAAAGCTAATTCGAGCCATGGCTAATAGGCTAACCCTAATCTGCCTTATCTTTATTGTGTGGGGATGTGAACTGGGAGTTTTCACTAGGCTAACCCTAATCTGCCTTATCTCTGTGCGTGTGGAGATGTGAACTGGGGGCTTACGGTCGGGGGGTGGGGGGGATAGTGAACCGGCGTAAGGACAGTGCCTAACCCAGGCCCACCTCGGTGGGCTAGGGATTGTTTTAACCCTAATACTGCCCGTGCCTGCGTCGGATCTGCCCCCCCGCCCTCTGGCCAAGGGGCTAACCCTAATCTGCTCTGGATGTGTTGGGATGGGGATGTGAACTGGGGGTCTTGGTGAGGCTAACCCTAATCTGCCTTAGACATACGGAGGTGTGGATGTGAACTGGGGGTCTTGAAGCCGCAGTCCTGGTACCTGAAAGACAAAAAAACAGGGGGGATTAGACACAATGGTTAAAATATACCATAAACACAATTAATACTTACCTGGGGGAGAAGGGAGAAACCTAAATTAAGGATACACTAAGAGCTAAATTGGTAGGAGACTATAAAAGGAGGAGCCACACTCTGAGCCCTCAGTTGGAGATGAGCATTTGAAGGAGCAACATGCTCATACACCCAGCTAGCCCTTACCATGCCTGAAGAGACCGACTGGAGGTCGAAACGCGTCGCAATAAGAGGGGTAGCGCTAGCTAATACGGGCAAATAGGCCAGAGCAAAGACACATTTTACTAAACTAAGCCCGAAGAGCCTAATAGGGCTAATTAAACTAAAACTAATTAGACTAAGCTAAGCCCTGCTAAATTCCTAAGCTTCTAAAACTAAATTAAAGCTAATTGAGCCAGGCTAACCCCAACCAGGACCAAATCCTAACCCTAACCTTGGGTAATTTAATGCTAATTCGAGCCTTGGCCTAAAGGCTAACCCTAATCTGCCTCATTTCTATTGTGTGGAGATGTGAACTGGGGGTCTTAACGGGACTATCCCTAATCTGCCTTGTCTCAGTGTGTGTGGAGATGTGAACTGGGGCTTACGGTCGGGGGTGGTGGGCATAGTGCACCGGCGTAAGGACAGTGCCTAACCCGGGCCCACCTCGGTGGGCTAGGGATTGTTTTAACCCTAATACTGCCCGTGCTGCGTCCGGATCTGCCCCCCCTCCCTCTGGCCAAGGGGCTAACCCTAATCTGCTCTGGATGTGTTGGGATGGGGATGTGAACTGGGGATCTTTATGGGGCTAACCCTAATCTGCTTTGGACAAATGGAGCTGTGGATGTGACCTGGGGTCTTGAAGTCGCAGTCCTGGTACCTGAAAGACAAAAAAACAGGGGGATTAAACACAAGGGTGAAATAACACCATAAAGACAATTAATACTTACCTGGGGGAGAAGGGAGAAACCTAAATTAAGGACTAATTAAGACCTAAAGAGGGAAGAAGACACATTATAAAAGGAGGAGCCACACTCTGAGCCCTCAGTTGGAGCTGAGCATTCTAAGGAGCAACATGCTCATATACCCCGCAAGCACAGCCCTTACCATGCCTGACGAGATCGCTGGAGATCGAAACGCCAGCAGAAATAGGGCTAGTGCTAATGATAAGGGCAAAAGGCCAAAATTAAGATACACATTAGTAAGCTAAATTATGCGGGAAGAGCCTATTATGGCTAACGCAACGAAAAGGAATTAGACTCCAACATCCCTGCTCAGCCCGCAGCTCTCCCCTTTAAAAGCTAAATTAGGCTAATTGGAATTTACTAACCCCAACCAGGACCAAATCCTAACCCTAACCTTGGGTAATTTAATGCTAATTGAGCCTTGGCCAAAAGGCTAACCAAAATCTGCCTAATATCTATTCTGTGTAGATGAGAACTGGGGGTCTTAACCGGACTATCCCTAATCTGCCTTGTCTCAGTGTGTGTGGAGATGTGAACTGGGGCTTACGGTCGGGGGGTGGGGGGGATAGTGAACCGGCGTAAGGACAGTGCCTAACCCGGGCCCACCTCGGTGGGCTAGGGATTGTTTTAACCCTAATACTGCCCGTGCTCTGCGTCGGATCTGCCCCCTCCTCTGGCCAAGGGGCTAACCCTAATCTGCTCTGGATGTGTTGGGATGGGGATGTGAACTGGGGGTCTTTATGAGGCTAACCCTAATCTGCTTTAGACAAATGGAGATGTGGATGTGAACTGGGGTCTTGAAGTCGCAGTCCTGGTACCTGAAAGACAAAAAAACAGGGGGGATTAGTCACAATGGTGAAAAAATACCATAAACACAATTAAATACTTACCTGGGGGAGAAGGGAGAAACCTAAATTAAGGACTAATTAAGACCTAAAGAGGGAAGAAGACACATTATAAAAGGAGGAGCCACACTCTGAGCCCTCAGTTGGAGCTGAGCATTCTAAGGAGCAACATGCTCACACCCCAGCACAGCCCTTACCATGCCTGACGAGACCGCTGGAGATCGAAACGCAGCAGAAAGAGGGCTAGCGCTAATAATAAGGGCAAAAGGCCAAATTAAGAGACACATTTAGTTAGCTAATTATGCGGGAAGAGCCTATTATGGCTAACTAAACTAAAATTAATTAGACTCCAACATCCCTGCTAAGCCCTAAGCTCTCCCCTTTAAAAGCTAAATTAGGCTAATTGAATTTACTAACCCCAACCAGGACCAAATTCTAACCCTAACCTTGGGTAATTTAATGCTAATTGAGCCATGGCCTAAAGGCTAACCCTAATCTGCCTCATTTCTATTGTGTGGAGATGTGAACTGGGGTCTTCACTGGACTATCCCTAATCTGCCTTGTCTCAGTGTGTGTGGAGATGTGAACTGGGGCTTACGGTCGGGGGTGGGGGGATAGTGAACCGGCGTAAGGACAGTGCCTAACCGGGCCCACCTCGGTGGGCTAGGGATTGTTTTAACCCTAATACTGCCCGTGTGCTGCGTCCGGATCTGCCCCCTCCCTCTGGCCAAGGGGCTAACCCTAATCTGCTCTGGATGTGTTGGGATGGGGATGTGAACTGGGGTCTTATGAGGCTAACCCTAATCTGCCTTAGACAAATGGAGATGTGGATGTGAACTGGGGTCTTGAAGTCGCAGTCCTGGTACCTGAAAGACAAAAAAACAGGGGGATTAGACACAATGGTGAAATAATACCATAAACACAATTAATACTTACCTGGGGGAGAAGGGAGAAACCTAAATTAAGGATAACTAAAGACCTAAAGAGGAAGAAGACACTATAAAAGGAGGAGCCACACTCTGAGCCCTCAGTTGGAGCTGAGCATTTGAAGGAGCAACATGCTCATACACCCGCAGCACAGCCCTTACCATGCCTGATGAGACCGCTGGAGATCGAAACGCCAGCAGAAAGAGGGCTAGTGCTAATAATAAGGGCAAAAGGCCAAAATTAAGACACACATTTAGTAAGCTAATTATGCGGAAGAGCCTATTATGGCTAACTAAAGCTAAAATTAATTAGACTCCAACAGTCCCTGCTAAGCCCTAAGCTCTCCCCCTTTAAAGCTAAATTAGGCTAATTGGAATTTACTAACCCCAACCAGGACCAAATTCTAACCCTAACCTTGGGTAATTTAATGCTAATTGAGCCATGGCCTAAAGGCTAACCCTAATCTGCCTTATCTTCTATTGTGTGGGGATGTGAACTGGGAGTCTTAACTGGACTAACCCTAATCTGCCTTGTCTCTGTGTGTGGAGATGTGAACTGGGGCTTACGGTCGGGGGTGGGGGATAGTGAACCGGCGTAAGGACAGTGCCTAACCGGGCCCACCTCGGTGGGCTAGGGATTGTTTTAACCCTAATACTGCCCGTGCCTCGTCCGGATCTGCCCCCTCCCTCTGGCCAAGGGGCTAACCCTAATCTGCTCTGGATGTGTTGGGATGGGGATGTGAACTGGGGTCTTGGTGAGGCTAACCTAATCTGCCTTAGACAAATGGAGGTGTGGATGTGAACTGGGGTCTTGAAGTCGCAGTCCTGGTACCTGAAAGACAAAAAAACAGGGGGATTAGACACAATGGTGAAATAATACCATAAACACAATTAATACTTACCTGGGGGAGAAGGGAGAAACCTAAATTAAGGATACTAAAGACCTAAAGAGGAAGAAGGACACATAAAAGGAGGAGCCACACTCTGAGCCCTCAGTTGGAGATGAGCATTTGAAGGAGCAACATGCTCATACACCAAGCACAGCCCTTACCATGCCTGAAGAGACCGCTGGAGGTCGAAACGCGCAGAAAGAGGGCTAGTGCTAATAATAAGGGCAAAAGGCCAAAGCTAAGACACATTTAGTAAGCTAATGCGGGAAGAGCCTATTATGGCTAATCTAAACTAAAATTAATTAGACTCCAACATCCCTGCTAAGCCCTAAGCTCTCCCCTTAAAAGCTAAATTAGGCTAATTGGAATTTATAACCCCAACCAGGACCAAATTCTAACCCTAACCTTGGGTAATTTAATGCTAATTGAGCCATGGCCTAAAGGCTAACCCTAATCTGCCTTATCTTCTATTGTGTGGAGATGTGAACTGGGAGTCTTAACTGGACTAACCCTAATCTGCCTTGTCTCTGTGTGTGTGGAGATGTGAACTGGGGCTTACGGTCGGGGTGGGGGATAGTGAACCGCGTAAGGACAGTGTTTAACCCGGCCCACCTCGGTGGGCTAGGGATTGTTTAACCCTAATACTGCCCGTGCTGCGTCCGGATCTGCCCCCTCCCTCTGGCCAAGGGGCTAACCCTAATCTGCTCTGGATGTGTTGGGATGGGGATGTGAACTGGGGGTCTTGGTGAGGCTAACCCTAATCTGCCTTAGACATATGGAGGTGTGGATGTGAACTGGGGTCTTGAAGTCGCAGTCCTGGTACCTGAAAGACAAAAAAACAGGGGGATTAGACACAATGGTGAAATAATACCATAAACACAATTAATACTTACCTGGGGAGAAGGGAGAAACCTAAATTAAGGATAATAAAGCCTAAAGAGGGAAGAAGACACATATAAAGGAGGAGCCACACTCTGAGCCCTCAGTTGGAGCTGAGCATTTGAAGGAGCAACATGCTCATACACCCCGCAGCACAGCCCTTACCATGCCTGAAGAGATCGCTGGAGATCTAAACGCCAGCAGAAAGAGGGCTAGCGCTAATAATAAGGGCAAAAGGCCAAAGCTAAGATACACATTTAGTAAGCTAAATTATGGAAGAGCCTATTATGGCTAACTAAACTAAAATTAATTAGACTCCAACATCCCTGCTAAGCCCTAAGCTCTCCCCTTTAAAAGCTAAATTAGGCTAATTGGAATTTATAACCCCAACCAGGACCAAATTCTAACCCTAACCTTGGGTAATTTAATGCTAATTGAGCCATGGCCTAAAGGCTAACCCTAATCTGCCTTATCTTCTATTGTGTGGAGATGTGAACTGGGGTCTTAACTGGACTAACCCTAATCTGCCTTGTCTCAGTGTGTGTGGAGATGTGAACTGGGGGCTTACGGTCGGGGTGGGGGGATAGTGAACCGCGTAAGGACAGTGCCTAACCCGGCCCACCTCGGTGGGCTAGGGATTGTTTTAACCCTAATACTGCCCGTGCTGCGTCCGGATCTGCCCCCTCCCTCTGGCCAAGGGGCTAACCCTAATCTGCTCTGGATGTGTTGGGATGGGGATGTGAACTGGGGGTCTTTATGAGGCTAACCCTAATCTGCCTTAGACATATGGAGATGTGGATGTGAACTGGGGTCTTGAAGTCGCAGTCCTGGTACCTGAAAGACAAAAAACAGGGGGATTAGACACAATGGTGAAATAATACCATAAACACAATTAATACTTACCTGGGGAGAAGGGAGAAACCTAAATTAAGGATTAGCTAAAGCCTAAATTGGAAGAAGACATAAAGGAGGAGCCACACTCTGAGCCCTCAGTTGGAGCATGAGCATTTGAAGGAGCAACATGCTCATACCCGCAGCACAGCCCTTACCATGCCTGAAGAGACCGCTGGAGGTCGAAACGCCGCAGAAAGAGGGCTAGCGCTAGCTAATAAGGGCAAAAGGCCAAAGCAAGACACACATTAGTTAGCTAAATTATGCGGAAGAGCCTATTATGGCTAACTAAAGCTAAATTAATTAGACTCCAACAGTCCCTGCTAAGCCCTAAGCTCTCCCCTAAAAGCTAAATTAGGCTAATTGGAATTAACCCCAACCAGGACCAAATTCTAACCCTAACCTTGGGTAATTTGAAAGCTAATTCGAGCCATGGCCTAAAGGCTAACCCTAATCTGCCTTATCTTCTATTGTGTGGGGATGTGAACTGGGGTCTTTCACTGGACTAACCCTAATCTGCCTTGTCTCAGTGTGTGGAGATGTGAACTGGGGCTTACGGTCGGGGGTGGGGGATAGTGAACCGCGCGTAAGGACAGTGTTTAACCGGCCCACCTCGGTGGGCTAGGGATTGTTTTAACCCTAATACTGCCCGTGCTGCGTCGGATCTGCCCCCTCCTCTGGCCAAGGGGCTAACCCTAATCTGCTCTGGATGTGTTGGGATGGGGATGTGAACTGGGGTCTTGGTGAGGCTAACCCTAATCTGCCTTAGACATATGGGAGGTGTGGATGTGAACTGGGGTCTTGAAGCCGCAGTCCTGGTACCTGAAAGACAAAAAAACAGGGGGATTAGACACAATGGTGAAATAATACCATAAACACAATTAATACTTACCTGGGGGAGAAGGGAGAAACCTAAATTAAGGATTAACTAAGCCTAAAAGGGAAGAAGACACATAAAAGGAGGAGCCACACTCTGAGCCCTCAGTTGGAGATGAGCATTTGAAGGAGCAACATGCTCATTACCCGCAGCCAGCCCTTACCATGCCTGAAGAGACCGCTGGAGGTCGAAACGCCGTAGCAGAAAGAGGGCTAGCGCTAATAATAAGGGCAAAAGGCCAAAATTAAGACACACATTTAGTTAGCTAAATTATGCGGAAGAGCCTATTATGGCTAACTAAACTAAAATTAATTAGACTCCAACTAAGTCCCTGCTAAGCCCTAAGCTCTCCCCTAAAGCTAAATTAGGCTAATTGGAATTTATAACCCCAACCAGGACCAAATTCTAACCCTAACCTTGGGTAATTTGAATGCTAATTCGAGCCATGGCCTAAAGGCTAACCCTAATCTGCCTTATCTTCTATTGTGTGGGGATGTGAACTGGGGTCTTCACTGGACTAACCCTAATCTGCCTTGTCTCTGTGTGTGTGGAGATGTGAACTGGGGCTTACGGTCGGGGGTGGGGGATAGTGAACCGCGTAAGGACAGTGTTTAACCCGGCCCACCTCGGTGGGCTAGGGATTGTTTTAACCCTAATACTGCCCGTGCCTGCGTCCTGATCTGCCCCCTCCTCTGGCCAAGGGGCTAACCCTAATCTGCTCTGGATGTGTTGGGATGGGGATGTGAACTGGGGTCTTGGTGAGGCTAACCCTAATCTGCCTTAGACATATGGAGGTGTGGATGTGAACTGGGGTCTTGAAGCCGCAGTCCTGGTACCTGAAAGACAAAAACAGGGGGATTAGACACAATGGTGAAAAATACCATAAACACAATTAATACTTACCTGGGGAGAAGGGAGAAACCTAAATTAAGGATTAACTAAAGCCTAAATTGGGAAGAAGACACACTATAAAAGGAGGAGCCACACTTGAGCCCTCAGTTGGAGATGAGCATTGAAGGAGCAACATGCTCATATACCCCGCAGCTAGCCCTTACCATGCCTGAAGAGACCGCTGGAGGTCGAAACGCAGAAAGAGGGCTAGCGCTAGCTAATAAGGGCAAAAGGCCAAAGCAAAGACACATTAGTAAGCTAATTATGCGGGAAGAGCCTATTATGGCTAACTAAACTAAAATTAATTAGACTCCAACAGTCCCTGCTAAGCCCTAAGCTCTCCCCTAAAGCTAAATTAGGCTAATTGAAAATAACCCCAACCAGGACCAAATTCTAACCCTAACCTTGGGTAATTTGAATGCTAATTCGAGCCATGGCTAAAGGCTAACCCTAATCTGCCTTATCTTCTATTGTGTGGGGATGTGAACTGGGGTCTTCACTGGACTAACCCTAATCTGCCTTGTCTCTGTGTGTGGAGATGTGAACTGGGGCTTACGGTCGGGGGTGGGGGATAGTGAACCGGCGTAAGGACAGTGTTTAACCCGGCCCACCTCGGTGGGCTAGGGATTGTTTTAACCTAATACTGCCCGTGCCTGCGTCCGGATCTGCCCCCTCCTCTGGCCAAGGGGCTAACCCTAATCTGCTCTGGATGTGTTGGGATGGGGATGTGAACTGGGGTCTTGGTGAGGCTAACCCTAATCTGCCTTAGACATATGGAGGTGTGGATGTGAACTGGGGTCTTGAAGCCGCAGTCCTGGTACCTGAAAGACAAAAACAGGGGGATTAGACACAATGGTGAAAAAATACCATAAACACAATTAAATACTTACCTGGGGAGAAGGGAGAAACCTAAATTAAGGATTGACTAAAGCTAAATTGGTAAGAAGAGGACTATAAAAGGAGGAGCCACACTCTGAGCCCTCAGTTGGAGATGAGCATTGAAGGAGCAACATGCTCATATTACCCGCAGCTAGCCCTCACCATGCCTGAAGAGACCGACTGGAGGTCTAAACGCGTCGCAGAAAGAGGGCTAGCGCTAGCTAATAAGGGCAAAAGGCCAAAGCAAAGACACATTTTAGCTAAACTAAGCGGAAGAGCCTAATATGGCTAACTATAAGCTAAAATTAATTAGACTCCAACAGTCCCTGCTAAGCCCTAAGCTCTCCCCTAAAGCTAAATTAGGCTAAATTGAAAATAACCCCAACCAGGACCAAATTCTAACCCTAACCTTGGGTAATTTGAAAGCTAATTGAGCCATGGCTAAAGGCTAACCCTAATCTGCCTTATCTTTATTGTGTGGGGATGTGAACTGGGGTTTTCACTGGACTAACCCTAATCTGCCTTGTCTCTGTGTGTGGAGATGTGAACTGGGGCTTACGGTCGGGGGTGGGGGATAGTGAACCGGCGTAAGGACAGTGCCTAACCCGGCCCACCTCGGTGGGCTAGGGATTGTTTTAACCCTAATACTGCCCGTGCTCGTCCGGATCTGCCCCCTCCTCTGGCCAAGGGGCTAACCCTAATCTGCTCTGGATGTGTTGGGATGGGGATGTGAACTGGGGTCTTGTGAGGCTAACCCTAATCTGCCTTAGACATACGGAGGTGAGGATGTGAACTGGGGTCTTGAAGCCGCAGTCCTGGTACCTGAAAGACAAAAAAACAGGGGGATTAGACACAATGGTGAAAAATATACCATAAACACAATTAAATTCGTGCCTGGGGGAGAAGGGATGAACCTAACTTAAGGATACTAAAGCCTAAATGGTAAGAAGAGGACTATAACAGGAGGAGCCCCACTCTGAGCCCTCAGTTGGCGGTCGACAGTTGAAGGAGCAACATGCTCATATTAACCCCGCAGCTCGCCCTCGCCATGCCTGAAGAGACCGGAGAGGTCTAAACGCCAGCAGAAAGAGGGCTAGCGCTAGCTAATAAGGGCAAAAGGCCAAAAGCAAGAGACACATTTTATTAAACTAAGCGGGAAGAGCCTAATATGGCTAATTATAAAGCTAAAATTAATTAGACTCAGCTAAGTCCCTGCTAAGCCCTAAGCTCTCCCCCCCTAAAGCTAAATTAAGCTAAATTTAAATAACCCCAACCAGGACCAAATTCTAACCCTAACCGTGGGTATTTTAAAGCTAATTCGAGCCATGGCTAAAGGCTAACCCTAATCTGCCTTATCTTTATTGTGTGGGGATGTGAACTGGGGGTCTTTACTGGACTAACCCTAATCTGCCTTGTCTCTGTGTGTGGAGATGTGAACTGGGGCTTACGGTCGGGGGGGGGCCCATAGTGAACCGGCGTAAGGACAGTGTTTAACCCGGCCCACCTCGGTGGGCTAGGGATTGTTTTAACCCTAATACTGCCCGTGCTCTGTCGGATCTGCCCCCTCCTCTGGCCAAGGGGCTAACCCTAATCTGCTCTGGATGTGTGTGGGATGGGGATGTGAACTGGGGTCTTGGTGAGGCTAACCCTAATCTGCCTTAGACATATGGAGGTGTGGATGTGAACTGGGGTCTTGAAGCCGCAGTCCTGGTACCTGAAAGACAAAAACAGGGGGATTAGACACAATGGTGAAAAATACCATAAACACAATTAATACTTACCTGGGGGAGAAGGGAGAAACCTAAATTAAGGATGACTAAGCCTAAATTGGTAAGAAGAGGACTATAAAAGGAGGAGCCACCCTCTGAGCCCTCAGTTGGAGATAGACACTTGAAGGAGCAACCTGCTCATATTTACCCCGCAGCTAGCCCTCACCATGCCTGAAGAGACCGACGGAGGTCGAAACGCGTCGCACAACGAGGGCTAGCGCTAGCTAATAAGGGCAAAAGGCCAAAGCAAAGACACACACATTAAAACTAAGGAAGAGCCTAATATGGCTAATTGTATAAGCTAAAACTAATTAGACTCCAGCTAAGTCCCTGCTAAGCCCTAAGCTCTCCCCCCCTAAAGCTAAATTAAGCTAAATTTAAATAACCCCAACCAGGACCAAATTCTAACCCTAACCGTGGGTATTTTGAAAGCTAATTCGAGCCATGGCTAATAGGCTAACCCTAATCTGCCTTATCTTTATTGTGTGGGGATGTGAACTGGGAGTTTTCACTGGACTAACCCTAATCTGCCTTGTCTCTGTGCGTGTGGAGATGTGAACTGGGGCTTACGGTCGGGGGTGGGGGGATAGTGAACCGCGTAAGGACAGTGTTTAACCGGGCCCACCTCGGTGGGCTAGGGGATTGTTTAACCCTAATACTGCCCGTGCCTCTGTCCGGGATCTGCCCCCTCCCTCTGGCCAAGGGGCTAACCCTAATCTGCTCTGGATGTGTTGGGATGGGGATGTGAACTGGGGTCTTGGTGAGGCTAACCCTAATCTGCCTTAGACATACGGAGTGTGGATGTGAACTGGGGTCTTGAAGCCGCAGTCCTGGTACCTGAAAGACAAAAAACAGGGGGATTAGACACAATGGTGAAAAAATACCATAAACACAATTAATACTTACCTGGGGGAGAAGGGAGAAACCTAAATTAAGGATTGACTAAAGCCTAAATTGGTAAAGACACTATAAAAGGAGGAGCCACACTCTGAGCCCTCAGTTGGAGCTGAGCATTCTAAGGAGCAACATGCTCATATTTACCCCGCAGCTAGCCCTCACCATGCCTGAAGAGACAGACGGAGGTCGAAACGCGCGCAGAAAGAGGGCTAGCGCTAGCTAATAAGGGCAAAAGGCCAAAGCAAAGACACATTGTTAGCTAAACTAAGCGGAAGAGCCTAATATGGCTAATCTGTAAAGCTAAAATTAATTAGACTCCAGCTAAGTCCCTGCTAAGCCCTAAGCTCTCCCCCTAAAGCTAAATTAGGCTAATTGGAATAACCCCAACCAGGACCAAATTCTAACCCTAACCTTGGGTATTTGAAAGCTAATTGAGCCATGGCCTAAAGGCTAACCCTAATCTGCCTTATCTTATTGTGTGGGGATGTGAACTGGGAGTTTTCACTGGACTAACCCTAATCTGCCTTGTCTCTGTGCGTGTGGAGATGTGAACTGGGGCTTACGGTCGGGGGTGGGGGATAGTGAACCGCGTAAGGACAGTGTTTAACCCGGCCCACCTCGGTGGGCTAGGGATTGTTTTAACCCTAATACTGCCCGTGCTCTGCGTCCGGATCTGCCCCTCCTCTGGCCAAGGGGCTAACCCTAATCTGCTCTGGATGTGTTGGGATGGGGATGTGAACTGGGGTCTTGGTGAGGCTAACCCTAATCTGCCTTAGACATACGGAGGTGTGGATGTGAACTGGGGTCTTGAAGCCGCAGTCCTGGTACCTGAAAGACAAAAACAGGGGGATTAGACACAATGGTGAAAAAATACCATATAAACACAATTAAATACTTACCTGGGGAGAAGGGAGAAACCTAAATTAAGGATGACTAAAGCCTAAATTGGTAAAGAGGACTATAAAAGGAGGAGCCACACTCTGAGCCCTCAGTTGGAGATGAGCATTTGAAGGAGCAACATGCTCATATTTACCCCCGCAGCTAGCCTCACCATGCCTGAAGAGACCGACGGAGGTCTAAACGCCGTAGCAAAAAGAGGCTAGCGCTAGCTAATAAGGGCAAAAGGCCAAAGCAAAGACACATTTTTATTAAACTAAGCGGAAGAGCCTAATATGGCTAATTGTATAAGCTAAATTAATTAGACTCCAGCTAGTCCCTGCTAAGCCCTAAGCTCTCCCCTAAAGCTAAATTAGGCTAATTGGAAATAACCCCAACCAGGACCAAATTCTAACCCTAACCTTGGGTATTTTGAAAGCTAATTCGAGCCATGGCTAATAGGCTAACCCTAATCTGCCTTATCTTTATTGTGTGATGGATGTGAACTGGGAGTTTTCACTGGGCTAACCCTAATCTGCCTTGTCTCTGTGCGTGTGGAGATGTGAACTGGGGGCTTACGGTCGGGGGTGGGGGGATAGTGAACCGCGTAAGGACAGTGCCTAACCCGGCCCACCTCGGTGGGCTAGGGATTGTTTAACCCTAATACTGCCCGTGCTCTGCGTCCGGATCTGCCCCCTCCTCTGGCCAAGGGGCTAACCCTAATCTGCTCTGGATGTGTTGGGATGGGGATGTGAACTGGGGTCTTGTGAGGCTAACCCTAATCTGCCTTAGACATACGGAGGTGTGGATGTGAACTGGGGTCTTGAAGCCGCAGTCCTGGTACCTGAAAGACAAAAAAACAGGGGGATTAGACACAATGGTGAAAAATACCATAAACACAATTAATACTTACCTGGGGAGAAGGGATAAACCTAAATTAAGGATTAACTAAAGCCTAAACTATAAAAGGAGGAGCCACACCCTCAGTTGGAGCCCTAGAGACATTTGAAGGAGCAACATGCTCATATTTACCTAGCCCTCAGCCTTGGAGACCGCTGCCGCAAAGAGGGCTACAGCGCTATTAAACTAGCGCAGAAAGAGGGCTAGCGCTAGCTAATAAGGGCAAATAGGCCAAAGCAAAGACACATTTTTATTAAACTAAGGGAAGAGCCTAATATGGCTAATGTATAAGCTAAAATTAATTAGACTCCAGCTAAGTCCCTGCTAAGCCCTAAGCTCTCCCCTAAAGCTAAATTAGCTAAATTTAAATAACCCCAACCAGGACCAAATTCTAACCCTAACCTTGGGTATTTTGAAAGCTAATTTGAGCCATGGCTAATAGGCTAACCCTAATCTGCCTTATCTTTATTGTGTGGGGATGTGAACTGGGAGTTTTCACTGGACTAACCCTAATCTGCCTTGTCTCTGTGCGTGTGGAGATGTGAACTGGGGCTTACGGTCGGGGGTGGGGGATAGTGAACCGCGTAAAGGACAGTGTTTAACCCGGCCCACCTCGGTGGGCTAGGGATTGTTTTAACCTAATACTGCCCGTGTGCTGCGTCCGGGATCTGCCCCCCTCCCTCTGGCCAAGGGGCTAACCCTAATCTGCTCTGGATGTGGAGAGAGAGAGAGAGAGAGAGAGAGAGAGAGAGAGAGAGAGAGAGAGAGACAGACCCCAAACACACCTCCTGGCTGAGGGGTTGTTGAGGCATCATTTTAGAAGAACTACAAATGATAATGCCCTTTGCCCCCTAAGCCATTAGCCACCTACTCTTTCTCTCTACCTCTTTCCTTACTTCATTCTCTCTCTCCATCCAAACACAACTCCTTCTCTCCCTTTCCCTGTCTTCCTTCTGCATCCATAGCTCTCCTCTGTGGCCTGTTCCACGCTCTGCCTGCGGAGGGTGCTGTTGCTTCAACTTTTAAAGGCTCCGGTTCCTTCGCATGCTTGCATCACCTCCCTCGTCTTCGCCAGGGCCCGTCGGTGTTGCTTATTCCACTGTGGGGATGTTAACACTGGAGCCTTCTGTGTCAAGTCCGTTTACATTATTCAACAGATAGAATTGTTTGTTTACTTACAAAAAAAACTAAATGGAAGAATAAACAAATCTATACACTTAATTGTCAGGCATCATGTGCTATAATAATAATAATAATTTAAAAGAAAAAAAAACTGTCTATTTTCTGGAGCGATTAGTGACTCCATTCTAATGATTTATGAATGCTTTGCACCAACTTATTGGCTTAACCTCGGAGTTGTGGATGCAGCGTTCTCTTGCCCATCTGGAGTGAGTGATTGGCAATGCTAAGGAGAGAGAGCATGCACACAGGCGAGATGAATTAAACATCGGATTTTTGATTAGAACACAAACCGAGGGAGTGTAACGATTCCCACGAAGAGGGGAGGAAAAAAACCCACAGCTGCTTGTCCACTAATGGTGTCCTTCAATGTTAACGAGGATCCGAACAAGCTATAGAAAGAAGCACACATGCACCTAAAACACACACACACACACACGCACGCACAAACACACGCACACACAGCTAAAAAGCTGTAGGAATGTCACATAACCTGGACGCCAGTGTTTTTGTGGCCATAAAGGCTCAAAAGGGACAGGCTGTTAACAAACTGTAAAAATGAAAGAATTTGGTTTAAAACAACAGGTCATCTCAAATTTAGCACTAAAGCAGTGTGTACACACACACACACACACACACACACACGCGCGCACAGAACTCCTGCAGCCACAAGACTCTAACCAGCCGGGTATTACTCACACACACACACGGACACACGCACAAACGCAC